>WEKX01019738.1:21052-31551 GCA_013390025.1 Pitta sordida
CAGCGCTGGGCTACAGGTGAGGGGTGAGGGGCGAGGGGGGCCACGGGGAGGGTGAGGACACACGCCTCGGTGCCCCTCGGTGACACGGTGCCTTCCGCAGGTGGTGGATCACTACGAGAACCCGCGCAACGTCGGCTCCCTGGACCGCAACGCCAAGAACGTGGGCACCGGCCTGGTGGGCGCCCCGGCCTGCGGGGACGTCATGAAGCTGCAGGTGACCTTGGGCGCTCCCGGTGGGGGCACGGGGCGCTGCCGTGAGGCTGGGAGCCGCCCGTGTGCCCTCAGGAGCCGCCCGTGTGCCCTCAGGGGCCGGCGCGGCCTTGCCCTCGGAGCGGGGCCTCACCCGACATCCCCCCGCAGGTGCAGGTGGACGAGAACGGCAGGATCGTGGACGCCCGGTTCAAAACGTTCGGCTGCGGCTCGGCCATCGCGTCCAGCTCGCTGGCCACCGAGTGGGTCAAAGGGAAGACGGTGAGGGAAAGGCAGGACCTGATAGTGACGGTCTGTGCTTCTCCAGGGCGGTGCTGTGCCCGAACACCTGCAGGCGAAAAAACACCAATTAAAATAAAAAAAAAAAAAAAAGGACGTTAATTCGCAAACTCCAAGGGTTTCCGTGTTACACCCCGAAAGTATTTGTTGTTTGCGTGATCAAAAATTAACCTTAAAGCCACGAGTGGCGTCTTGGAAGTGCTGGCCAGGGAATCCCAGCGGCCACGGCCAGCCCTGAGCTTTAATTGCCCCTTTTTAGGAATCGTCAGAGAATCATTAGGGTTGGAAAAGCTCTTTAAAAGAGTCCAGCCCTTCTCCCAGCGCTGCACCCGTGTCCCCAAGTGTCCCCAAGTGCCACAGCCACGCGTTTCTTGAGCAATGAGGTGCTGATGCCACCAGGGAAGTGCCTTGTGTCTCGTGCAGTGAATAAAACCAGGCTGGTGGCAAGTCCTGGAGGGAAGTTTAACCACAGAGAGTCTCTGAGATCATTCACAGCTCTTTTTTTTTCTGCCAGCACCTCAGTGTTGTGATCAGCTCAAGCAGTGACAGTTCATTGCCCCTCTGAGCCAGGGATTCTTTAATTCCAACATCCTGGGCAGCTGAGCTGTTCTTCCCTGGGGATTCTCCCCTCCCCAGCCCCCCTGACCACCTTCCCCCTGTGTTTCAGGTTGACGAAGCGCTGAAAATCAAGAACACGGACATTGCCAAGGAGCTCTGCCTTCCCCCCGTCAAACTGCACTGCTCCAGTGAGTAAAACCCTGGGGGTCCCCGGGGCTGCCCTGGCAGGGGCAGGGACACTGAGTTCCACTCTGTGATTTCGGCCTGAGGAGGCACTGGGACGTTCAGGGGTCATTTGGGAGTTTTCAGATCTCTCTGGCAGTTTGGAGCAGGCTCGGAAGAGTTCATATCATAAACTCTTTTATCTGGAATTACATAATATAAGTTATATTTTCTGACTCGGGCGTTCCATGGATTTAATTTTCTGTGGATTCTGTTCAGGTTCTGCTGCTGAGACCCAGCCTTTTGCCCTAAAATCCTCCTAATTATGCTTCAAATCAAATCCCCCTTTTCTTTTTTTTGGGTTTGCAGTGCTGGCTGAAGACGCCATCAAGGCTGCCTTGGCTGATTACAAACTGAAGCAGGATCCCAGCAAAGACTCGAGCAAAGACTCGGAGCACAGCAATGCCTGAGGCCACCGCGGAGCTCCCCCTCCTCCCTCCCCGAGCTGCAGCAGGACCCTGCACCCTGCTCGAGCTGTAAGATACGCACAGGTCACGCACAACGTGTCCCCTGGTGGTGCCCAGCCACCCCACGGTGCCCACCCAGCCGGGATGGGGGGCTCCCTGGCCCCCCAGGAATGCCATGGGAAGACTCTGCTCCACACAGAACTCCCCCCTGGCCGGTACTGCAAGGGCTGCACTTTCCTTTTTGGGGTTGTTCTTTTTTTTTTCTTTTGGAAGATGTCTAGTTTTGCCTAATACTTGGTGGAATTCAGTGGGAAGCGTTGCCTCGGTGTTTGTGTGTGTGCGACAGAGCCTGTGCCGAGCTGGTTTCGCAATTCAGGGGGTAAATTCCTGCTCTCTGGAATTCTGGGAGCCCCGGGAGCACAGACCTGGTGGGCTCTGCCCCTGCCCTGTCACCACTAAAGGTTTTGGAAGGTGCTCTTTGAGGAACAGCCTGGATTTTGGGGGTGTTTTCTGTAAGAATCCCACCTTTGCACTGGCTGGGAATCCTGGGATAGTGAAAGGTGTCCCTGCCCAACCGGGTGAGCTCTGAGATCCCTCCCAGCCCAAACCACCCCGGGATTCTGTGAAACACATCCTCAGCCTGGGCTGTGGAGCTCGGGGGGCTCCTCTTTTCCAGGGGAGTGTCTCCCAAAACACGTTGGGAAACACACCTTCCTCAAGCTTTTCACCCTCCTCAAGACACTTCACTTCCCTTTTTTTTCCTGTTGTTAAACATTTAAAAACCACATTTAAATGGCTCGTTCTGGTACCTCCGGGCACAACATTTGTCGTTTTTAACACACACAGACCCCCGTGGTGTTGCTGTGGTTTGTCCCCTCACAAGATCCCTCCTGGACCTCAGCTCCCAAAGGGAGCCTCGATCCCAGAGAACAATCCTCCTGTTTCCCAGTTTAAAAAAAACCAACAGGGAAACCCCAGACTCCCAAAACAGGGAAACCCCAGACTCCCAAAACAGGGAAACCCCAGACTCCCACCTGTGCTGTGGGGCAGAGTCTGCTCCTCCAGTTTGCCCTGACACAGGGCTGGGGGGACACAAGGGACAGCACACGGGGACACGGGGAGTGGGGCTGGGCTGCTTTCAGGGCAGAACATCTCTCACCTTCCAGGTTTACCCACCGTCCTCCTGGAGAAGCTGCATCCTGGTGCTGTAGGATACGGGCCCCCACAGGCCCCAGTTGGCCTCCCCAGTCCCCTTTTAATCCCCACAGCCCCTTTTTGGCCCCCTTTTAGCCCCCACAATTCCCCTTTCAGCCCCCACAGCCCCCCTTGCCCCCCCTGCCCGGAGCTGTGGGTACAAGATAAGGGTTTCCTGGAAGCAGCCGGTGACGTGCAGGTTTGGGGAGCCATCCCCGCCCTCCCCAGGGCTCCCGAGGGGCTGCAGCCCAATCCAGCCCAGGGAGGGCACTGAAGGAGCACAAAGGGACAAACAGGGACTGGCCCCTGGCCCCGGCATGGCTGCAGAGACACACGGAGAGCTGCTGAGGGAGGGAACCTTTATTTTGAGCCAGAGGGGTGCAGGAAATGAGGCACAAATCCAGCCGGGCTCTGGGCTGCCCTGGGGACACACTCTGGGGTGGGAAAAGGAAAGGATGAGTCCTTGTCCCTAAATCCTCGTCCCCTCCTCCCCTGGGGTGGCCTTGGTGGCCACAGCCCTGAGCAAAGCCACCTGTCACAGGGAGCCCCAGGTCTCCAGGGAGGGGGGCAGCTCCAGCCCCCCCATCCTGCTCCCGTCCCTCTTCCCAGGGTGGGACAGCTCCCAGCCCAGGGTGCTGCTGATCAGCAAAATAACTCCTGGGAAGGAGCTTTTGGGGCCAGGCCGGAGCAGGGATGGCAGGAGAAGCAGGGCAGTGGGGAGAACCCCCAGCTGCCCAACCCCCCCTGGATTTGTCCCGGTGTCCTGCTGGCTCGAGGGTTGGGGGGAGCAGGGGCTTCATCGGGGCTTCCTTGAGCCACCACGTACGTGCAGAGCCACGAATCCACCGTGTCCATCGTGTGTCCCAAGGGGCTTCCCCGGGCCCACGTCCCTGCCTCACATTCCAGAGGGGGCCGGGGAGCCATCCTGGGGCACCTCGGGGCTCTCCTGACCCGCCGCTCCCTCCGCGCCGGCGTTTTGGGGAGTGGGCTCGGCGGGTTGCTCATCCTCCACCTTCCTGCTTCCTTCCTCTTCCTCCTCCTCCTCCTTTTCCCGGGGGGAATTCTGCTCTCCCTGGGCTCCGTTGGCCAGCGGTGCCTTGTGTGGGGATTTGAGGCTCTGGGCAGCAGCCAGGATGTCTGCCTGGAGCTGCCGGCTGCCGTCCAGCGGCTCGTCCGCGCCCGGCTCCGCCGCCTTCTCGGGCACCTCGCTGAACGCCCGGGCACCCCCGGCCTTGTCCCGCTCGTCCACGTATTTCTTCTTGGGGAAGGAGGAGGGGTAGTAGGCGGACGCCTTGTGCTTCTGGCGCAGGATGACGGCGGCGCAGATGATGAAGAGGAGGACGAAGGACAGCGAGCCCACCACCACCACCAGCAGCAGGTACTCCTTGAAGAAATCCACCAGCCCCTCCAGCACTCCCGGGGCAGAGCTGTTGGTCACGGCGGTTCCGGCCGCGTCCCCCACCGTGGGGCTGAGCCGGGGGGTGACTGGGGGGGTGGCGGAGGCCTCGTCCCCGTCCCCGCTGCCCGCGGTGTCCGGCAGCACCGGGAGGTGCCGGGGGGCTGCCGAGAGCGCGGGGGCGGCCGCCAGCAGCACCAGCAGCAGCCACGTGCCCACGGCCAAGGCCATTCCCAGGGCTGACCCCATTGCCAGGGTGGCACACGGGGACCTGCGGGATGCAGAGGGGAGGGTGGGACATTAACACCCCGACAGAGCAAACCCCCACCCCAAACCCCTCATCACAGAGGGGGGACTGTGACACTTGCCCCCCCATGAATTCCCCCATGGAAATGGAGAGGCAGCTCTGGGTTTCCCGCCCTGACAGAGCGAGGGGCTCCGTTTGTTCCCCGAGGGCCCAGAGCAAACCCAGCTGGAAGGAGCCGAGTGGGATTGCTCCAGGCTGGGCACTGGGCCACTGCCAGCCCCCGGCTCCAGACAGCGGTCATTTGGCTGAGCAGAGAATTCCTCAAAACTGGAGGTTTGCAGTGGAAACTCTGACACGGGCGACGCTGCCGAGGGAGGGGCCCGGGCCAGCGGCATTTCCCAACGGCCGGGCCCGGCCCGTTAACACCATTCCAGCCTGAGCTGCCTAAAAATAGGCTGGGGCAGGATTTCATCCCGGAGCCGCCGCGGTGGCCGAGCGGAGCCCCCCAGAGCCTGTGCCAAGGGGCAGCCCCAGAGCTGGCAATGGGGGTCCCGGGATCCCAGTGTGCCCAGTGAAGGGGGAAGGCCGACTCCATCCCCATTCCACGCTCCTCTTCCCGCTGGGACGGGATCTGCCCCACAGCCCACCATGAGGACACGGGATACACGTTTCCCATCCCAAGGCAATGGCTCCCCAGGGGGATTTGGGAGAGGGACGTGACCATCCCCACATCATGACACATTCCCAAGGGACATTGGCGTGTTCCACGGGACCCCATCGAGCCATTCCCAGGGCTCTCCCCTTCCACACAGCTCCCAGGAACCCGTTCCCTGGCTCCAGCAGCAGCATCCATTCCCCCCCAGATGCCAACCCACCTCCCGTTTCCCCCCAGACAAGCCCAGCCCGGCCATGCTGTGGCCCGGGAAGGGACCCCCAGTAGCAGCACTTGGCTTCCAGGCTCCTTCCTGGCTGCACAATCTGGTTTCCATTAAACCCCAGCAAACAAATGCTGGTGGAGCTGGAGGTGCTCCCGGCCCCCTGGACTGTCGAGGGCTCTGGGCTCGGAGCAGGGACTGGCACCACGGGGGTGAGGGGTTTGGGGGGCCTGGATGAGCCCCTCGATCCTCCCCCTTGGCCGCACAGAGGGGCCCCTCAGCAGGGAGAGGGGTCCCGGGATGGGGACGGCACCGGTTCCCCGCCAGCCAACGGAGCTGAGGAGCAGCCGCGGCCATGGAGGGTCCGAGCAAAGCCCAAACCAGTGCCCAGGGCAAGGCCTGGCACTGCGTCCCCATCCCCATCCTCACCCCCCCCAGACCCTCAGCACAGCCCCGGGTCCAGCCTGGCCAGGCACATGCAAATCCTGCTCCCCTTCCCTCTGCCCCCCCAAACACCCCACAAATTCCCACTTTCAGTGTTTCCCTGCAACCCCTGCCTGGCAATACAGCCCTGTGGCCAACTCCATCCCGTGCCCCGCTGTGGGGGCCATGCCCAGCCCTCACCCCCCACCATGGGGCAGCCTGTGCCCCTCTCCAGAGCCTCCCCGAATTGGGGAGCAGCCTGGCACGGCCAGCGGGATCCTCACCTCGCCCGCGTCGGCGGGAGGGAGCCGGGGCGACGGGATCTGTCCCACACACCTCGAGCCCCTTTCTGCTGCCTGCTGGGACGGAGCCTCCTCCTTCTCCCTCCTCTCCTCCTCCTCCTCCTCCTTCTCCTCCTCCTCCTGCGTCGCAGCCCAGGCCCAGCTTGTTCTCATTATGGCCGGGCTGGGGAGGGGGTGTGGGGGGCCGGGAGGGGCAGGCAGCCCCCAGCCCCCTCCCAGACGGGATCCAGCTGGGGCTGGGGGGGTTTCCTGCTTTCTTTCCCTGTCAGCAAAAGGCAGCAGCTCTGGAGCTCCCGTCGGTACCGCGGGAAGGGGCCACTTTTCGGGGTGCAAGTGGAGAAGGGGGTCACACACGGGGGGTGTTGCAAAGGTGTTTTTACCCCCCGAGGGTGTGGGTAAATGCCCATCTGAGGGGACAGGGAGGGACGTGGTGCCCTGGCACTGCTGGGGAATGGTCAGTGGGGCAATCAGGGCATGGGACCCCCTGCTCAGTTCCAGGAGATCATTTCCTGAACACCCATCCCAGCCTGGATGGGCACCTCTGCCTTGGGCTGTGCGCAGGGACAGGGGTGTCCCCATGGCTCCCCAGGACACTGGGCTCCAGTTTGATGGTCTGGGGGCATCTCCTGGCCCCCTCCACCCCCCCCCGAGCTCTGTCTCCCCCCACCCCGGTCCCCTCGGCCTGGGCTGATGTTGCTCAAGAGGCTGCAGGCGCTGGGTGACCTCATCCTGTTGCTATTTTCCTCTGCTCCTCCCTGGGGACCTGCCAGACCCCCCAAAAGTCCTGGCCAGCACTCAGGGGACTGTGACCCCCCCATGGCCGGGGCCGAGGGAGCCTGTCCCCGTGTCCCCACGGAGGGCACTGGCGCCGTTTGGGTCCCCAAAATATCGGCTCTGTCCGTCTGGACGCAGCCGCCGGCTCCGAGCAGCTGCTGGGGCGGCTTTTCCCGGCCTTAAGAGCTCAGTGATGAAATCTTAGAGGGGAAAGGGACACGGAGAGGGGAGGCTGATGGGGTGGGGGTGGTGAGGGCAGCCATCCTGCAGCCCAGATGGGGCTGGGCCGAGACTCCCCCGGTCCTGCAGCCCAGCAGTGCCATCCAGGGTCCCCATTCCTGCGTGCCCAGGTTCCCTTGGCATCTTCCCGGGGTTCACATCTCTTCTTGTCCAGTGTCCCCGTCCTTCCTTGCCCACAGTTCCCATCCCTCTTTGTCCAGGGCCTGTATCCCACCCAGGGATACACCCCGGATTGTCACCCCACCACTGCTCATCCAGGGTCCCCATCCCACCCTGGCCAGGATTCCCATCCCTCCCTGCCCACCCTGCCCGGAGTCCCCATCCCTCCTGGTCCAGGATGCCCCTCCCTCGCAGCCCAGTGTCCCCCCCCGTTCCCCAGCGGTGGTTCCCAGTCTCCCCGCCGGGATGGCTGTCCCGTGGCGGGGCAGTGCCGGTGCCAGCGCCCAGGGACCATTAAAATGCCGTTTTTGCCTGCGGCTCTGCCCGTCGGGGCTGGGCAGGGCCGGGACCGCCCGGGCCCACCGTGTAATTTGGGGCAGCAGGAACGCGGGGCCGGGCAGCGCAGGGCGGCACCGCCTGCCCGGGGAACCGGTAATTTGAGGCATCTCGGCCCCGCTCTGCTTCTAATTTACCTCCCCGGGCGGGGCTTTGCTGTGCCAGCGAAACGCCCGGAGGGGACCCGTCCTGGGGGGGGCTGCACAAGGCGTGGGGACCCCGGTGCCACCCACCACCCTGTGCCACCCATCACCCTGTGTCACCCACCACCTGGTGTCACCCACATCCTGGTGCCACCCACCCGCCGCTGCCCGAGGATTCCGGAGGATCCTGTCCCTGGTTCCCCGCGGGTTCCTGTGCCCTGACTGTGCCACACAGGGCCATTCCCGGCTCCCGGAGCCGCCTCACGTTCCAGCGGGGCAGGAAAGGTTGGCCGGCAGAGACCTGGCACCGGCCTGCGTGGGCACACGGTGGGGCAGAGCAGGGGGCAGAGCACAAGGACAGGGTGTCTGTCCTTCCTGGGGACCGGCCATGGCCACCGGCCGCGGGTCCTTCCCCCGGTGACTCAGCCATAAACATTTACATCCCCGGGCGGAGCGGGGCTGCCAAGGACCCAGATGGAAACTATCCCGAGCACGGGATGAATGTAAACAGGCAGCGGGGCCGGGGGGCAGGTGGGGGCTGTGCTGGGAACCCCCCGAGGGACACCCCGGGCTGGCCTTGGAGGGGCCTGTGGGGCTCAGGGATATGGGGCTGAGGGTGTGGGAGTGGGGCCACGGGGCAGGGAGGGGATGGGGACATGGAGCCTGGCCGCGGCAGCAGCGGGGATGTGGGGCAGGGACAGTCCCGGCACATTTCTGGTCCCCCAGGGCCGGGCACAGGGAAAGGGCCGGTTGGTGGCCCGAGGGGTGACCAACTCCTGATTGGACCTGGGGACAAACCTGAGCCCCCTCAGCCCCGGGATGGAGGTGACACAGCGGGAGCCTCGCTGGCTTTGCTCCCCCCATCCCTCCCGCTCCCGAGCCCCTGCGGCCACCGAGCGCTCACTGCGGGCCCGGCGGGGACAGCAGCACCTGCCGGGCGACAGCAGCCCCGAGTCGCTTCAGGAACCGCAGCAGGAACACGTTGAGCCACCAGCGCTCCCCCCCCACCCTCCGGCATTTCCGCCCCGGCCTCGCCGCCCTCGGGGGANGGTGCGGCTCAGCCGCCGCCCGCCCGTCCGCGCCCGCCGCCACAGCAGCGCCGCCAGCACCCCCGAGCACACCAGGAAGGTGGCGGCCACCAGCCCCAGCAGCAGGATGGCCAGCAGGCACTTGCCCATCGCCCCGCTGGGGTCCCAGGCCACCGCGGGTCCCGCGGGTGTCGCGTCCCTGGGGCTCAGGCCGGTGGGAGCTCCGGCTTTCCGGACTTCCCTGGATCCCGTGGTGGTGCCGCCGAGGGCCGGGGGGGTCGTTGAGGGGGGGGGTGGCCCCGTGGAGGGGCTGCTGTCCGTGCCATGGGGCACTGTGCCCTCCTTGCTGGGCAGCGTGAGCCAGCTGGGCGTGGGGCCGGTGCCCCCGTGGGGAGCTGCTGAGGTGCTGAGCTCGGAGCCCTGCAGCAGGTCTGGAGCGGGGGAATCAGTCTCATCCACAGGAGCAGTCGTGGTTGGCACCGTGAGTGTCTGCTGCAGGCTGGTGCTGGTGCTGGGCACCGCTGCAGGTGGGGCAGAGGTCGGGAGCAGCTCAGGACCGGGGGAATCCGTCTCATCCATGGCGGCAGTTGTGGTTGGCACCGTGAGGGCCTGGTGCAGGTGGGGGCTGGTGCTGGGCACTGCTGCTGGTGCAGAGGTCGGGAGCAGGTCGGGACTGGGGGAATCCGTCTCATCCATGTCCAGGCTGGCTTCAGTGCTGGGGGCTGGTGGTGACACGGAGCCACCATCGCTCTTGTCACTGCTGCTCACGGCGGTGGCAGTGTGGCCGTGCCCTGGTATGGCCGTGGTGGCACTGGAATTCTGCCCGTCATCGTCCCTCTTCCCACGGGACAGGGGCAGCTCCTGCCCGGCCGCCCCCCAGACCCACTGCCCGCCCTGGGGCTGCCCCAGCTCGGGCTCCAGCTCAGCCCCCCAGACCCGCGGGGGGCTCAGCACCAGCAGCACCAGCAGCACCAGCACAGCCCAGCCCGGCGCCATTGGGACCTGCAGGGACAGAGAGGGCAGGTGACGTCGCGCTCCTGCTCCCGCGGGAGGATGCGGAGCCCTGGCAGTGCCCCCAGGTGGGATCCCACTGGAGCCAGGGACCCTCCTGCCCTCCCGGAGAGGGGCCCTTGGGTTTGGGGGCTGGATGATGCCCCCCCCAGCTCCAGCTGCCGCTGCCCCACCTGCGGGAGCTCGGGGGAAAGTTTTGATGGGGAAGTTGAGTGTCTGGAAATGGGAAACCGGCCGCGATGGGGGCGGCTGCTGCAGGGTGGGCAGTTGTGGGATGAGTCTCCGTGTGGAAATGAAACCACAGGGATGTCGCCCACATTTCGACAGGACCCCTCCCCCCCCCCTTGGTGCCCATCCTCCCCCTCTGCCCGCCAGGCTGGTACAGGGATCCGGGGCTGAGGCCACCATGTGCCTCTGTGCCGGAGCAGGAGAAGCAAACCCACCCCAAACCCACCCCAAACCCACCGCAACCCCCTCGGGAATCCTCCTGTCCCACGTCCATCACCAACCTTCCCCTGCTCCGGCAGCTCCGGAAGCCGCCGAGGTCCCAGCGGCCCCAAACCCAACAGCACCGGCCACGGATCAGCACTCCCAGCACCCTCAGGAGGCTCCCAGCACCCCCAGGAGGCTCCCAGCACCCCCAGAGCGCCCACCCTCCTCCCCAAAACCCCAGGGACCAGCGTGGCACCCTCGGC
>WEKX01019738.1:67838-104972 GCA_013390025.1 Pitta sordida
CGGGAATGTCATCCCTGAGGGACCGGGAATGTCATCCCTGAGGGATGGGGAATGTCACCCCTGAGGGACCGGGAATGTCATCCCTGAGGGATGGGGAATGTCATCCCTGAGGGACGGGGAATGTCATCCCTGAGGGATGGGGAATGTCATCCCTGAGGGACGGGAATGTCGTCCCTGAGGGACCGGGAATGTCACCCTCGAGGCACCGGCCGTGTCTGCTCTGAGGGGCTGATCCTGACCTCCCTCAGGGACCGTTCATGTCACCCCCGAGGGACCGGCCGTGCCCTCCCTCAGGGCTGAGAGCGCCCTGGTGTCCTCAGAGAGCCAGCAGCTCCGCAAGACAACACCCACATCACCTCTTTCTGTCACACTCTGCTGTGGCTGTCGTGAAAAAAAAAAAAAAAAAAAAGGACGGTTACAAAAGCCCCTGGCTCAAGACTGCAAAGCTCAACTCAAAAATTCACACTTCAACAAAACACTCTTCAACAAAACAGAAAACAAAACCCCAAAGTTCTCCCCACTGCCCTTGGATAAAGGTGATTTGGGGGTGCCGGGCTGTGTGAGGGTTGTACCCACCCTGCTCTGACAGGTGACATCTCACCTGGGCACATCTGGGGCCAGCCCGGCTGAGGGACCCCGGGCAGAGCCCACAGCCCTCAGTGTTACCATACATGGCCAAACCCCACAGCTCCTCCAGCTTCCTCATCCGTCCCGGCCGATGTTTGCGCCTTCGTTTGCATGTGGTTTGGTGCCTAAGGGTGGGGGGGATGTTTCAGGGGAGAGACACCCCACTAATTCCCTGCCTTGTCCTTCAGAATTTGGAGGAATATGCGTCGTGAGGAGCTGAGAACCCTCCTCTCCCCCTCGGTGAAGCTGTGACAAGACCACCAACCACCCCCTGTAAGTGGTAACTGGGGGTTAAAACACTCCAAAAACCTCAGGGTAACATGGTCTGGCTGCTCTGAACCAGCTGATGGAAACATCATTAGCTACAGATTAAACAAATGTTATCCAGCGTTTGTTAAACTTTGACACTAAGTTAAACCGCTGATTCAATAGGCAGGAAAGTCTCTCTTACCTACCTACACCTCGATAATAAAAATGATACACCCAGAGATTAAAGTGGCAACGCTGCATCCCTGCCCAGGGCACCGTGAAATTAATTAAAAGCTTCCTCCTGCGAGCCAGCCCAGCACACTGACACCACCCTCCTTCCTCAAACAAGAGCTTAAAAAAAAAAAAGAAAACAAAACAAAAGCAATTTGGCAGGCTGGGAGCAGAGCTGCAGGTAATCCAGAGTCTAGAGGGTTTGGGTTGTGATTCACAGTTTCCTTGTACCTACGTGACGTGCTGAAGGTCAGAATGAGTCAGGGATGGAGCTGGGAGCCCAGACGGCCTGGCCCTCATTTATTAGGAGCCCCAGACCTGTGAGCGTGGCTGGAGATTTTATAAAGGTGATACTTTAATCGTGCAGCGGGTGATGGTTCACTCAGGGTTGGGAAACAAAGAGTGAGGGCAGCAGCAGCACCCAAGAGCTTGGAAGAGGAACTAGAGGGAGGGAGGTTTTTGGCCTCTAACTGAAAAGAAAGTGACACACGGAGGATACAAAGTGAAATCTGATTGAAGCCTAATCCTCTCAACAACTGCCACCAGAGCAGTGGGTCCTGCAGGGATGGACAGAGTCCCTGAGGACGGGCTGGGGTGGGAATGGTACCTGTGGAATTTGCCAGGGCTTCCTGAGACGTGATGGAAATAAATGCTCCGAAGGTCACCCAGATCCTGGCCTGGGTTAACCAGCCCTTTGGATCACAGCTGAACCAGGGGATGGAGAAATCCCCTGAAGTTTGGGTTGAAGCCTCCAACAAACAGAAGGAACAGCCCAGGTTTTCCATGTGCTCTCTGGTTCTGCTGCAACCCCTGATCTTCCTCAAACCATCCTGACAAACCATTCCCGTGATCTCCAGACTGCTGCAAACCCAACAACTTGTCAAAATACGCCACAAATCCTATTTTTTCCCTCAAGGAAAACACCCCATTATCAAATTCTCGCCGCTCCGAGGAGCTACACAACAACCCCATCCCGTTTTATCAGCACAGACACGCCTGTTATTCCATTTCCAAACCCCCATTCCACCAGTTCCAGCCATCCCACATATTTTATTCCCCCCCCTTGGCTACTGCACTGCAGGGTTTGCTGCAAAGTATCTCCCAGCCTTTATAGGGAAACAGCACCCTGGCTACAGACTCCACCTCTGAAACTTATGTCAGCAGCTAAATTTAGCTCCCTGCAAATATGCATCAATTCCATCCCCGCCATAAATCAGCCTGGCATGGTCCTGACGTGACTTGCAAGTGCCACAGTCGCCCTGGCCCTCCTCACCTCGCTGGGTGGGGTTAGAAAAGGTGAAGAAACACCTGTAGCACCTTTTTTTTTTAATTATTTTAGGAGAAATTCGGATGCTTCCAGCTGATATTCTGCAGTTTGGGGGTGTCTCAGACGGGCAGCAAAACCCGAGGTTGGAAGCAGCAAAGAGGGAGGAATTTATCCCCCAATGTCTCAGTTTGCTGAAATCCTCATGCCCAAATATATTCTGGATGGAGGGGAACGGCTTAGGGAGGGTTTAGAGAGATCAGCACTTTAAAGTCCTGTTATTTTGCAGCTTAACTTGTAAGTCACGCAAAAAAAAAGTAATAAATAAAATGCCAGACAGGACATCTCAGACCTTGGATTTGCAGGTATCCGAGTTGTACAGCTTTCCCAGGAGCTCCAGGTCCCTGTTTAGCTACTTATTCCCTGAAGCCTTTTGATTTACTATTGTATTTACCTTCTTGTTATACTTATTTTGGCATTATGTTGACTATAACATTAATTTGACTGGGTTCTCGTGCCTGAAATTTGATTATTTTTCTCTTTTACAGCTCCCAACACTTAAGGATCCCATCCCAAACTGAGAAGCTCAAGGCCAGACTCTGTAGCACCGGGAAGAGCCAAAATTGGTGATGTGATCTTACCTTTCACTTACTGCTGGAATGTAATGCTTTTTAAAGCAGGGAAAGGTGTCCCTGAGCTGCTCACACCAAAATTGGTGATGTGATCTCACCTTTCACTTACTGCTGGAATTTAATGCTTTTGAAAGCAGGGAAAGGTGTCCCTGCCCGTGGCAAGGGGGTGGAATGAGATGCTCTTTGAGGTCCCTCCCAACCCAACCCGTGCTGGGAATCTGGGATTCCATGACATGACAAACCCACCCAAACCATTTTCCCTGTGTAGAATTAGATTTACTCCCAGCGTTAATTTAAATTTCCTCTTCTCCTCCTGGTCTGTGGGCACAGGGCGAGTTCCAGGGGCAGCTCCGTGAAACCCCCGGTGCTGGTTTTCAGGAGGCATTTCAAAGATCACCAGCTGTTGAGCAGCTGCCGAGATGGAATTGCTCGAAGAGCCACCACTCAGCGGCTCCTGCTAATGACAAATCGATTCTCTGGGATGGGATCTGCCCGGGGAAGTGTTCCCCGGCTCCCACACAGGGTTTGCCTGGAGAGAGGGAGAGGAAAATCCCTTTGGGTTGGCCTCGTTCAGTCCTCGGCCAGAAAGGGGAGCTATAGAATTAGGGAATGGAGATAAGGACGACAAAAAACGTCCCAGCAGATGTTTGAAACCAGCAAGGCAGGAAGGGAGAGAAGTGAGGGAGAGGGCAAGGAAAGAAGAAAAGCTGGAGCAGAGGGGCAGGAACCAGCGCCCCTGAATTTATTCCCAGCCCTGGGTGACACGGAACCATCCCTGAGCAACTTCCAGAGCCCCCAAACCCCCTCCCCAAAGGGTAATAAAACCCCACTGACATCACCCGGTGCTGCCTGGAATGGCTGGGTGAGGACTGAGGGAGCATTAGGCCAGGATGGGTTAATAATTGATGCTATTGTTATGAATGATTTACCATAGATCTCATCAAGCACATCTATCACACGTTTTGGGCAGTAATATCCGTGTCAAACACATCCCTCCCAACTCAGCCACAGGAGAGGCACCAAAAAAGTGCTTTTTGCAGCAAAAAGAGGCCTCTGATTTCAGGCCACTCCATTTCCTCAGGTATTTTTTTTTGTCCATCATTATATAGGACTGTAAAATACATCTTAATTTCTTCTCTGTTTTTGCAGTGAAGTCCCAACACCCAATTAAAATGTTGGGCCACCAAATCAACCCAAAGCAATGACATTGCAACAGATGGGATTTCCTTTGTCGCTGTCTCGGGCTGATTAACAAGGAGAGAGACAAGAAAGCAGAACACAAAAAGAGGAAAAGAAAAGAAGAGAGAGAAGAAAACAACAAAAAAAAGCAAGCGGTATTTTATTTACAACACTGAAATCCTGGGGATTGACACTTCCTAACATCCTGAATAGCAGGGAAAACAATCAGGAGGCAGAGCTGGGGGTGCTGGGCATTGAGTTTGGAATCCTTTTGGAATCCTTTGGAATCCTTTTGGAATCCCTTTGCCATCTCCTTGTGTTTCCCTCCCTGCTGTCCAGGATCACGTTGGACCAAAGGGGCTGGAAAAATCAGAGGGGTGAGAAAGGGATCGAGGTGAGGTGCTCACGTTTGAGATTTGGGGAGAGGAATGTTTGGAACAGCATTTTAAACCCCAAAGGGACTGTTGTGGATGGAGGGAAATGGGAAACTGTTCCTGCTCTTCCTCCTGCTCTGGGGGAAGGTGTCCCTGCCCAGGGCAGGGGGTGGATTGAGATGGGATTGAGGTCCCTCCCAACCCAACCCAGCCCATGGCTCTGGTTCCAACATCTCCACAGAAATAGGGACGGAGGGTTGAGGCAAACAAGGAGGTGCAGAGTGTCAGGAGGGACTCACCCCAGCTGGGAATATTGCCTGGGGGACGGAGCAGGTTCCCTGTGTCCCTCCTCTCCCTGTTCCTCTGCCAGACCACCCATCACATCCCCTCGCTTGGGAAGGAGGAGCTGCTCAAACACCCCTGTGCCCGAGGGAGACACTCCCGAGCAGCTCTGTCTGCTCCCCCCGGCACTGGGACAGACCCAGACCCCGGGATAACCCCAGCTCCGCGCTCGGAGCCTGGCACGGACACTCCGCACTGACAAACACCTCCCAGCTCTTCCTTCACATCGTGATCAGCACGACGTGTCCTCAGCCGCCTCCTCTTTGTCACCCCCGCAGGGATTTTGTTATCCCTGACACACACACCGTGACAACGCTGCTGCTCTGCCCCCAGTGTCGCGACAGTGACCGACAGCACAACATGGGGCCGTGGGACAGTCACACCTGCTTTTGAAGCACGCACACGACCCAGCTCAAAGCCACCACACGTTTCCTGTGCCTTAAAACCCTTATTTTCCCTTATAAGGAAATGCCCAATTGCAGATTGTCGCCGAGCAGAAGATGCGAGTTAAGCAGCGTGGGTCGGGTGGCTCCTCGCAGGATCCACAAACACTCATCTCTGTCCTTCCCCCTTTCTGCAGAACTGCTGCTTCTCACCAGGAAAAATGTCGGCAAAGTTTACTTATCTGTGTTTTCTCAGGGAAAGGCTTTCCAAAGTTGATGTCATTCTGCTGAAAGGCTTTTTCAGTGAAGTCACAGTGCGGGAGAAAAAGGAATTTAAGGGAAATAATGCCCCTTTTTCTGGCGCCACAGCGAAAATAAAATTACACTGGCTTACCCAGAGGCACACGGTCCCACATAGCAGTGGGATGGAGGTGGTGTAAAAACCTGTGTTGCATCAATTCTTATACAGGGGGTTCTCACAAAGCAAATCTTTCCCAACAACCTGTTTCACTGCCCAAAGTGCTTTGAACCAGCACCTGATTTCCATCCTGTGAGACTCCACGTGCCCCAAACGCATCCCTTCTGTCACCCAGCCATTCCAGGCAGGTCTTTGCCAGGCTCCCACCTCCCCTGCAGGCCCTCCCCTCATTCCTCACCTTTCCTGGGCGCTGCTGCCGCCGTCCCCTCCGACGACGCCTTGGGCTTCTCGAAGGTTTTCTTGGCGTCGGCGACTTTGAGCACGTTCTCATCCTCCTGACTCTTCCTCCCCTTCCGCTCGGGCTCCTCCGAGCCCCCTCCTCCCTCAGTCCTGCCTCCAGGGAGCTGCTCCTTGCCCGCCGCCCGCTGCTCCCTGCCAGCCTTGGCCTGCTCTGCTCCGCAGGGCTCCAGCAGCGCCTCGGTCAGCGCCACAGCCTTGCTCATGCTCAGGGCCAGGCTCTCCTTGCTGTGGCTCCTGACCGGAGGGGCCGGGGGGGTTCTCTTTGGGATGTAGGAATCCAGGATCTCTGTGTCAGCCTCACCCCCGAGCTGCTCCCAGCTCTCCGGGAGCTGGCAGCTGCTCTGCCTCGAAAGCTTCCCGGTGTCCCTGGCCACTGAGACCATTCTCTCCAGGCTCTTGGCTACCTGCTTGTCTGGCTCGTGCCTCCTGGCCGGGTGCTCCTCTCCGGCCTGGCCGTTCTGGCACAGGCTGGGGGTTCCCTCGGGCTGGGGGGTGAAGCTCCTGGCTGGCCTGAGGTTCTCGGCTGCCCTGCTGCTGTCCCTGGGCACGTAGGGGACAGGACTGGTTGCCTCCTGCTTGCTCTGCAGGATGAAATCCATGAGGATGGCGTTGCGCTCGAAGCTGTCGGACCTGACGGGCACGGTGGGTTTGTTCCTCTCCGAGGGGCAGCTGAGGCCCAGTTTGCTCACCTGCCTGCTCTCCGCGCTGCTCTCCGAGTCCGAGCGGCTCCTCTGCCTCCTCGGGGCTCCTTGGGAAGAGTTGAACCTGCTCAGGCTCGGACTTGCCGCCTTCCCATCCTCTGCAGAGTCCTCCTGGATCACAAGTGCCGCGTCCTCCGTCTCTTCCCATTCCTCCTCAGGTTCTGTTTCAGCCTCCTGGATGAGGCGCCGGTACTCGCTCTCCTCCAGCCTGTAAACCACCGGCCTTACCGTCCTGCCCGCGCGCCTGGGCCCCACCTCCATCTCGAACACCTTCGGAGGGGCTTCTCCCTCCTGCCCTCTCCTGCACCCCCTGGACACGGGATGCTCTTCCAGGCACAGGTCCCGTGCCAGCCCCCGCTGCCCTCCCTGCCCGTTGCTGCTCATCTCTGACCTCCTGGCAGGGGCTCCAGTGTCGCTCCGGAGGTCAGGGGTGTCCCCCTGGCCCGGCCTGTGTCCCAGGCCCTCCTGGCCGAGCCGCCACGCTGTGTAACCCTCGCGTGTTCCTGCCGAGTCTCCCCGGGAAGCAGCGCAGTCTCTGCCCCTCTTCTTGCTTGTGTCATCCTGTAAATATCCACAGTGCTGCCAGGTGGAGGCTTCCATGGCCGGCAGCTCTGTAATTCCTGGTCCCAAGCGCTTTGAGAGTGGCCAGCCAAAATTTCTTTCCACCTTGGGTCCCAGCAGCCTTTCGGCACCGCCTTCTCCTTCCTCCGCTAAGGGAGAGACGGTGGCACTTGGAAGCGTCGGAGCCGGGTCATGTGAACCGGCGTTCCTTGGCCTCATGGCCAGCGGACGGGAACATCCCGTTGGCACAACGGAGCCCCCCAACACCCAGCACAGCTGCTCCCTACCCAGCTCTATCCCACCTGGGTAACTGGAAAATCACCCCCCAGCTGCTAATTTGCTGGTCCACGGCACGTCACAGCCAGGGCTTGCTGCCCCATCTCCATCCTTCTCCAGGATTCTCCTCCTTTCCCCAACCTGCTGCAGCCACAGCTCCCCACAGCAGCGATCCTGGCTTCCCTCTGATCTTACTGCTTCCACAGGGATTCACTGCCAGGGTCTCTGCTGCGGCTCGTCTGGACAGGATCGCCTCCGTCAGCTCCTCGGAGAGCTTGGAAACCCAGTGCCCCTGGCACTCCTCCCTGCCTCCCTGCCCCGCGCCCGACGGACACGGAGCGTCTCCCCCTTCCTTGGAAGCGCTGCAGCCTTGGGCTGTGTCCCAGCGCTCGGGGGAGAGATGCTGCCTGCACAGAGCAGGGACGGAGCAGCTGGAATCAACCATGGGAATATGTTATTGCAAAGAGAATTGCTGTGACGGAGAGAGGCTGCCCACATAAACACAGGAGCCCGGCAGCAGCCCCACATACAACTTATCAAAAATCCCTGTTAAGGCGCTGGGCATTTCTCTAAATAACCCCCCGAGCCGAGTGTTGCTCCCTGTGGCTCCCCCTGTGAAGGCGCTGGGGCCGGGGGCTGGAGGGCTCTAATCCCTTTGTACACAGGCGGGATGCCTGGCATTGCAGCGGCTCCCGGCTCCCAGCCCAGCTCCCAGCTCAGCCACTGCCCCAGAGCTTTGCCTTTTATGGTCCCAAGAGCCGGGAAGCATCCTGAGGCGGGATGCAGGAAAACACCTCCGTGGGCCCAAAAGAGGCGCCGGGGCCGAGTCACCCCGGTGTCACCCCAGGAGTTCCCAAACAGCCCCCAGGCCAAAGGAGTTCCCTGACATTCCATGGGGCCGGAAAATCCTACCGGCACCTCATCCAGAGCGCTCCCATGTGCTGTGGGGTGACTCCTGTACACGGCCATGGTGCCACCAGCCCATCCCTGTGCCATGAGCCAGCACAGGAGCCAGTCCTGGCCACGCCGAGGGGAAGGAGCAAGGGCTGAGTTATCCCGGCCCCTCCAGTTCTTTATCGATGCAGAGCTGCTCTGCACTGACACAAACCCCCATTTGTTACCACTGGACGTCTCAAATCCCTGCCAAGGCTGCCCAGAGCAAACACAACCGATTCCCAGTGGGATTGGGACCGACAGCCGGGCTCCCAGTGTTCTGGCAGTGGGGGGACCAGGCAGCACCAGTCCCGGCGGGCAGGGGAACCCTGAGCAGGATGTGCTGGCAGGTGGGTGAGTGAGCAAAGTCACCTCTCCACGAGATGAACTCGCTCAGCGTTGGCACCATGACCTGATCAATAATTCTGGGTGTTTCACCCCTCGAGCCCTCGGTACCACATGGCAAAGCCAAATTCATTCCGGGCTTTTCACAAACCCTCACGATTTGGGAATCTCTTGGTGGGTTTGGCCTGTCCTGTGTGGGGATCCCAGAGCCCAGGGTTGGTGTGGATCCCTGGACCTGCCCTGGGTGTTCCAGGGAACTCTCGGAGCTCTGACATAGCCCAGCTCCTGAACCCTCTGCATAAAAGGAAATGGCAGCTGCTGCAGCCGTGTCCTGCCCCATCCCTCAAACACACAGAGCAAGAGACTTTTAGGGAATAGGCAACGAGGCCGGAGCAAACCCGACTGGCAGCGCAGCTCGGCCTGTTCCTGCTGCAGGAACCATCTCCTGTGCCTCAGACAGCCCCGACCTGCAGCCTCTGCTTGGAGAGACCGTGACACTTCCACCCCTCCAGAGGCCACTGCCCAGCCGGAAGGGACATGGGGGAATCACCCTGGAGACCCTCGGCCAGGGAGCAGCTTCTCTGCTGCAGCCCTTGGAGTCCTTCCTGTGCCTTCTCTGGGTGCTACAACCCGCCTCTCCCACCTGCCAGAACTCGGCTTTTGGCTCGAGAACTTACTGAAAGGATCGGCTCATCATCCCCTGCAGTCACCCACCTCCTCCTGGGGCGGGGAAACACTGCCAGGGAATCAACCTCTGCCCATCAAAAGGTCCTTGAGGAGACCAGCTCCTTCCCAGTCCCACCCAGTCCCACCTCCAGCTGCTCCAGCAGGAGGAACTCACACCTTCCCCACCAGGAGCCAGGGCAGCTCCCACCAGGAGCTCGGGCATCTCCTCTGGCCAGCAGGGCTATAAATAAACCCCCCAGTCGCCAGAGAGAAGTTGTGTTGCTCCAGATGTTGCCTGGTTTTGCCATGGCAACATCACAACAGGATGTAACACTGGCCCGGAACGAACCCCAAAAGCAGCGACTTTCGATCAAAACAAGAACAGGCGCAGACACGGGGACTCAGCAGCTCCCTCCGGCTTGTCCCTCACACCCCCTCACACCCACCCCCTCCGTTCCTCACACCCACCCCGGGACTGAGCTGAGCAGGGAGCCAGGGGAGGGGAGTGGAAGGAGCCACCAGCAAACACTGACCCCAACGCGGTGCTGGCTGAGGGACAGGCCCTGCCCCAGGACCCCCGACAAGAGTGGGAGCCGTGGTGTCCCCACCCAGGGCTCAGCTCCGCAGCGAGAACATTTCCAAGCATTTCCAAGTGACATCCCCCCAAGAGCTCCACGCTGGGGTTCCCATCCTCCGTCAGGGCAGGTCCAGCTCCTGGTGCTTCACCTCACCGGGGCAGAGCTGCTCCTGCACCGGGAGATCCCTCAGGTGAGGGGGACCCACACACCCCAAACCCACCCTGGCACCCCGGGGCCGTGTCCTCCATCACCAGCAGATGATCCTCCCAGCCAAGGAGCTGCTGAATCCCCGTGAGAGCAGCCAGGAACGTGCTGGGGACACTCAGTGACACCAGCCCGTGCCACAGCTGCTGACACTCAGGTGCCAGGAAGGTGTTCCCAGCCCCTCTCACTCTCTGTGTTGCTGCTCCTCCATCACTCAGGGCTGTGGGGGGACCCCAGACCCCGAACTCGCCCCCCTGAGCTCCGGGGATCAGAGGAGACAGAAAATGGGCATCGGGAACTGCCCACGTCTAAAAAACAGCTGCAAAACTCACTGTGTAAGGAAAACAAAAAAAAAGTTTTATTTTTTTTCCCTCACAAGAAGCACATAAAATATTCAGGACATTTTTACAAACCAAAGTAAAAAAAAAACAAAACAAAACAAAAAAAAGTGCATGATGCAACATTCCCTCCCGCGGACGTACAGTACAAAAATCCTGCCCATCCCAATACAAAACCGGGACTCGGAAATACAGGGAATTACAGGAACCTTGTCCTCACGGGGCACAGCAACGCACAGGAACGGCCACACGCCACTCACCAACAGACCAGGAGGGGACACACCGGCACCGCAAGGGACCAAGGGCCGGTTTGTGCATTTCGGGATTCCCGGCAGGACAGGACTGGGTTTGGATCCACTGATGGGATGTGTCCCCGCACACCCCACTCGTGTTTCGGCAGCAATGCATAGATAAAGGGGACAAACGGGGACACCGGGAGCTCTGCCACGGCCGGCACCGAGCGGGGCAGGGATGGGAGGATGGGATGCGGGAGGGGGAACGGTCTCACTGCCGCCAGAAACACCAAAAGCACCAAAACCTCCCCAGAGAAGAGCGAACAGCAGAGTCGAAGAGCTCAGCAGAGCCACAGTGTTTGTAAACCATGAGTAAGGCACTCTGTTGTAAGGGCACGCGGGGAGGACAAGCACACGGACCTTCTCATGCAACAAACCCCTGGCACCGCACCGGGCACGGGTTTGGCGACAAACCCTGGGGATGGCACAGCCCCGAGCCCCGAGCGGGCGATGGTGCAGCAGGGGCCGGGGGAGCAGCGGGGAGGGCAGGAGGGCGGCAGGGAGGGCAGGAATGGGGGCAGGAGGGCAGGAATGGGGGCAGGAGGGAGGGCAGGAGGGAGGGCGCCCCTGACAGCCGCAGCGGGCGGGGCGGCAGAGCTCGGCAGGCACTCGAAGGACAGGAAGGAAACGATGCTCGCCCGCACTTAACGGAACTTTCGGAGCTCACTCGAATCCGACCCCGCGCCCCCTCCCCCGGCGGGGCAGGGCCGGAAAAATCACCCCCATGGGTGTCCCTGGAGAGCCGAGGGGACCGTGCCGGGCTCACACCGAGGGGTCCCTGGGCACTGAGGCTGTCCCAGGTCCTGCTCCGAACCCAAACAGCCCCAGGGCCCTTCCCAAATCCACACCCGGCTCTGAAGGGGAACGACCCCAGCTCAGGAAAGGGGTGGCGGTGGGTCCCGGCTCATTCCCGGCGTTTCATCCCGGCCCTTCCTCAGCCAGACCCGACAGAGGCTCCTGCACAACTCCCGGAGCAGCCCCAGCTCCACACCAGCTCCCCGGGATGAAACAAGCGCAAACCCAACTCCGACTCTCTCGGGAGGGACGTTTATTCACGGATTGCCCGTCCCTGCAAGTCCTCACACAACAGAGACAGGTGGGACCTCAGGCTGAAGGGGAAAAAGGGAACTCCGGGCATTGAGGACAGGAGACTCCTGTCCTTGAGAGGCCGGAATTTCCATCAGTACAGTTCAGACCGGCTGCTGCAGCCCCACCTCAGAGAGGGAGCTTTAAGAAAGCTTTTCCATGGAGATTTTAAAACTTGGGAGTGCTCACACTCCCAGCCTGGCCGAGCAAATCCACCACAGAGCTCCCAGATCTGTTCTGACCCCACAAATTGCTCCAAAATATCCCCCAAAGGCAGGAGCAGCCCGGGTGGATCAGCTGGGACTCGAGGAGCTCTGAGGCTTGGAGTGTTCCCTGCACACTTCCCAGGCTCTGCCCGCTGGACTCAGCCAGGGCCTGCACACAGCAGCTCTTCACCAGGCTCACTGTCCAAAATACTCCAAAAAACCTGCATTCCATATGGAATGGGGGCACAGCTACAACCCAAGCGACAGCCCTGGCAGGAGGGGAGGCACCAGAGCACGGGCTGATCTCACCCTCCAACTTCCCCGTCCTCGGAGGGTGCCCGGATTTGTGTCCAACTGCTCCCCCCGGGGCAGGATTGATGGGGCAGGGCTGGGACAGAGCCGGGTTCCTGACCCCTGGGCCACCCAGGCTCCTGACATCCAGCATAAATAACCCCCCAGGCTCCACCAGCAGCTCCCAGGAAACCGCTGGGAAACCCGGGACACGGGGCTGTTCTGCCAAACAAAGAGAAGAAAAGACACAACCAGCAAAGACACTCAGTCCCCTACTGGGATTTCAGGGGAGCTGATCCCTGGTCACCTCACGTCACCCACGGCCCCTGACAGACCCACGTCACCCACAGCCCCTGACAGATCCACGACACTGACACAGCACCACAGCACGGGAGCACTCACGGCTCTGCCAGCACGGGAACAGCACAGACCACAACAGCACAACACCCCGAGAACACAACACCTGCCACGGCCACAGCACCGGGGTCACCCCGTCCCCTCCCAGCCAACACTGAGGGAGCTCCTTCAAATCATTCTGGGAAAAGCCTCTTGGATACGAAACTCAAACAACAGAACCAGGACAAAAAGCCAGCGGGAACAGAGGTAGTGTGAGTGTCACCATCTTAAGGGTTTCCCACAAGGGCCCTGTCCAGAGACTTGTGTCTGTTCTGTAAAAGAAAACCTCATCAGGAACAGTCATTTCAAGTCCTTGAAACAGAACACTTCAGCATTTCAGATGGAGGTACAGCTATCTATCCATAACCACACACAAATCCACGTTATGACACTTGGCAAACGGTACAAGGAAGAGCATCCTGCAGGACAACAGGCAAGCCACACACCCAGTCCTCCTCTAAGCCATGCAACACGTTTTAATTCCCGGGTGCCATTCATGTGACCCATCGTGGCTCCTTTGCCCCCTCTCAGAGCACAAGGAGGGGACCAAGAGGTGGCACTGGATCAACTGCTGCCAGTCAGACGATAAAACTGCATCGGTGCAGCAAATAAACACTGGAATCCCCCCCAGAATCCAGCCCCCTCCTGCCCTCCACAGAAGCCATCAACTCTTGCCCATCCACAGTGTGTTCTTCGGGCCCTGTTTGCAGGAAGGCTCCGTGCTCCTCTGGGGGGGCTGCGGCTCACAGAGCACGGAGCCCTCGCTGGAAACCGCCTCCCTGGAGTCCGTGACCGTGGACACGTCCACGTCACTCGACAAGTCCTCGGAGGAGAGGTTGAGACAGCCCAGCTTGGCCAGGGAGTTGGACCTTTTGAGGGGCGAGGAGACGGTGAGGCCGGCGAGGCGCAGGCGCGTCTCGATCTCCTGCGTGCGCTGCTTCACCAGCCCGGGCTTGCCCCGCACGCTGTGGATGCTGTCGCTGCTGGAGCTGCGCGTCAGGTTGGAGCTGCGGGACGAGCACGGCGTGTAGCAGATGGTCTTCAGGAAGTCCTTGGTGAAGCTGCTGGTGTGCTCCGGGCGGCACACGGATGGCGTGGAGTTTTTCTGGGGGATGCCCTCCAGGACGCGCCTCAGCTCCGGTTTCTCCGGGTTGTTCTCCGTGTCCCCGAGCGCCAGCGGGGTCGGTGGGAGCGGCGGCACGAGGCCGGGGTGGGACACCAGGTCGTCGCTCTCCTCGGCGATGCTGGAGTCCCCCCTGTCCCGGAGCGGCGCCGAGGGGTCCGAGGGGAGGCTCTTGAGGCGCTCCAGCTCCTTGGTGTGTTTCCTGACCAGCCCCGCCTTCTGCAGCTGGATCAGGGACTCCTGGTGCTGCATCAGGTAACTGCTGGAGCTCGGCTTCTCCAAGTCCTTGCTGAACAGCTGGTACCTCAGGTCCTTGGCAGGTCTGGTGTCCCTCCTGGCCACAGCCTCCTCCCTCGGCCCCTCCGCCTGCAGGAGGCTCCTCTCACAGTGGGAGTTCCTCCTGGGCAGCAGAGTTTTTTCCGGGGTTTTTGGCGCCTCTTTCCCTCTCTCCAACACACCGCAGTGCTGATCCAGTGCCCTGCAGGTGCCAACGACCTCCAGAGCCCCGGTCCCTGGCGGTGCCAGAGGCAGCTGGGCCTCGCTGTGTTTAGTTCTGAGGGGCTCCTGCGGGTGGGGGCGGGCGGGCAGGGGCTGCAGGAGGCTGGAGGGCAGGTGGGAGAGCAGGGCTGGCTGGGTGCAGATGGTGCTGCTGTGCCTCTCACACTGCTCCCCAAAGGGGTCTGGGGACAGCCCGGCCGAGGGGTACATGCAGTCCGTGCACGACTGGTAGGGAGGCTTCACCTTGCTGAGGATCCCGAACACGGCGTCGTGCTGCGGGGAAGGAAAGATGGACACTGAGCACAGGGCACAGAGAAGTGACCAGCAGCTCTGACGCTACAGACACGTCCACTCCAGGCCCTGCAGCACAACCACAGCCACGTGCTTCCCCAGCAGACAGCGGCTCCGAGGGATACCTACCGTGCCAAGCGAGGGTCATGCAAGGGGAGCTGCCCAAAGCACTTTACAGGGCACTCACGTGTGCACTCCTGGCATCTAAATCCACAGCTCGGGCAAGCAAAGCCCTGGTCAGAAGCGCTTCGAAAGGGAAGAAGCTCATCATGGAATGAAAGGCTTTATCCAAGTCAAATGAAACTGGGCTATGAGGATGAGAAGAGCAGTTTCACTTGCAGCAGAGTCAGCCATGCCAACCGCCTCCGCCTCACCTCCATACCCACCTCGAAATCCTCGGGGCAGCTCCTCTTGCTGTTGTTGTTGTTGAGGTTCTCCCTGTTGAGCCTGCTCTCCTCCTTGTGCATGGACAAGCGCCGCTTCCACCTCTCCATCAGGTTCTCCTCCCTCACACCATCCTCCCCTGGCTCCCCCAGGACCACCCTTCCCTTCCTGGGGCTGAACTCCATCCTCCTCTTCGCCTCCGGCTGTGCCAGCGGCTCCGCTCTCTCGGGGGCCTTGCCCTGGGGCGGCGCAGACGGGGCCTGTCCCACCAGCGTGTCCCTCTCCAGCTGCCCCACGTGGAACAGCCCCTCCCTGTCCGGGGGGATCTTGTTGTCCAGCAGCGTGTCCGACAGGCGGCGGAAGCAGAAGCCCAGCCCCAGGGGCACGGCGCCGCCCGCGCGGTTATCCAGGTACCCCGACTGCGAGGGCATGTCCAGGTCAGCCAGACGGTTCTCCAGGTCCATGTCCAAGCTCTCCATCAGGAAGTCTCCCGAGCCCGGGGTCTCGGTGCTCTGGGGCAGGTTGCTCTCTGCCTGCTGCTTCCACAGCTTGTTGTGGCGCTGCTTGCTGGGGAGAGCACAGGGACAGGGTGACCCTCCTGGAACTGTGGCAGGTGACAGGAACGTCCCCCCCTCTGCCAGGACACAAGGGCTGGGCCTTGGACAGGGAGATTCTGTGCTCCCATCTGCTGCTCCAGAGCTGGGTCAGCAGTGCCCCGTGTGCAGCCGTGATGGGAACAGCCCTCGGGAGACCCCTGGGGACACAGAACCCCCATCAGAGCCCTCAGCATGTCCCATGGCACAGCTCCTGCTGAACCAGGGGGACAGATTTCCCTCCTCTTCCCCTGCTGGAGAAACACTCCAGCTCTTCCATGACAGAGCCCTGGGGTTGGCACGGAACCCTCGACACGGCCCGAGCTCAGTTCTGCCTCATAAAGCAACAACAATGTGCTGAGCAGCACTGGCTGCTGAGGAACACGGACGCGCTTCCTGAGTGCAGAGAACCCCTCCCTCAATCACACCAGGGCAGCTCTCCCGGCTAATTTCCACCCAGGGAGCCTGGCAGAGGAAGACGGGGAGGACCAAAGAGGCCCTCCAGGCTCCAGCCCGTCTGTGTGCGGGCACGACACCGACACAGAGAGATCCACCAACGCCAGGAGGTGTCACCCTCTCCTCCCGCTCCCCCAGGCCCCACCTGGCATCCAGGATGCCCTCGTACTCCAGCAGCTGCCGCATGAAGCCGGCGTTGGGGCGCGCGATGCTGCGCTTCTGCTTCACGTAGTTGTAAGCCTTCTCCAGGGACCAGCCGAACTCCTTCATGGCGTAGGCGATGACGGTGGAGGCCGAGCGGCTCACGCCCATCTTGCAGTGCACCAGGCACTTGGAGTGGTTCTTCCTGCAGGGGGACACACAGGGACACGCAGGGATGTCAGTCCCAGCTCGCTGGGAACGGGGCTGTGACGCCTGGAGGGAGCTCCCGGCTCCTGCCCAGCCTCCAGCACGGCGCTGCCGGTGAGGAATGGGAGCAGGATCTCTGTGCAGAGAGGCTGGGAGTGAGGGAAGGGCGGCCTCATTCATTCCAGAGACCACCCTGAAGCCTCCTGCCCACCCGGGTCCTTGGACACAGGGATCAGAGGGAAGAGGACGAGTGTAAAGGCCCAGGAGTTGGATGGGCTGTGTCACCATGTGCCCTGCAGGGACAGCTGGGGCAGGCCCAACACGAGCTGGAGCAGCCCCAGAACTTCTGCAGCAGAGGAAACCTCCTCCCTTCCTTTTGGAAGCACAACAAAGTCACAGGCAAGGCAGAGGTTCACGGCAGCGTGGGGACGCTCCCGGCACAGTGGCGATGCCAAGGCCGGTGAGGGCAGGGCTGGGGCGTGCCAGGCACTCACTTGGCCTTGTTGATGAAGTGGTAGGCCTCGTTCCAGTGGGCCAGCAGGTCCGTGGTCTCCTCGTCGTACACGCGGATGTTGTGGTAGGAGAAGAGCCCCGGGAAGAAGTTGTCGATCTCGCGGGTGACGTTCAGGATGTAGTCGATGCTGGGGAGGGGGAGGTGGGGAATGAGCTGCCCCGGCCGTGGCAGAGCAGCTGAGGGACAGGGGGGTCCATGGGAAGGTTTTATGCACAGCCCTGATCCTGATCCCCCAGGGCACACACGGCACCCCAACACCCCGGGCACACGGGGGGGAAGGTTCATTGTATCCCGTTCATTCCATCTGGATCTGTGTAACCCAGGCAGGAACTCCTGCTGTGCCACAGAGCTTTGGGAATGCTGAGGGAAGAGAAGGGCACCGGCTGCAGTGAAACCCCTGGGAACAGAACCCAGGAATCACCATTTCCAGCTGCAACCCCACCCCCTTCCTGCTCTTTCTGACCTAAACCAGGAGTGATCTCCTGATTCCTGCCCAATGTCCCAGCAGGGGTGACAGTGCACCCAGGGAGAACTGCCGTGCACCTTGATTTATCCCCTCCTGTCACTCAGACAAATCAAGGACAGGGGGTATCAGCCTCAGGCCCTGCCCAGGTCTGACTTCCCAGCACAGGACAAAGTTATTAACACCCTGATTCATTTCCTTGTCCCAGGGTGCCCAGACAGCCGTGCCCAAGGACTCCAAATGACACATCCCCAGCCGTTCTGCTGAGCAAGGGCTTTCAGTTCCTCACACCAAGGACAGCAGCAAATATTTCTCTGCAAAACTCTCCCTCGTCCAAAAAGTGCCGTGGAGCACCGTGGGGATGAGGGTGGTGAGAGTCCAGGGGGTGAGGAGGGGTTTGTTCTGCCCCTTGGGATGGAGTTTATTCCTCAGTGCTGTAACCTGTGCCCCTCTGCAGGATGGCACAGCACTGGGGATGGCCCCAGCACACACCCTGATGGGCCTCACCAACGAGGAGGTGTGGTAGTTTCCTGATGTTTTCATTATTTTCTCTGATAAAAGTGAGTGTGGAGAGGTTTCTCAACTAATGGGTTGGCACAAAGTCACCACAGGGCTGAGAATGGGCCCCTGGAGCTCCAAATGTCCTGCCCAGAGCCCCAGGCTGGTGCTGGGAGGTGCTGTACTCACCCTGAACCCTGCAGCTCCTCGAGGTTGGAGGCGTTCCACTCCGAGCCCTGCAACAGCCACAAACACACATTGCCAGGGAGCCCAGAGCAGCCCCTGTCCCCGAGGTTCTGACTGAAGTGTGGGAAGACTGGGATGTGGCACCAACAGACGTCCTGCCCTGAGCAGGGGACAAGGGGACAACTCACCCCCAGAGTCAGCTCTAGGCCCCAAATCACTGTCTCTGACCACTCGGGGTTTTTAAAGACAAGTGACTTCACCTCTGATCCCAAACCCCGAGAGCCCTGGGGGTGCTCACACCTTGGATTTCCCCACCCCACCCCAAACCTTCACAACAGGAAGGTTAAAACCGTTTAACAAGCAGGTTTTGCCCTCCAGCACAAGCTCTGACTCTCTCCACAACAACAAAAAGCAGCCCCAAGGGGCACAAATGTGCCGGGAAGTCTTTGTTCCAGAGGCCGGGCCTGGTTTTGCCTGGAGTACCATCTAGTGGCAGAGCTCTGGATGTGGCACAGCCCTGCTGGAGCTGCTGGCACTCACCAGGTACAGGTGATCAAAAATCAGGGATGGTTTGTCCATCTGGCCCAGGATCAGCAGCATTTCGTTGTCTATAAACTCCTTGAACTCCTTCAAGTTGCAGTTCATGTGTTTCTCCAGCTCGTTGCGGATCTGCAGGGCACAGACCGAAGGGTGGCACTGGAATTGTGGAGCCCCACACAAACACTGGGGGCACTGCCCCTGAAAAAACACCTTTCTGTCCTTCACTGAAACCAGCAGCAGGGATTCAACCTTCTGGAGACAAGGAACTCCCTCCCTGGCATCTCTCCAAGCATCCCAGGGGAATTTAAAGCTCATCCAGTGCCATCCCCTGCCATGGGCAGGGACACCTCCCACTGTCCCAGGTGGCTGTTTCAAACCACTGTCCCTTGTCCTGGCATCCTGACACCCTACAAAGAGCTGCAAAATAAACCTTCAGAAAATGCCAGGGAACAAAAAAACCCTGTATTTTGAGGTATCTGTTCCTTAAAGATAATAATTGAGAGATTGAGAGCAAACAAACAGAGAGACCCATTAGAAGGGAGGAGTGAAAACGGCAGCAGAGGGATTTCCAGCACTCTCCCATTTTACCCTGGGCCACACCATCCTCTCCCTGCCCTCAGCTCCTGGTGTGTCACCATGTGTGCCCCACTGTGACAACCAGAGCATCCTGTGTGCACCAGGGCACCAACACGTGCCCAGACAGACGAGCCCTCAGCTCCCTCCCACCTCCTGCATGTTAATAACCTTCCCTAAAAACCAGAAACTCGACCCAAACCAGAGCTGTTTCCTCCCTGAGCGCCTGCACTGCGGGTGGATGGATCCAGACTAACTTTAGCCTCGTGATTTTCCATCTGCAAAGTCACCAGCAGAACGCTGTCTGCAAGGCTCTCTGACATTTGCTCAGGGAATTAAAAAAAAAAAAAAAGGAAATAGAACCTTCAAACTCGACTTGAAAGTCACATCTGTGTGTTGCTGAGGTTCTGGTGCTGGTGTTGTCCTGATTTCTCAGGAGAGAGGGGCAGCAAAGCCCCAGCAGAGCCCCCGTGGAACAGCTGGAATGCACATCCCAAAGCCAGGGAATCTGTCAGGAAGAACCAGGGCAGCAATTCCTGCCTTTACCTCCTTGGAAGTGACATTCTCCAGGTCTTTGCTGGTCATGATGCTCCGCAGCTTGGCTTTGATGAGCCGCTCCGTCCGTTCCCTTTCCGTGGGCCTGGGGAGGAGCAGGGACAGCAACACAAAAAAAAATACACATTTTAAGCCTTTTACAAAAGGGAAATGAACCAGGTGAGGGAGAACTGGGGAAAAAGGGGATTCCCTGCTCCAATCCAGCACTGACTTGTCGACGAAGAGGGCGGGGGAGTCGGGGCGGGGGGACTCCAGGTCCTGCATGGCGTTCCACTCGTTGATGCAGCTCTGCTCCGAGCTGATGCAGCTCTCGTAGTAGGTGGCCCAGACCAAGGCCAGCCCTCCCGGGAAGTAGTTGTACCTCCTGGCCACCTCGCAGGCCTTGTGGAGGATCTGCAGAGCGGACCTGCAGGGCGGGAGAAGAGAGTTGTGCAGCTGGGCACAGCAGGGTCGGAGGGGGTTGCACAGCTGGGCACAGCAGGGTCGGAGGGGGTTGCACAGCTTTCAGCGCTCGGGTTTTGGGGAGCTGCAGGTTTATGGAGCTCCAAGAGGGCACAAGCTGCACCTCAGAGGCTCCTCACAGCAGGGCCAAGGCTGGAATCTTCTCCTGACTAACAAGGAATCAGGAGGCACAAATCTCTCTGGGATCTATTCATTGCCCAACTCGTACAGCCAAAGGAAAATAAAGCCCAGGGACAATTTTGAAACCCGCTCCAGCAAGGAGCTTGATGCTTATTTACCAGCATTCCTGGCCCCTGACAGGCTCCAGGGACCAGGCCCACATTGGGTCATTTGTTTTTGCAATTTCTAGCATTACTTTTTCCTGCCTTCCCTCCCCAGTCTTTTTTTCCTCTCTCTTCCAGGCTCTGAAGTTGTCCTGGACACACTGACCCCATCCCTGGCTGCCAACGGGAGGGGCCGATCCCAACCCCACAGGAACAGGAGTTTTGTTTGTTTCTGTCCCAAATTCCTCCTTCTCCCTTCCCCGTGGTGCTGCAGGACAGCACAGGGATGTGCCCAGGCTCCAAGGGGAGCCAGCACTCTGCCCAGGCCCAGGGAGGAATTTGCTGGCACAGGCACTGCTGACTCAGCCACCCTCTGCTGCAGGGCACAGGGAAGGGGTGACAGGAGCTGAAAGGTGAACTGGCACCCAGGAATGAGGCAGGACACTGGAATTCCACAGGTTGGCAATGTGTCCTGAGCCTCCTCCATCAGCCAGGGAGAGGAACATGCAGAGGGAGGAAATTCAGGGTGTGCAGCTCAGTGAGTTCGAGTTAATCCTTCATATTAATTCACCTCCCTGCTGCCTCTTGCCCCCGAGTGAAGGGCACAGAGCTGAAGCAGCAGATCCTGGCTTTGGATCAGGATTCCCACAGAGGGAAGCAGCTCAGTGCTGCACCCACTGAGCACCGGCTCTGGGAAGCAGCTCCCAACTGGGTTTGGATTCCCTGCTGGACAGGAATTCCCTCCCCACACCTACCACATGGCCTGCACCGACACCGGCTTGAAGATGTGCATCCTGCCTGCTGTGCTCACGCTGAAGCCACTGCAGAGAGAGGGGACACGTGTCACAGCCTGCTGCCCTCTGCCAGCAGCCCAAGGGAAGCTGCTCTGACAGTCCAACCCCCTCCCAAATAAGGGCAGCAAGAGGACCCCCCCTCCTGGGGGAGGCTGCCAGGGATGGATGGGAGCTCCAGACATGGGGTGGGATTTCAGAGCATTCCCAGTGGGATTTCAGAGCATTCCCAGTGGGATCGGATGGGAGTTCCAGCCCTGCAATGGGATTTCAGAGCATTCCCAGTGGGATTTCAGAGCATTCCCAGGGATGGGATGGGATGGGAGCTCCAGCATTCTCAGGGTCCCAATGAGCAGCGTGAGGGCAGCAAGACCAACCCTCACTGTCTGGGTAAGGGGATTTCAGACATGAATCCCAAGGGGATGGAGGAGCTCTCCCAGAGCAGCCCCCACCCTTTTAATGTGGTTTCTTACCCATCTCCATCCAGATGGATTTTGGTGTCACTCCACAGCCGAAGAACCATCCCGATAGTGCAGCTTTTACTGGAAGAGAGATGGTCACACAGGACATCAAACCCAGGCCACGGTGAGGTCACACCAATCATTAACACTCTGCCAGTTTTAAAACCCCCAGGCCTTGCTCCAGTAATTCCCAGGAATATTTTAGGCTCCAAGGGTGTTTGAGCTGTGCTCCCACCCTCTGCCTGGCACAGCAATGAAAATGGACCTCAGGGGTTTATCTGACCCAAAGATCTTTCAGTTCAGAGATGAAATCTGGCCACAAATCCCCTCCCCAGAGGGGTCAGGAGCTCCCAACGAGTAAATAATTAAGCTGCTGAGACAGTCAGGTTTTAAAGGAAATCTGGATGCACAGAGAGACTCAAATCAGGTTTGGGCTTTTCCTTTTCCAAGCCTTCAGGCACTTCCCAGAGCAGATGTGACGGGTCAGTCTGGGCTCACACACACAGGGACAATGTGCACTGGGGAGCCCTGCCAGGAAAACTGGGGTTTACTGGACACAAGGGGAAGGAACAAACCCCCCAAAAGCACCTGAGCAGAGCAGCTCTGCAGTGACACCTAAGCCCCAGCACAGAGTCACTCAGTGAGGTCACTAACGCCAAATTAGTGACAAATTAATGAACAAAATCTCGGGGTGCTGGGGAGCCACTCACTGAAGTGGCAGCTGTCCCCAGTTTTCCATCTGCCCTCTGGTCTCACATCAGTGACCACCAGGAGTAAACCATTCCAGTCTCAGACTGGAGATGACCCTGCAAACCTGCACTGCCGTGGCACACCCAGGGAATTCCACACGGGAATCCTCTCCCTGACACTAACAACGGGAATTTCGGAGCAGAACAAGAGGCAGCATCAAAGCCACGACAATAACCTGACGGGGAAGGCACAGGGAGGAGCTTCCCCCAGACCCCTCTGCTGTGCAAAGCTTCCCGTTTCCCCTTTCCAACGGAAACCACCACCAAGGTTTTCCACAATCAAACAAAGCTCCCAGTGGCTGCAGCAGCACGACAGGGCAGCCTGTGAAATCATGGGAGAACAGGCACAACAGCCTGACTCCAGCCCTGCCATCCAGCCCCATCTCCCCGAGCCAAGAGCTTCTCTGCCTCGGTTCTACTCACCCAGACCTGGAATTATCTGAGAGGGGTTGTGATAACAAGACATTTCACTGGCTCTGCCAAACACTGAGTGCCCTTATCAGTCAGACAAAAGCAACAGCTCGTTACTGACACAGTTGTTTGTTGGTTTTGGAGCCACTTTCGCAGGATGGTGTTTTGACTTTTTTTTGGCAGCGAAGCTACTCCCACAAAACCAGCTCCATTGCATCATTCCACCCACAGGCCCCAGTCTGGGGCTGAGAACCAGCTGCAGCTCTGCAGATGTGTCTGCAAGAGCATCTGCAGGAGCAGGCAGCAAACTAACCCTGCTGAGGTGGCTGCCACAGCTGGATCCCAGTGCAGGGGGACTGGGAGATGCCTGGAATAAAGCTGCCAGGAGACCCAGGAGGAGCAGCTGCTGAGGGCCAGGCTGAGCCCTGAGGCTGCCCTCATCCACTCCCAGAGGGATGTTCTCCTCACCTCTCCTTGCTGGAGAAATCCACTCCCAGCAGGATGTTCTCCTCACCTCTCCTTGCTGGAGAAATCCACTCCCAGCAGGATGTTCTCCTCGGTGTCCTGGCGCCCGGAGCTGTACACCACCACCATGTAGCGCACGCGGTCCGTCCACACGCTCTCCAGACGCACGGCCTGCCAACAGCAACCAGCTGGATAATTACCTGCTGCTAATTAGGGCCTCCCCCCACCGCTGCCCAGGCCATGGGAAGGGATGGTTGTGCCCCCCAAAGCTTTGTTGTTTGTGGTATCAGACACGGCGGTGCCAATCTGAATTGGCATCCAAGATCAGCTGAGATCATCTGTTCCAGTTTGGGGAGATGCTACAAAGTGTCACCCAAAGGTTTGTCCTGAAGGGTTTGAAGCAGGGAGGGTCAAAGCACTGGTCAGGAAGGATCAGAGGGTTGTCCCACTCACAAGCCCTCCTTGAAGAAGGTCACTGCAGGAGGGAGAACTGGCACGGACTCCTCTGCGGGGACTTTAAGAGCAGATTTTTAACTACAGATCCCTTCAAAAGAAAGCCCAGCCCCATTGGATGTGATTTCAAGATTTAAAAGTGTCCGTGAGCATCAGCCAAGCTCCTGTCTCCCCTCCTGTATTAATGTCTGCAAAATTAAAGCTCACAAACCCACACATTTTAGACAGAGCAGCTCCCTGACCCAACCCTACCTGAGCAAAAGGAGTGGACAGGGCTGGAAAACAGCAGAGCTCAGGGGACTCTGAAATCTTGCCAATCCTGCTCCTCTGCAGGCCTGTTTCAAACACCTCCAAGAGAAAGGGGAGCAGGAAACTCCTCCCTCCTTACCAGTTTGATCCTGTCCTCGCAGCGAAGGAGGTTGATCATCACCTGGAGGTGCTGGGGCAAGTCACCTGCAGAGGAGGCAGAGACACTGTCACAAAGGGGCTCTGGCTGCACCAGCAGTTGGCAGAGCCTTGACCTTCCAAGAAACTGGATGTTTCTAAGCCCAAAAATACCAGTGAAGGGAGGGCAGTGAACTCTCAGCTGGGTGAGACCCCCCCCAGGCTGGTTTGGGTGCTGGAGCCCTTCCTTCCCAAACCCCTGCTCTGCCAACAAGTGCCTTCAGCTCCGGCGTGGGAGGTACATCTGTCTGGGGAAAGCCAACGAAGGGAAGGAGGAATCCACAGGGAAACAAACCAAGTTCCCACCTAATAACTCACTCATGCACTCATAACTTTCCATCCGAGATAAAATTCCTTCCGTAGGATGTTTGCTGGGTATTGTGGAATTGCTGACGATCGAAGAAACCCAAAGGCAGGCCTGGCATTCCAACACCCCCTGGGTGCTGGAGTGTTTGCTGGGCAGTGCCCTGCTCTCCAAGTGCCCCCCAGCACCCTGCTGCTCCTTGCCCAGGAAACACCTGCCCCTAAACTGTCGAATCACTTGGGAAGCAGAACCTGAACCTGCTAATCCCTGCTGGTGTATGCCCATCATCCCATTCCCCACCAGTTTGACCCACTGGAAGGGACTGGACTGGGGGAAGGACAGTGTGTCCTGAAGCCATGACGGACTCTTACAGCCCAGATTGGACAGGGAGGTTTTCCTGAAACCAGGGAAGGGGACATGAGGAGCTAAGAAACATGTGACTATGCAGAGACCCAAATCCTCATCAAACATCCCTTACCCTGAACCAGCAGCACGGACAAATCCAGCAACAGGGAGTTTCCAAGGGCAGCCCCAACCCCCAGATGGCACTTGGAGAAGTGTCCCTGCTGTGCTGAGCCAGGACATCCCAAACCCCTGTGCCCTGTGACTCAGCACATCCCCTTGTTGTTCCCCAAACCCAAGGGGAAGGCCGAGGTCAAACCCCTGCACACCAGTGACATTTCTTCATGTGCTCCTGAGGAAAACAGGGACAATGTTCCACACAGCCCTTCCCTGCCCAGAGACAGCCCTGCAAAAACGCCATGACTTCCACAGGGAAGTTTCTACTCCAGACTCCACAATCCCACCCTCCCGTTTGGCTGTGGGAGGGACCAGGCCCAGCAGGACAATTCGGGAGCGTTTCCCTGTGGATGGAAGGAGCAGGGGGGAGGTGAGGCACTACCTGCATGTTTGTGAGGGTGCTGGAGGCTGCGCTGGCCCTGGGAGCTGTTTCCTTGCTGTAGGAAAAGGGCTGCTCCTTTCACCATGAAAAAGCTCTCGCTGAGGCTGGAAAAGAAAGGATGGGGGGGGTGAGCACAAGGGGAACTGGCTGGGGGACGAAGGGGTTCCCCCACAAAGCTCCAGGATTATTCATGGATTATTCGTGTGTGAGATCCTTCCCTGGGCTGCAAACGACTTTATCACTTGGTTGTTGAGGTCTGCAACCGAAAGGCAGCAGAGGGTAGGACTTGTCACAGGCTCGGACCTGCAGCAGCACTGAGGAGCAGCTTCTGAGTCCACCAGCTCCTGCTCGTTTCAGCTCCTGGGATTTCTTTGGAATGCAAAAAACAGGAGCATGGGACGGTGCAGTTAGAGAGGAAGGGAGGGAGGGCAGGTGGGAGCTGGGAAAGGAAAGCTGGGAACGTCCCAGGGGAAAACAACCCACACAGAATAAAGGCTGGAGCATCCCAGGAGGAGGGAGGGCACGGGCTGGGCAAACACCAGGACGTTTCTTCCGCTCCCCAAACTGCACATTCCTGGTTCCAAAGCCCAATTTTCCACCTCCCGACCACAGATCATGGTTAATTAGTGCCAGCTACTGAACAGGAGTGCTCCATTAGGAGATTGTACTTCTGCTGCAGTTTGATCCCTCTGGAGTCACTGCCCCCAGCACTCCTCTATTCCAGACTTCATCCACCTCTTTGCCTTGGGGCAGGAGCGAGTGCTAATGCCCCCAATACCCTGCTCTACCTCAGGTTTGTGCGAGTTTCAGGTCTTTTCAGCTTTTTCCATCTCTAAGAACACAGCCCAGGCTCCCAGGAAAAGCTTCCTCCTTTTCCAACCCAATTTCAAGGTGCCAAAATCCCTCCCCTCCCCGAAAAATCTGCCACAGGTTTCCATTTGAACTTTCAGTGGCTTTTAAAACGTGAACTAAAATTTCCCCCAGAAGGCCCAGCTCCACGGGATCAATCAGATGCAGCAGCAGAATTGCCCTCTAATCCCAACATTCCCACAGGATCCAGGCACTCATCCCTCGGGGTGTGGGAATGTGGCTCATTCCAGGAAGAGCCTCGTTTCCTTCGCACCCCAGAGCCCACAGGAAAGCCTTGGAAAAGGCCAGAAGTGACACAAAAGCAGCGACCCCCACGCGATGGGTGGGATATCCAGCTCCACACACACATGGCAGGAGGAAGGGAATGAGATAACTCACAGCATTCCCCCTCCCAGCAGTTTGGGGAAATGTTTTGGGAGAGCAGAAAAGGATTTTCTTTTATCCCCAATAAAGCACTGACTACTAAAGGAGGAAAAACGTTGGAAAAGACAGAGCTCCCCCTCAAAGTGATCGGTGACTCCTGCTCCTCTCCTGCAGCCAATGGAAATCTGCTCCAACAAGGCAGAATATTCCCAGCTGCAGGAAAAGCACAACCCACATGGCAAAGGTTTTGTCCCCGTGTACTCCTCGGCCTGGGAATGAACCGGGAAGCAAAGGCAGGAGCAGGATTTGTTCCAGTTCAAACCCAGACCTCCCGGAGCCCCCCCAGTATTCCCACTCTGGGCCAGCACACCCAAACACCTCTGGGCATGAGCTCCCAGTTTACAACCACCTTCCCCAGCACACCCCTCACCTCGGCTCTGGGAACACCTCTCCAAGGGAAAAAAGGCAAGGCACGACATTCCACCAGCCCAGCCCCAACCACCCCCCCCCTTTTAAAATCCTGCAGATCCACTAAACAACCCAAACTCCGACCTTTTGCAACCGAATGTCCCCAAGAAGAGCCAAATCCTGCCACTGCAGCGCATCCCCAGCGTGCCCTCGGCCCCGGAGCAGCCCAAAGCTCAGACATAATTGGGGCTGGATCCCTCTGCTGGCCCCAGAGCCCCACAGAGGCCAGGGAACTCCAAAAGATTCATAACCAGCCGTAAAACTCACATCCTTTCGCTCCCAAACCCAGAGAAGAAAAGGAGGCAAAGCAAAGGTGGAGTCGTGTGCGGAGCGGGGAGATCGCGGCGGCGGCGGCTGCTCCCGGGAGCCGATGGCTCTGCAGAGAACACCGCGCCTTCCTCTGATATCCTGCCCTCAAAAAGCGCTTGTCCCAACACATCCTGATGAAAGAGGGCCATTCAGGAGGGGAAACAACCAGCTGAGGCTCGCCGGACCATTTCCCTCCTCCAGACTCATCTGTTTGTTTGCTTCTTCTTCCCCCCCTCGTGCTCTGCGGCACCCACACGGCCCCCGCTGTCCCTGTTCATTCCTCCAGGATTAAAGCAAATTAAACTGGTCCTTCCCTCACTCCACAGCTCCAGAGCTCCTGCTGACCCAGGAATGCCCTCGGGTGTCTGTGTGATGGGGGCTGAATTCCCAGGTTTGCTCCTTACAGACCCCGATCCTCTCTGCAGGCACAAACCTGAAGCACACGCTGCTCCTGCCCAGCAGAAGCGGCTCTCTCTGGCCAGTTCTCACCAGTTTTCACCCAGTTCACCACATTAACCACCCATTCCATGGATTCCACTCCCTTCCAGGAATCCTGACCAGCACAGGAGTCGCTTCAGGCTCCCAAATAAACCCAGAGCCCATGAGTTTGGTGCAGCCCCCGGAGCTCCAGGAAAGCTGCAGATCAATCCTCCTCCTCCTGCTCCCTGAGCTCAGCTCACCAAACACACGGAATTATCACCCTGAGGAGGGGGGAAAGCAACACCCGCAGCAGCTGGGAAATGGCAGGAGGAGGGTACAGACAGCTCCAGCCCCTGAGGGTGCCATGGCTCCAGCAGCTCCATCCTTCGGCTCCGTGCTGCTCAACTGGGAAAGGAAATATTTCTTTCCCCTTGGGAAAGCTCAACGCACATCAATCACATTTCCAGCTGCTGAAGAACACAACAGGCAGCACAAACCCGGCTCCAGGAATGCCAGCGTGGAATCCCTTAAAAGTACTGGATTTGGGGAAAGGGCAGCTGGCTTTGCCATGGTGGCTCCAGCTGTGGAAGGCCCAGGAAGAGCCCTGGCATGCCTTGGGTGCTCAGAGTTCTGTGTTTAAATGGGGAACCTCACCTCAACCACAGTCATCCTGCAGGATACAAGAACACACTCTGAATACAGAGCACCTCCACAGAAATTCCCACACTCAGGAGAGAGAAAACCACTTTTCCTGGGAAGCCCAGCCAAGGCCGAGGTGAGTCAGCAGCCTCCTGCTGCCCTCCTGCAACTGGGGCTGTGCCTAAGGGAAAAAACCCTTCCCAACCCCCCCCCAAAACCAGGAATATTCCCTTCTCTCAGGAGTGCTCACCATTTTACAATGGGAAACACGGCAACACCTCCTGGTTCCTCGGGGTTCATGGAATCTTCTACTCAAAACTTTTCCACAGGCACCACAGAAACACACTTCCCTATTCCACAGCCCCCTTGATAAGGAGGAAGAGAAGTTTTCCCCCTCTTTTCTTCTCCCATTTGCTGCTCAGTCTGGAACAAGCCTCGAGGACGCAAAGCACAGCCCTGGAGAGGGGCTGAGCCCCCTGGGATGCTCCCAAACCCCTCCGTGTTCCAGAGGTTGGTGGAGGTGTGGGCCACATCCTGGCCCGGGAACGCCGGAGAGGGGCTGGAGACACTGCAGGCCATTCATGGACGGCACAAAGGGAAAACTGAAAGCCATCAGGGAACCCACAAAAACCAATTTCCCAACATCAGCAGGCGGCTGCTGCTGTGCCTCAGGATGGAGCCAAAGTGGCTGAGCTGTGTGACCCCCACAGCCTGGGGACAAACCCTCCGGCAGGAAAGGCAGAGAGGGAGCAAAGAGATGAGCAGGATCATTCCCCGTGCAGCAGACACTGCCCCCACGCAGCCAGGAGTGAGAAAGTTCTAGGAATCCCCAGTACGTGGATGGGGAAAAGCCAAGTAAAACAAGAGACTGTTTCACGAGGAAAAACAAATCCTTTCTGCTCATCCCATTAATTGCAGGGTTCAAAAAGGCAGGAGGAGGCTGATCCCGGCATCACCAGGGGCTTGGAACGGGCTGAATCCCGAGGAGCATTTCTGAAATTCCCACTGAAATATGATGTCATTTTTTGTGACAGCCACTGTCTCGGGAGGCTGGGTCAGATCCTCTCCAGAGCTCCCAGGAATAAAACCCTCCTCAGGAGCACAAACCCTACAGAACCCCCACATCCCTGGAGCTCAGCAGGACTGTCCCCATCCCCCTGTGCCACCCAAGGGTCACCCCTGCCCTGAGTCGCCCACCCCCCCCCGTGTCTCCCGGTGCCTCTGGAAAAGAGGAAGGTGAGGGTTGGAAGGAGCAGGGAAGCAGCTTCCCGGTGGTGTGAGGGAAGGTCAGGCAGGACACAGGGCCATGGGAAGCAGGGCTGAGGGCCCTGGTGGCACAGCAACCCCAAACCAGCTCCAAAAAAGGCAGTGGACACCAGGGAGTGTTTGACACGTTGGGAACGTGGAAAAATGAAGTCCAATAAATCCAGAAGGGTCACAGGGGGTAAAAGTAGAGGGAGGAAAGCTCTGGCTCAACCCTGACACCTCGTAGAGTGTTTAACTAGAGCACAGCCTGCCCAGCCAGGCCCCAAGGGAACACAGCCAGCACCCCAAAAATCAGGAGACTGCCAGGCAGGGGCAGAGCTCGTGGTGGAAAAGTGATGGTAAAAGCTCAGAATCATCCCTCTGTCCACTCCAAACTCATCCTGCCCGAGGAGACCGGGTTTGCAGGGCTGGGAGGTGCCCAGCCATGGGGACACATGTGGCTGGATGTGACCCTCTGGATGGCAGTCAGGGCAAACAAGGAACCTGGCAGCTTTCTGGAAAACCTGGAGGGGACGTTTTGTCCCATTCCCTGCACTTCTGGCTGACTCTGTCTCCCCAGAGGTTTCCTGCCCAGCTGCCCCACCAACCCCTGTCCCCAAGTGCCACTGGAGTTTTCAGAGAGGGAGGTTCTGCAGAGGGGAGCCCTGATCCCAGGAAAACCTGGACAACTGCTGGGTGAGGGCTGCACCCTCATCCACTCGGACCTGGGCTTGTTTCTGGGTTGTTTTGCTTCCCAGTTTGTGTAGCAATGCCGTGATTTACACATCAGGGAATGTGTAACTGTTTGGGAAATACTCAATACTCCTGGGAAATAAACTCAACACTCCTCATCAGAAGTAAAGCCGGGCCTAGGAAGGTATTTTATCCATTCCACGTTCTCCAAAAACATCTGAGGAGCATTTGCCAGGCAAACACAGCTCTGATTTGCATGAGAAACCCCTGACTCACAGGTCTTGGCAGACGATTATCAAAGATTAAGATATTTGAAATCAAGAGGCATTTGGAACCAAAATATTGTTCTGACCCAGCTCTAACACCTAAACAAACAGTGAGCACACGGGCCTTGTAGAGAAACAAATGCGCAGTGCACAGGGCCAGCTGCTTTGGGGTTTGCCAAACTGCTGAGGTTTCACAGAATTAATAAAAAAAATTTAGATCCAATTCCAAAAGGGTCTGATCATCACATCTTCAAACTGGCAGCTCTCCTGCTCCTCCTCTACCCACATCCAAGTAAACTCCTGGTGTTGCTCAACTTCAAGTCAGCAGCAGTTTCCTGGAAAGGCCAGGTCTGCAATAAGACTCAAATAAGCCCAGTTTCCTCGGCTCCCTGGTCCTTGGAGGTGCCCACACAACCCACCACGGAATGGTGAAGCCTCTTCCATGGCCACGGGCACGGCCAGAGCCGGAGCCGGGAGCAGGGGAGGGAAGGCAGGATGCACAGCCCCGCCAGGATGTGAGTCAGCATCCTGTTTTGAACAGCTCCTGCCCCACGTCCCCCTGGGACGCTCACGCTGTGGCCACAGGGCTGTCAGGGTGTCCCGAGCTGTGTCCCCACACATGAACCCCCAGGGCAGATGTCCCCAGACTGTGGGGACGAGCCTTCGCACTCCCTGCTGCCTCCAGCAAAACAGGCTCCTAAACCCATAAACAAATTCAGGATCAAGGTGCTCATGAATAATTTTTTGTGCACTGAATGTAATGCACATAAAATAGGATATACATTAAATAGATACTCAAGACAATATAATGGTGTCCAGAGGGATGTCATGGAATTACAGAACCTCCAAGATCGAGTCCTACTGTTAACCCAGCACTGCCAAGGCCACCACCAACCCCTGTCCCCAAGTGCCACATCCACACCGCTGTTAAACCCCTCCAGGGCTGGGCAGCCCTTTCCAGGCAGGAATGTTCCCTAACATCCAACACAACCCCAGGATGCTCCGTGTCCTCCTGACCTGCAGATGGACACGAGCCCAACCCCGACAGCCTTTATTTCCCTGCCCCAGCTGCTCCTGCCAGCTCCAACAGTTTGGTTTAGTGGTGCCAAAGGAGCAGTTCTTTCCATAACCACCTTGAGGCCGGATCAGAGGCTGCAGATAACCAGCTCCCAGGCCCTGGTGCAGCAGTTCAAAGCCCATCTCCCTGCACGAGGTGCTTGAAAACACTCCCCAGGCCCCTCGTTCAGGCTGTGATTGCAGAGCCAAGGATGGCAAAGATTTCAGAAAGACTGGCTAAACAAACTTATTTGTGTTTGTGATTATCGTGCTGTGTTTGCCAACCACATCTGGGGACCAGCCAACACTCACAACTGGCTTTGTACAGCGTCTGCTTGGGCTCAGAGAACCAACTGGGCTGCACCAAAACCCAGCTCAGGGTGCCCTGGGGAGCAGCACGGACTCCTGGCTGGCTGCTGGGAACACTGTGGATGTTCCCCTGCTGAGGCACCCATAAAGTTCTTGGAAACAGAGAAAAGCAAGACTTGGATTAATTCTAAGAAAATGCAGATAGCAACAATGTCTGCGGAAGCAAAGCTGAAGCAGGGACGTGTCCCCCTGGTATGTGGAAGCTGCTTCAGGGAGAAGAGGGAAAGACAAGCACTTTGGGATGACAGAAACCATAAGGAGGGATGAGCAGAGACACGTGGCACAGCCCCGTTCTGCCAAGAGGACAGTCAGCTGCCCCATGGAAACACATCCAACGAAAATCCCGGAATCTTTTGGAATGTCCAGGCAGACGAGCACGTTAGGACACAGATGTATGAATGCACAGGCACCCCGTGTGGATGAAACACAGCCTGAGCTGGCAGCAAGACAGGGACCTGTTCCCAACAATCCTTCCTTCTCCTGACCCCCAGGATCTCCGAGCTCTGCTGACCCCCGAGCTCGGGGCACGTGTGACAAGGCCCAGCTGTCACCTCTGTCTGCACCAGGGCCACACCAGGATTGAAAGGTTCACAAGCAGCACCACAGGCCGGTTTTTTGTTGTTTTGTTGTTTGGTTTTTTTTCCAGAGAAGCAGCACAATGAAGTTGAGCAATCCTGCCACCCCATGGGCACCGGGCAGAGTCTCCTCGGATCCACCCGGAGCAGCTGCGGGTGGGAAGGGGCCAGGATGGACCCTCCAAGCTGTGAGGAGCTTCGTCTGCCATCCACACGGCATCCCCACACTTGGCAGTGTGCCCCCCTCGGGGACAGCAGAGGCTCGGCACAGCAGCCACCCGATTCGCCAGCTCTCTCTGGATATTTAATTACCAGATTCTTATCCTGAAAATCCTACACGGAAGAGCAGCCCCAGGAGACTGAGGGAACAGAGGAAGCTCGTGGGATCTGGGTGTCCAAACTCAGTGCTGCAGCATTTTTCAGCAGCACTTCAAGCGTTAACTTAACTGCTGTGGACAGAGCAATTCTCCACTGTCCTCCCACCCGGACAAAAAAGGCTCCCCAACCCTCTTTTGTGCTTTCAGCTCATTAAACGCCGCCCTCCGAACTAAACTGATAAGGGACAGAGCATCCCCACTGCTCAGCTCCCCGCAGACCGCGCCGTCCCCTCCAGGCAAAGCGCAGGCTCGAGGTTGGGAATCTCGGCGGGATCGGGGCTTGGATCCGCGGCAAACAATTCACAACAGTGCAAACGACGTTTAGAGCCCAAAAGCTCTGCTTACCTCACGTTTAATTTACGCTCCTCATCGCTGCCAACCTCCAGCTGAGGGGACAAAAGGACACAGAGAAAGTTACACGGCGGTTGTTTCCACACTTTAAACAAAACCCCCGCTCTTCCCAAACCCATCCCTGCACCAAGAGGGCGGGGACGGCTGTTTTCCAGAGGGATTTTCCCTTCCCGGTGCCAGGGATAAGTGACACTCCCCAGCCATGCCACCAGCACCCGGCGCCGGGTGACAAAGGGGCTCACGGGGATTGTAAAGCTATTAGGTCCTAATCCTGCAAGCTGGTCCCGGAGCACAGAGCGCCGGGAAGATCGGCACACCCGGACGTCACATCGCTCCCCACGGCACACACGTGAGGGCAGGAGGCGCTCCAGGGAATGCCGCGATTCCACAGGCACAGGTGTCCCCAGGCAGGGGGACAGTGCCACCTCGCTGTCTGCACCGCTTTGCTGGAGTTAAACCCGGCGCTTTTCCCCAGGCTGGGGTGGGAAGTCCGGCCCTGGCTGCTCAGGGGACATTGGTGGCCCTGACACTTCATTTGCTCCCCTCGAGGCAGGAGGGGGACTCCAGCCTGTCTCCTCACACAGCTCTGCTTTCCAGACACCCCTTCAAGTGCCCTATGAGCTCCTGGACAAAATTCCTTATTAAAGGAAAGCAGAGTTGGTGCTAATTGCATCCAGAGATGGACAACAAAAGAAATCAACCCAACAACCACCAGGCTCGAAGATAATTCTCCTTTGGTCCTGCATGAAGAGAGAAAGGAAAGGGCTGGGAGGACCCCCCCAGAGGGCAGGGCTGTGCTGGGGAGGGACTTCACAGATGGTCCTGCAGCAGGAAAACCTTCACTCCCACAACACACCGGCTCCTGACAAAGCTGGAGGGACACAAGGCTGGAAGGAATCAGTGCTGCCACTCGGGGAACATCCTGGTGTTTACTACAGCACATCAGACAAGGGTCACTGCAAGGGTTCTCTGCTTCCAGGTGGGGTTGTACCAGCTAAAAATAAGCAAATAGTTTCATTTAAAACGTTCAAGCTTTTGAATGCCATGTGTGTGGAAGCCATGGGCTTGGGAGTGTGCAGGAGCTGCTCTGCTGACAATCTGTGAGAACCAAGTGAAGCCAAGGGGTAAAAATCCCCTCCAAACGCACCAGCAGAGGCCGGATATTGGAAATATGGCCCCTGGAGGAGGGGAGAGGCACAAGGCCCATCCCAAGTGACCCAGCAGAGGGTGAGCAGCATACCATGGCTATTTTTAGTCTGTTTACAGAGCAGTGGCAGCGCAGAGCTGGGCTCTGCAGGCAGAGCACCCCGAACCCCGCCGCTCCCACGGGCAGATCCCCCAGCCCTGGGAAGGCCTGGCAGGTTGGTGGCCTTTGCAGGGTCACCCTCCTGTTTGTTTGGGTCTGTCCCGCAGCAACAAGGGGGAGAAGGAGGCTGGGTTATTTTCCTTTTTAGACAAACGTGACTGTGAAGTTTGGGATGGCGTCAGCTGGGGCTGGGCAGCAGGGCTGGGGCTGCTGTGCCTCCTCTCCTGCTCTCACAGCCAGCTCCTACAAAGCTGCAGGAAACCCAGACCAAGTGCCCTCCTGGCCTGCTCCTGCTGCCAGCATCCCTCTGAGCGGGCAGGGTTTGGGGTGCAGCACCCACAGACACCAGGCACGGCCACATCCCTCTGCAGGACGTGGCAGGGACAGGGAGGTGTGTGGAGGGCAGAGGCACCAGCACCTGCAAGTTCCCAAATGAGCAGGAGCCCCAAGAATCTCTGGCACAGCAGTGAGTCCTGTGCAGGCAGCAGCATCCATTTCATGAATTCCTTTGGGCTCATGGGTTGGGAGAGGCCACAGCAGCACAGTCACAATTAGCAAGGACGTATGGTCATCATCTGCCATTAAAAGGATCTCCTGGTAATTACTGAGTAGGCTAAAAGCCCCAGCCAGCCCTGGTTTCCCAGGCAAGAGAGGCCATAAAAGATCAGGGAGCAGGCCGGGGGGGATTTTGCTTTCAAATTAACCCTGCAAAAGCCCCCAGGCTGAACCTGGAGACAGATGATTTGTAGTCTGATGGTATTTCATGGCAGAAGGGAGTGGGTGTCTTCCCCTGGGAGCCACCCCAGCACACCCTGAGGCAAGTCTGGGGCAGCACTTTTGGGAGGGAAAGGGAGAATTGTGTGGTCACCCCATGGAAAATACAACCACCACGCGCAGCTCCTGCCCCAAGCAATGCCTAACACAAGCGGACATGGCAAAGTCCGCGTCGACTCCTCTCCCACCTGCACCAGTTAAATCCAGTCTAATTCCACTGCCTGCCACAGGGTAACAGCTCGTTTCCATCTCCACAGACTGGGTGGCCACTAGGTCTCGTTTAAGACTCTGCCTAAACCAGAGCCCAACAAAATTCCTTCTGAAAACTCCTCGGAAGAGCACAAGCCCCATCCCCAAGTTTGCCAAGGAACACAGCGCGGCCCATCCCGGGTCCCTGCAGCCAGGGCCACCCCGTTGTCCCCTGGGGCGAGGGACGACCCGGGAGCCTTGTGGCACTGCCCCCTCCGCTCCCCCCTCAGAACAGCTAATCGGGGGAGTCACAGGGACCTGACAGGTGACAAATAGGATTGTTTACCTGGCAGGAGGGGGGACAGAGCGAAGCCAAGGGCAGCGAGGACCAGAGCAAGGACGTGGAGGGGGGAGAGGGATGCAGGGGAAGGATATGCAGAGAACCAGCAGGCCTAGCTCTGAGGGGCACAAGGGAAAGAGGGAAGGAGGATGACAACTGGAGCTGTGCGTGGAGAACATGTGGGAGCTGCAGAGAGGGAACAGAGAGGCCCAAGGCCAGGCAGAGGCAGGAGAGGGCATTCCTGGGAGGCAGGAGTGGAGGGTGCCATGCAGGCAGGACAGGGATGCCGGGGCATGGCACCACAGGGCAGAGGGGCAAGTGGCAGGTGCAAGGCCCTGGGGCAAAGACAGGGCAGCAGCACAGCGGAGGCCGTGCCACAGCCAGGAGTGGCAGCAAACCGGGATGTCACACAGCTGTGACACGGAGCAGGACAGCAGCTGCTCCCAGGGGACTGGCCACAGGGCTGGAGTGAGCTCCCCAAGGGGCAGGAGCAGGGGAGGGCAGTGCCAGGGCAGCACAGGGACAGAGGGCAAAGCAGAGCGTCCCTGGGGCAGGAGGACGGTCTGGGGTCAGCAAAACAACTGCTCCATGGAGACAGGCCCAGCAACACTGCCCAGGGACTTACTGGGCAGACAGGAGCAAAAGAAGGCTGCTCAGGGATTTAGGGAGCCCAGGGAAATGGTGGGCGAGGGATGGAGCGGGGAACAGCCCTGGGTGGGGCAAAGGGGGGGCACAGCGGGACAGACCCAGGCCTGGCTCAGCCTGGCAGCATCACAGGGCTGGGAATGAGGGGAAGGGGCTGCGATGGCTGAAAGGCCGAGAGGGGCTGAGCTGGGCAGGGCCATGAGGGGCAGGAGGCTCAGGGCCATGGGGATGAAGGGGATGTAGGGGGTGAAGGCAGGGGGTAAGTGGCTGTGGGGGGCCA
>WEKX01019738.1:107030-125483 GCA_013390025.1 Pitta sordida
GGGCTGCCGGGGGCTGGGGCTGCCGGGGGCGCTGCCAGAGCCACCACTCCCCCTCTTCTCATCGCAGGCTCTGGAATAAAGAGACCTTCGATTATCTCCTCGGGCACCTGAACTCGCCGGCGGCCAAGGACATGGGGCTGTCCCTGATTTCGGGCTACAACCTGTTCACGGAGCCGGTGCCGGTAAAGGAGCGAGGCCGGGCTGGGAAGGGCTCCGGCTGCTCCCCAGGAATGTTGGGGAGGGTTGTGTTTCTCCCCGGGTCCTTCCAGCTTTGCCCTGGTGACACTCAGCGCTTGGGACCTGGTGTTTTCTGTGTCCCCAGTGCGATCCCGGCGTGAGGAGGGGCCGATCCCGAGGGTGGAATCCAGCCCTGGTGGCAGCTGCCACTGTCCCGTGTCCCACCCACGGCTCCCGTGCCGCGGTGGCATCTCAGTCTGGGTTCACTGCTCAGACCCTTTTTCCCTCGGGCAGGACCCACCCTGGAAGAACATTGTCCTGGGATTCAGGAACCTGACGCCAAAAGAACTCGAGCTCTTCCCTGGTTACAGGTGGTTTTTCAGTCTGTTTTCTCAGGGTCAGGCAGGACAGGGGTGGCTGGGCCACCTCCCTCTCAGGAACACTGGGGACAACACACTGCGGGTGCAGGAGTGTCCTCGCATCCGTACAGCTGCTCCCCTTAAAACAAAGCAGGAAACACCTCGAATGCCAAAGGAGCAGCAGCCCAGTGTGGAAACCCTTCCAGCTCCTCTCTTACCTCACCAGACTGGGCCAAAATGGGGGGAGGGAAATCAGCAGAAGGTGTTTTATGCCGTGAAACGGGGGAGGGGGGGGGTGGAATTTCTAAGCTTGTCGTGCAAAGGGGGATTTGGGGTTCCCATGGGGATTTGGGTCCCTGATCCATGGGAATGCTGGGGCAGGAGGCTGCTGGGGAGCCCTCACAGCCCCCTCTCCCTCTGCTTTCAGCTACGGCTGGTTCAACACGGCGCTGCTGCTGGAGGGCAAGACGTACCTGCCCTGGCTCACCAACAGGTGAGTGCGGAGGAGCCAGGGCTGGATTCTGCTCCTGCACTTCGGGGGCTGCTCCAGATCCAAGCTGGGGACACTGGTTGATTTTAGGGATCCGTGTCCTGCACCTCTGAGCTGCTCAGCCTGAAGGTTTCTGGTGGATTCCATGTGGCAGCAGCCACGGGACACCTGAGCATCCTCCTTGTTCCCAGGGACCCTCACCCTGTGTGCCCACAGCGGGCAAAGGAGAGGGGAGGCAGGGGTGCATCCCTGGAAGTGGGGAAAAGAGTCTGGAATTCCTGCTCATTGCCCCAGCGGGGTAACACACACACACACACACCCCCTTAAATAATGAGCTCAGGAGTGTATTTTTGCATAATAAAGATGGAAGTATTTGGATACTTGGACCTGCATCCCAGTGCTTTCGGCTATGGGAGTATTTGGGCTTGGTTTTAATCCCTGGCATTGAATGATTTGCTTTTAATTTGCCAGTAACAAACGAACTTGTCCTTCCCAGGCTGACCCAGAGAGGAGTGAAGTTTTTCCACAAGAAGGTTGAGTCTTTCCAGGAGGTGAGTGGGGCTGCTGGGCCAGGGCAGTGGGCACAGCCTCATCCCAGTGTGCAGGAGCAGCACCCAGCAGGAACTGGGTCCCTGCTGCTCTGGGATGTCCCTTGGCATCAGTGATGGGTCAGGGGACACTGGGGCTATGGGGGGATCCACAAAAAAAAAGCAGGAAAGATAAAGGGCATCAAGACGTGGCCAAGAGGGGATGGGCAGAACATTTGACCAGCACAGATTGGCAGTTTTCCCTGGAATGACTCCCCTGCACTTCCTGGGAGCCGTGTCCTGGATCCAGCCCATTACCACAGTCCTGGCCCAGGCCCTTGGCTGGTTTTGGAGCAGGAATGTGGTGCCCCGAGGGCAGCTCTGCCCTGTGCTCTGCCCAGCCCTGCCCGTGTCCCCACAGCTCTTCTCCCAGGGGGTGGATGTGGTGATCAACTGCACCGGGATGCGCTCGGGGGAGCTGCAGCCGGACCCGGAGCTCCAGCCCGGCCGGGGACAGATCATAAAGGTGGGCTGGGGGCAGGGCTGAGGGGTCCCCAAAATCACAACCTGTGTCCTCTGGGGCAAACCAGTCTGTGGGTTGGGATCAGCTCCTGATTCCCAGTAAACGTTGGTCATGGGAAACCCACCTGGATCCCACTCCTGGAGCTGGGGGGATGCCCTGGGTCTCCACGGGGTGAGGGTTTGGGGAGCTCAGGGGCGTAATGCTCACAGTGAAAAGACATCAAATCCTTGGGAGAAGAGGATGATTATTTGGGGAAACACAGGTTCACGTCAGTAGGAAGCTCCTCCTCTTCCCTACCTGCATTCCCATCTCCCTGTCTTCCCAGGGAACACGGAGGCCGAGGGTCCCACACCCCGACCTTGGTGTCCCCACTGTCCCCCGGGCCTGACCCTCCCCTCTCCACCCCCCCCTGNTCATCACTCACGACACGAGAGCCGGGATCTACAAGTCCCCCTACGTCATCCCGGGGTAGGTGACAGCGGCCGAGGAGGGTCTGCCTGGCACCGGTGACATCCCGCTGTCACTGTCCCCAGAGTCCCAGCTCGGACACGGCTCCTGCTGGCATCTGCCGGGGTTCACCCCTGCCCTGGTGGTGCTTTTCCTGCCCGTGTGGGAGGGGAGCAGAAGGATGTGGGAGGAAAAGTGAAGCCTCAATACCTCAGTGTCCTTCCTTTTCCAAGGACCAAATGCCACCCAAGCAAACCATCCGTCCTGGCCAGGTGCTCAGAAGAGCCCAACATTGTCAGTGAAGTGGATATTTCGGGGGAGATCCTTTGCTTTCGCATTTGTGCCCATCTGTTTTATCAATGGTGTTGACCAAACTGCTGTTCCCTGCACAGACTCCCAACATTCCCACCCTGTCCCTGCAGGAGCAATCCTGTTTGAGAAGGACAGGACGGTGTCTGCCCAGACAGGGAAGGGCCCTTTGGGCGCTGCTGGGATTCCCAGAGGGAGTTTCTCAGGAGCTGACGTGCAGGCGCCGCTCTCCGCCGGCTCCGGGTGGGAGTTCCTCCCACAGGAACATTGAGCAGGCTCAGGGTGCAGCAGGGCCCAACCTCACACACAGAGTCCCTCCCTGGGGTGTCCCCACGAGGGACGGCTGGGGACACTCACCCCCGTGTGTCTCCTCTGGCAGGAGCGAGTTCACGGTCCTGGGAGGGATTTACCAGCACGGGAACTGGAGCCTGGAGAACAGTGCCCAGGACCACAGAACCATCTGGGAGAGCTGCTGCCGCCTGCTGCCACCTCTGCAGGCGGGTGACCCACCCCCAGGATGGGCCATGGGGAGCCGGCGGGGTTTGGGGACATGGGGACAAAGCACAGGACCTCAGTGTTTCCATGAGTCCGTGTTTCCGTGTGCCCATCACAGGCATCTGGGGGCTCTTCCTCCTGGCTGAGGGACAAGGCCTGTGGGAAAAATAATTCCTCCTAGAAGTGGTAAAAAATAAGAACCCGAGCTCTGGGAGGTCCCCCAGGGCTTTAGGGCAGGTTTGTGTCCCCTCCCGGGGCTGCTCTTGTGCCCTGGGTTAGCAGGAAAGGTGGTGGATCTGCATCTCTGGTGAGGAGTGGCTGCAATCCCAGACTGTCACTGCAGGACTGGGGACACCCTGTCCCTGCTGTGCTCAGGGATCACCCCATGCCATGAGGGGTGGCTGCTGTCACTCCAAGGACTCTGTCATTCCCAGGAATGCTGTGCAGGTGCTCATGTGCTTGTCCTTGCAGAAAGCCAAGGTTGTTGGTGAGTGGAGCGGCCTGAGACCGGCACGGCCCCGGGTGCGGCTGGAGCGGGAGAGCATCCGGCACGGGAACGTCCAGGGAGAGGTACCGTGTCATTAACAGCTGCATTAATTGGCACCAGTGACCTTGGCAGTGAAACACCAACCCCAGCTCCTGCCATCCCCGGCCCACCAACAGCCAGGGAATCTCTGATCCCACCTCGGCCCCGTGCCAGGGATAAACACCAGAGATACTGGGGCAAGATATTGGTGGGAATGCCCATCCCTGGGGGTGCCCAAGGCCAGGCTGGACGGGGCTTGGAGTGACCTGGGACAGTGGAAGGTGTCCCTGCCCAGGGCTGGGGGTCTTTCAGTTCCCTTCCAACCCAACCCATCCCATGATTCCCCAGGTGATCCACAACTACGGGCACGGTGGGTTCGGGATCACCATCCACTGGGGCTGTGCCATGGCAGCAGCTCAGCTCCTCGGGAACATCCTCCAGGACAAGAGGAGGGGCAGCCTGGCACAGCCCCGCCTGTGAGGGGATCGCCGTGGGAACAGGAGCTTAGGAATCACAGCGGAATGATGGGATGGATACACGTGGGCTGCTCACCCCTCTGCCAGCTCCAGCTCTGGGCCTTTTCTCCAGTCGCTGCCCCTTTTCCCAGCTCCCTCCACAGCCTAACAGAGGAAGGGCTTTAAAACAAGGACTAACCATCCCTGGCAAAGCACAGCCCAGCACAGCCCTGTCTGGGCTCAGCCTGCAAAGGGCAGGCAGGGTCCAGCTGAAGGCCTGACAGCCCTGCAGCTCATCTGCACCAGGGGCAGGAGCTGAACCCGAGCTGGTGCCACCCCAGGGCTGCCCTGGCTGCTCCAACACCCACCATGGAATTAGATTTCCAAGCTCCCCCCAGGAGGTGAAAGCTCCTTGGTAGGACAAAGCTCTGAGGCTCCCAGGGAAGAAAGGACAGCTCTGGGAACATGTGCCTGGGTTCCACCAGCTTCCCCCACATTCCTGCCAGGACAGAGGCCGGGGCTGCGGCACCTGGTTAGTGTAGCTGGGAACAGACAGGCAGCACTTGCCTAAAATGGCCTTTCCAAAGGGTGTTTTAGCAACAAAAGCAACTTGTCCCAGCCCTGGACTTGCCAGACTCTATATATAGCAGAGAGCAGAATAGCTCCTCTTGTCCCTAAAGCTCCCACGGGCCCCTCGGTTTCCCATTTTTCCAGCTGTGGGACGCGGCTGGGGCACAGCCAGGAGAGCTCCCAGGAGGGCAGGACTTTGGGGGGATGTTCAGGGATGCTCTTGGGGACCCAACACCCTGTTCTTGAAGGTGCAGCCTGGCTGATTTTTCCCAGCCCTGTGTTTTTGCTGCTCTGCCAACCATCCCCAGGCAGGCACCGGCTGCTCAGGAAGCATCAGCCTCGAATCCAGGGGCTGTCCCGAGCCCGGCACGGTGCCTGACTCACGGATAAACCAACTGCTCCTTACTCATCCTCCCCATGACTCCGTGTGCCAGGAATAGCTCCCCAGCCTGGTCCCTGCTGCAGCTCAGCCCAGCTCCCTCCACCACCTGCAGCCTGGAATTAACGCAGCCCCAGGAAAAGTGCAGCTCCCGGCCCCAGGACCCCCCTCCTGAACGTGCTCCTGGTTTCCCCAGGGGAAAGAGAAGCTGCTGGAGAAGGTCTGTGCCCACGGGATCTGCTGCCTGTGGGCACAGAGCTCTGGGCTCATCCTGGAGGTGTCCAGGGAATGGTTGGATGTGGCTCTCAGTGCTCTGGGCTGGGGGACAAGGTGGGGATGGGGCACAGCTTGGGCTCCATGGGCTGGGAGGGCTTTTCCAACCTTTGGATCCCGTGGCAGGAGGCTCCGGGAGGTGCTGCAGGGGGAGGGCTCAGGGCAGGGTCCAAGCTGTGCTCAGGACATGGGAAACTGGGAGGCACTGCCATTCCCAGTCTGCCAGAAGGGTTTCCCAGTTCCCTGGCAGCTCACCTGAAGTGCTGCAGCCTCGGGGTAAAAATCAGGGAAAGGGCAGGAAAAGGAAAACAAGAGCTGGAGGAAATTCCCCAGGGATTAATGCTGAAAATGAACCCCCCCTGATTCCACATATTCCCAACGTGAGACATCCAGGACCAGGTCCTGTGCCGTGAACCCAACCCCTGGGATTTGGGCAGAGCCCCAGTGGGAGAGCAGAGCAGGGCAGGGCAGCAGGAAATCATTGTGCACCTTCATTAACCTGATGATCCTTTTGATCTCCGAGCCCATGGGATTCACTGTCCTGTGATCCCCCAGGGGCTCTTGGAAAACAGGAATGATTTGATGTGTGATTTTATCTACAGAGAAATGTGGCTTGTTTTCCAAAGGCCACAATTTAAAGTGTGTGAAGAATAAAGGGAATATTCTAACCCCTCACACGTGGTGCTGATTCTCCTCTGTGGTGGCACAGGAAGGGCCTCCAAGGCTCATTCCACAGGAACATCCCAGCAGATCCTCATTCCCTGTCTCCACACACACTTTTTACGGACCTTTCATCCTGCAGGAGGAGGAGGAGGAGGAGTTGTCATCATCATCCCAGATTCTGAGCAGACAAGGGACCCTGAACACCCTCCTTGGCCTGGAAGGGACCTAGAAGCTCATCCAGTGCCACCCCTGCCATGGGCAGGGACACTTCCACTGTCCCAGGCTGCTCCAACCTGCCCTGGGACACTGCCAGGGACGGGGCAGCCACAGTGTTGGGCTGTGGGGAGTTACTTACAACGGGAACAGGAATCCTGGGGCTCGTCTCTACATCCAAACACATAGAAAATGAGTCAGGTCTGTACGAGCTGAGCCCACTCTGTGCCTGAAACCTCTGAACTCCAAGACAAAAAGAAAAGCAGAGTTATGACCCCTCCCAAACACCCCCAGAACAGCCAAAAAAAACCCCTCCTTTACTGAAAAAAACTATTTATTTGTTGAACATAAAATATCTAACGTGGGCTTCAACTCTCCAGGAAAACAGGAACCAAAGGAGTGTTTTTACAACAAGCTCGAGATAACACCAAGGTTTGGGGGTTTGGTTTTTTTTTTTTTTTCAACACTAAAATGTAAATCCAGCTTAGAAACTGTACATTCAGACACAGGAAACATTCAACGCTCTCTCGGCGAGAAGTTTGGAATAACAAATCATTCCACCCAAAGCACACTTGGGGAAGTTTGTGTTCCCACATCCACGTGCTGGACGCTTGGCAAATCTGGATCCCACAGTCCTGTCTGAATTCCAAAGGATCTCGCCCAGAGCTCGGGGATGAAGCAGCCACAGGAATTCCTCCGCCGGTGAAAAAAATTGCTCAGTGTGGAAAACGATCTCTGGGAGCTGATTTTCTACATCAATGGTGCCTCATTGACCAAACAGATCTGTGGGTATTTATAGCTGTGGTGTGGCCACCCAAGTGCCCTCAGCTTTCCAGGGAACGAGCTCCAATGTCCCCCTGTTATTAATTAGGAGCAAATACCTGCACATCCTGAATTTTGGCTGCGTTTCTCCAGGTGGGATCAGCTCCTGCCTCCTTCCACCCGTGACCCAAAGCCCACAGACACCCAGGGGAGACTCTCCCGGGCTCCAGTGAGCTTTGGATGGAGCTTTAGGCATCACCTGAACCAAACCCCCAGCAGGGCCACTCGTGGTGCTGATGTCATTGCCATTAAATACATTTTTTAGTGCAGAGTTCCTAAGAAGTGAAAAAGCCAAAAACGCCTTTAAATTTGGGGGTTTTTTTAACAGTGTAAATGTCACAGGTTGGAAGTGACCTATTCCACAGCATCAGGGGTTGGCATTGTTGGTACTCCCTGCAAATCTTTACTGGGAACAGTTTATCTGGAGGATCCAGGTGTGCATGAGCAGATAAACTCCAGCCGCCCTCCTGGGATGGGAGGAACATTCAGGAATGCATTTCCAAGCAATCCTCCAGGAGCAGCAGAGCACGGGCTGGTTGCCCGGGAGCACATTTTGGGGTGTTTCTGACAGCTACAAGTGCAAGGCAGGCGTGTAACTCCTGGTGCAGGGCATGGAACCCTCCCAGTGCTGGGGCAGGGACACAACGAACATCAACCCCTCTGTTTCAGGCTCAGGAGTTCAGTGTTCCAGCTCAGGGGCTGTCGGTCACTTGGGGACGTTTGAAGCTGAAGAGCTGACCATGCAAGCACAGAGAAAAACCCCTTCCTGCTAAACCCCGAGGGGATGTGTGCATCCAGCCCCTCTCCACAGGGACGGGAAGTTCTGATGAGTGTGAGCAAAGAGCAGCAGAGACACGATGGGCTGAGGTTCCCTCCCCTCACGACTCCCGTGGCTTTGACACGCTGGCAGTGACGAGGCTCCGCTCCCGGTGCTCCAGGCTCGGAGGTTCCGCTCCTTTCCTTCCTTCTCTCCTCCCGCCGTCACTCCTGCGACTCCCCCGGGGAGTGGGAGCCTCTCCCCACCATCTCCTGGCCCCACTCCTTGTGGCTGGACTCCTGCAGGCCACGGCCCTTGGTCTCGATGGGCAGGAAGCAGGAGGCCAGGGCGGCCAGCAGGCAGCAGCCGCTGTAAACCACCAGGGTCAGGTACACCGAGGACTCCAGCATCACCTGCAGGGCACGGGCAGGAGGGACATGACAGCTCCTCAGCCTGGGAACCAACCCAGGCGCTCAGGGAGCGGCAGGAATTTGAATTCTGGCGCTGGGATGAAAGTTCAGTTTGCCCTGTGGCTCCACAAAGGGAGGTGTCTTGGCTGGGCAGACAATGCCGGGACAAGGGATGGTTTAAATCACAAGATTTAGATGGGATTTTAGGAAGGAGGGTGGGGAGGGCCTGGCACAGGGTGCCCAGAGAAGCTGTGGCTGCCCCTGGATCCCTGGGAGTGCCCAAGGCTGGGCTGGAGCAGCCTGGGATGGCGGGAAGGAAAGCAAATCCTCCACCACCTCTGTAAAACCATGGAATTAAAGCTGGAAAAGCCCTCCAAGATCACTGGAGGCTGGCTCAGAGGAGAAAGGCTTTACCTGTGCAATGAAGGGGGTGATGAGGGCTCCCACTCTTGCCATCCCACTGCAGGTTCCCAGGCCCAGAGCACGGGTGGCTGTGGGATAAACCTGAGGACAAACCAACCCGTTCAGTGCCAGCGGGACATGCCCTTCCCTCCACTCCTCATTCCAAGGGAATCGCTGAGCGGTGCCACAGATCTGCAGCTCAAATCCGGGCTGGACTACATCAAACTGGGCAGCAAAGTGACCTTCCCACTGCCCTTAAATACCCTCCCCCCAAACCCCAGCCCCCTTACCTCAGGGGTGTAAACATAGGCAGCCTGAAACCCTCCTGAAATAAAGGCTCTGGCAATGAAGAGCAGCACAGTCAGAACATTCCTGGGGGGACAGAGAGGAGAGCAGAGCTGGGCATTGCTCCATGTGGAGTCCACTTGGAGGCAAGTGCAATAGCAACGTGAAATCTATGAAAATTAATTGGCTTTTTTTATGAACCCTTCGCATTTTTCCTGGGCCTTTCATGTAGCAGTGATGCCAAACAATCTGCACCATTCCCACAGCCCCAGCAGGTCTCTGGGTGCATTTATTGCAACTGGGATAAAAATGACATCCCTGACAAGGAAATGAGAGCCCACCTGTCCTGCTAGAGGACGTGAACCACCAGGAAATGGGCAATTTTAGAAAGTTCTTATTTCAAGGTTTCTGCACTATGAGGTTTGGGACGGTGCCTGAAAAGGTTTAAATTCAGATTTGAAAGTGCCCAGTGGTTACATCCTGCTCACACTTCAGCTCCTATTTCCCACTTTGGACTGCTTGGGCTACAAGTTTATAGTGAAGGGTTTTTCTTCTCCTCCTGCTCCTTTTATTTTCCTCCCAAACTCCGGTGGGAAAACCCAACCCCAGCCTCGACTCTTTCTCCAACCAGCACTTCCAGCTCTCCTGCCCCAGCCCAGGGACGAGGTGGATGAACCCCAGCTGTGTCTCACCCACCTTCCGACACAGAGGAAGAGCAGGAGGCTGCAGAAGGAGAAGACAAGGAAGGACAGGGCCATGGTTTTCTTGCGGCCGATCCGGTCGATGATCCAGAGTGTCACCAGTACCCCTGCGGAGGGACCCCGGGGGAGGTTGGAACTGAGCCCAGGGCGGGGATGGAGCAGCTTTTAACAGCCTGGCCTCCTCAGATTGGAAATTTGGGTCCCTTTTTCAAACCCTCTGCTGATGTGGGAGCGGGAAATCCGCTCTGCCTTCCCTGAACCGCTGAACAATCCAGCAGCTCCTGATGGCAAAGCCCAAAATTCCTCCCCTGGGGCTCGCTGGAATAACTTGTGTTCAGCTTCTGGCCACTATTCCCTGCTCATCTCCCCACTCCTGCAGTCAAGGGGCTCCTTCCCAGCCCCCCCAGCCCCTGGCAGGGAAGAACTCCAGCTCCACTCACCAGGGAATTCCGACAGGGTTGTCCAGAGCAGGTCGGTGTAATCCTCCTCTGTCAGGTACTCACAGGTCAGGCTGCACTTGGCTTTAACTTCCTGCCTTCTGCTGGATACTGGGGCAGGAAAAAAAGGGGGAAAAAATCAGGTATTTAATGTATTTTAATGTGTTTATCTCTGTATTTTAATGTATTTATCCATATTCAATGTATTTATCTATATTTAATGCATTTATCTGTATTCAATGTATGTATCTCTCCTTACACTCCTGCTGTGTTTTATCCAGTCCTGGAAAGTCACTGATGGACAGAATTTAATTTTTTTTGCCCCCCTCTAAAAATCTGCACCAAAAAGGACAATCATTCAGTTTTTTCCCCCCCTCCAAGAACAGGTAACAGGTTTCCCTTCAAGGTTCCCTGGCTGTTTTACATTTTGGGCTCAAAAGCACTGCAGGAGTTCTCTGTCCTGTGGCAGGAGATGAGGAACAGTCTATCAAAAATATTTAAAATATTAAAAAAAATTACAATTATTTAAAATAAACTCAAAAACTCCATTCCTTCCCCAGAAGGGGATCCAAGGAAAGATCTCCCACCAGGGTGTATTTGAGAGGAAAAGATGGATTAACACTCACTGCTGCAGACATCTCCTGCTTGGAAGAGCTCTGTAGTCAACAAAACCAACCCATAATAGGAAAAGGCGTTGGAAAACCTGCGAGGGAAGGAGAGAGGAAACCTCAGCTGGTCAAACCTTGAATAAACAACACGAATCAAACCCAAACCTGCTGCGGGAGGAGCTCCCCCAAGAGCCTCCAGGTTATTTCGGGAGACTAAAGGGCAATTTGGAGCCGTTGGGTGGTTCAACACATCACAAATCAACAGAAGTTGGGTTTTGGGGTGGTTTTTTTGAGGAGGAAGTTGCTGTGTTTGAGCGAAACTGTAAAATCCTGTCGATAAAAAGCATTTAGGGCCGTGCTGGCACTGACCACCCCCCCATCCCCTCTCACCAGATAAACCAGAGCAACAATGTGGTCCATCGGAAATGGGGCGTGAAAAGGTCCCTCATTTTCCCTCGGTCTTCCTGCGGGGAACAAGGAGAAACCAGGGGCTCAGGGAACTCCAGAACCCCAGAAAACTTCGGGCTGGAAGGACCTGGAAGGTCTCCCAGTCCCAGGAACATTAATGCTCATTTAAAGGCCCTTTTCACCCTCACAAGGAGAAATTAACCCTGCCCTGTTGTGCCAAAGGAAATACACGATGCCCCTGCAGTTTTTCTGAGGAGTTGAGGCATTTGTGAGGGAAAACACGACGCTCCTGCAGTTTTTCTGGGGAGTTGAGGCATTTGTGAGGGAAAACACGATGTTCCTGCAGTTTTTCTGAGGAATTGAGGCATTTATGAGGGAAAACAACGCTCCTCCAGTTCCTATGAGGAGTTGAGGCATTTATGAGGGAAAACACGATGCTCCTGCAGTTTTTCTGAGGAGTTGAGGCATTAAAATCCCACAGAACACGGATTATTTGCTCCCAGAACACCCTGTGTGACACGTTTCCCAGGTGCCCCTTCCCCAGCTGTACCTGTCTGGAGATGACCAGTTTGCCCAGTGGCATTGGGGCTCCATTTTCCAGGGCAATCCTCTTGAGGGTGGCCAGGGCCTTGTCCTGGTTCCCTGACAGCACGTCGTACCTGGCGCTCTCCGGCAGCCACTGCGGGAGCAAAGGTTTCCTAAAATCCTCAGGGAATCCCTGGAAATATCCCTCAGGGGAGACTCCAGGGACTCCAGCAGAGGGAAGGGTCACAGAACGGATCTTTGGGAAGTCAGGGAATTGTCTCATCGGGATTTAAATCCTTCAAACTCCCACTTTAACCAGAAGCTCTGGAGGTTTTTCCCTTCAGCTCCCTCAGGTTTTTTCCCCTGGAGGAATGTTGGTGTTTCTGTGGGTTCTTTATATTATCCCCGCTCTGGAGGGATGGCAAAGCAGGCAGGGCAGATAAACAGCCCAGAATTGGTATTTTTAGGCTGCTTTTAATGTAAAACAAGCAGCTGTACAACTGAAAAACCAAGGGATAAAAAAGGATAATCAAAGCTGCTGAACTATCTGACAAGGAGACTGACCTGTGAGGACACTGATTGGCAAATACATCATTTATATATATATATAAATTATAAATATTTAATTTATAATAAATTATCAAATACATTACTAAAGCTCAGGCTTAACTCACACGCATCTTATTTTAGAACCTGACCTGGACTCTGCAGATTTTACCCCTGGCCTGGGTGCATTTTTGAGCGGAAAATGATTCCAAAAATCATGATTTTGACAAAGGGCAAGGAGGGAAAAAATGTTGAAGCTGGTTTGAAACAAAACCATTAAACTGGGGAGGGTGCCAGGGCTGATCCCACACGGAATTCCAGCCCCCTCAGGGTCCCCCAGGACTGAGGGAATTCCTGCAGGGACACCTACAAAGCAGAGGCCAGCGAAGAGCAGGAGAGGGAGGGCAGAGAGGACGAGGAGCCAGCGCCAGCCCAGCGTGGGCATCACCAGCACTGCCAGCAGCACCTCGAACACGGTGCCCACGGCCCAGAACACCTGCGGGGGGGGAAAGGAGACACGGGTGAGGAGAGCAGTGTCCCTAAGGCATTCCCTGCAGCATTCCAGGGATGGCTGCAGGGAGATGTTCCAGCTCTGAACCATGCATGGCACAGGGCACAGGCATTTGAGGGGGATCTTAAAGGTTTTGGGGTGAAAATATTAATTTCCCAGCCTTCCAGGGACTCCAGGAGAGCTGGGGAGGGACTAGGGACAAGGGATGGAGGGACAGGACACAGGGAATGGCTTTCCACTGCCAGAGGGACATTGGGAAGGAATTCCTGGCTGGGAGGGTGGGGTGAGGCTGGAAGGGATTTCCCAGAGAAGCTGTGGCTGCCCCTGGATCCCTGGGAATGTCCAAGGCCAGGATGGGATCCCTGGGACAGTGGGAGGTGTCCCTGTCCATGGCAGGGGGTGGCACTGGATGGGCTTTAAGGTCCTCCCAACCCAAACTCTTCCATCCCTCTCTGAAAGCTGAGCCCTGACTCACTCCAGACCCCCCTGTTTAACTGCAGGTGGCTTCCCACAAGGATCAGCCTCCTACCAAGCGGTTTCTTAGAGAAAATGACAATGAATGGACCTTCCTCTCAGAATTATTCTCAGCCCAGACCAGCAGATTCCCAGCCTTTGTTTTCCTAACCAAAACCAGAGCAGGCCTTGTCCCCCCCGAGGCTCAGGGCCCCCTGCTCACCTCGATTAACAGAATGCACTTTGCTCTGGCTTTCATTGGGAGGAACTCAGCGTACAGAGTCACCCTGCAGAGAGAGACAGAGGGAAATGCCACCTCAGCACAGAGTCACTCCAGCCCCTCCTGTCCCAGCCAGGCTGGCACTGTCCAGACCCCCCTTCCCACACCAGGACCACCCCTCCATCCCTGCCACAGGGACACAGTTGGCTCCTCTGGGGTGATGTTGAGCCCCAGGAGCAGCTCTGGGTGTTCACGCAGACACAGGGATCCCTCCTGCACCCACCTAATGAATTATTGCTGCACCTTTTCTTTCTTAATGGCACCTCCCATAACCATCTCTGTCAAACCCATTATGGAATTTGCAGTTACAGAGATATTCCACTGGGATCCATCCACTCCCCTCCAAAATTCCACAGCCAGCTCAAGGACGTTGGAAAGAAGCTGCTTTGGCTACTTTGTGAAGTCAAGGAGCCATCAATCACTTAGGCAGTGACTACTCCCAAATAGCTCCTTCACAGGGCAAAATATCAATTATTGAGAAGGATAAAAGGCTGCACGGAGAGGGAATGGCTCAACTCTTACCCTTTACATTCATAATTAAAAGCCTAGAGCAGAGTTATTTATTCCAGGTGGAGAATTTAAGGCTCCCTCCCCTCAGTGAATGGACAGCAGAGTGAGAGAGAAACATCCTTTTCCCTCTGAGCAGCTCCAGGGCTGTGTGGCTTTGGAATCCCAGCTCAGGCTGAGACGTGGAATTTCTGAACAACAATCAGTGTTGTGAGACTCTCAGGAGTGAGAGCTCAGCTCTGCCTCTGAACCTGGGACTGTCCTGCAACGAGGCCAAGGTCTGGGGCAGCTGAACAGAGCCAGGACTTCAACCTGACAGAAACATTTCATGGCACAGGAACAGGAGGGAGGGATTTGGACTCGGGAACAGGTGGTTACTCACGACTGAGGCACTCCTCCAATGCCAAAGCCCACCAGGCCCCTCAGCACCAGGATCCAGCTGTAAACTGGAGCGAATCCACTCAGGATCCCGTAGTAGAGAGTCCACAACACGCTGATCTTCAGGCCCTGCAGGGAACAGGAGGGAACAGAGGGAGCACAGCTCAGCCAAGGCCACAGCAGGGCTGCAAATTCCCTGGGGTTCACGTCTGCCTCGGGCCTGGGGACTGTGACATGAACCTTGGAGCTCATCCAGTGCCACCCCTGCCATGGGCAGGGACACCTCGCACTGTCCCAGGCTGCTCCAGCCTGGCCTTGGGCACTCCCAGGGATCCAGGGGCAGCCACAGCTTCTCTGGGAATTCCATCCCAGGGCCTTCATGCCCTGAAACATCCCCAGAGCAGAAACGGTGGTATGTATTCCAGAAGGAAGTGCAGACTTACTGTTTTCCTCCCGTACTGGTCTGAAATGTTCCCCCAGAGCGTGGAGCTGGACATCATCCCCACAAACACCACCTGGCAAACAGCAGAAAAACATTTTCCCCTTAACAACACGACAAAGGAAAGATTTTTGTGTGACAAAACTTCCAGGGAAAGCAGAACAAAATCAGCTGTAGCAATGTCCAGGTGGTCATGGAATGGTTTGGGTTGGGAGTGACTTCAAATTCATCTGAGCTTTGCATTCCAAGGTCCATCCAGTGACAAACCAGGCACTGGGAGCTCTGGAATTGAGCACATTGTGAGTCCAGCCCTGGAAAACATGGAGTTTTCCAAGGAAGAAAAGCAGTTGTTTGAGCTGTGCAGGCCAGAGCTGTTCCAGGAGCCCAGAGCTCGCTCACAGGTTTAAATGAAGTCAGAAAAATTTAATTAAGATTAGATAAAATTAGACCTTACACAAGCACACTTAGAGATCTGCTTCCAGAGATCACAGGATAACCACAGAGCCATTTTTGGTTGGAAAAGGCCTTTGAGAGCATCAAGTCCAAGCTCAAACCCCAGTTGTTTGCCTTCTCTCAGCTCCCAGTCTGCCTGTGCCAGAGGGAGCTGGAACGTGGGGAGGGATTTTCAAGGATGAAAGTCAACATTTACTCTTTTCTTTGTTTAATTAATCAAATGGTTTGAATTTTAGGACGAGCCTGAGCGAATTCTTATATTTTTGTGAGAGTTAAATGAAACTGTGAGCCTGGAACTCACAAAACCTCCTCAGTTCTCAGTGGGTTTCACAGCTCCAGTATTTTAAAAATGACTCCTGGAATTCCAGGCCGTGGAGAGGCTGGAGCTGGGGGTGCCGGGGGCACAGAGGGAGCTCCTTACCGAGGTGAGCAGTGCCACCTGCCAGCTGGGCAGCCTCCACTCGCAGTGCAGCTGGGGTGCCAGGATGCTCAGGATCATCATCTCCATGGCATCTGCCATCTGCAGGGCAAGGACACAAACCCGGGATGGACCAGCAGCCACTGATGCCCTGAGGGAATGTCTGGGCCCTTCCCACCCCACAAACACAGCCACAGGTTCCCCCCTGAGGGTCACGTTTAGTGACTCCGGCACTGAGGATTCCAAGGGCCAAACCCACAGTTACTGGGGGTGACTTTGAGCTCTCAGCTCCTTCCCACATAGATTCAGTCAGAACCATCCAGTGCCTTCTAATTTATCCCCTTTCTCCCTTCCACCTGGATTTGCAGCAAATGCATTGATATATATAATTGATTTCTATAATTCCCCCTCTCCCTTAAACCCTCCTGGATTTGTGTCCAGTATGGACAGACCTGCAAGCCCAACCCCACAGGATCCAAACCCTGGCAGAGCCCAACCTCACCCACACATCTGAAATGGAGAATCCAACTGATTTCTCAGCCCCAGAACTTCGGGGACCGAGAAATCCATCAGTTCTTCATCACCCCCCCAAAGAACAAGTTTGAACCCAGCTGTTATTTTAGAATTCCACGTGAAATTATAAATAGATAAATTCTGCCCTGGACATTTCTCTGACTGGAGTCTCTTTGTGCCCATGATTTGAAGTCCCTGGGATTCTCTGGGGACCACAGTTACTTGCCCAGGCTAATCCAGTGATGACTGAGAGCTTCCACTGGAACTTCCCAAATCCAATGGCTTCCACTGCATCTTCCACCATGAAAGTATCTGGAGAGAAAACAATTCCAGTGCAGGAGTGGATTAATTCCCTGGGAGCACAACTCCTGATTAACTGGGGAACCTGCTGAGATCTCAGATACGGAACTCAGCCACTTCCTACTGCAGGAGTGGTGCCAGAGCCAAAATAATTCTGATTATTCCTGGAGTATTTCAATCACATGGAGGTAAATCCACGTGGCACCAACAAATCCAGCACGTGTCCAGCTCCTCACTCCTGGGAGCGACTCCTGCAGGAGCTTCCTGTGGGTGAGGAATGAGCCACGGGGATCCTGGAGCTGCTGGGAATGTTTTGTTGCAGGGAGAGTCAACCTGCAACTCTTGAAACCCAGGATTTGTCCCAGACACCCACGTTCCCAAGTGCTGAGGGTTGTTTCCCACCCAGTGCCATGGTCTCATTGTTTGATTCCAGCTGAAGGTGCTGAGGCAGCTCAGAGCCCTTTGCCCCCGTGCAAAGCGAGCAGGAAAAGCACATTTGGGTTGGTTAAATCTCCCAGTTCTGACGCTTCCCAGCAGTTTTCCCCATGGAAAAGCTTTGCCTGGCTCGGAGGCAGGAGGAAATCAACCCAACCCAGCTGGGAACAGAAAGAACAACGTCCCCCCCAACCCATCCCCTGCCCTGGGTAACACAAAGGCAACATTCCTCCCCCTCTCCCAGCCCAGAGGTGTTCCAGGGATGCACATTCCCTGCTGTCCACTGCAGGTGTCCCTGCCCCAGGAATCAGCTCTGGATGCACAGCTCCTTCCACAGGGCCGGGACAAGCACAGGCAGCACCCCAGGGAGCGGGGTCAGGATTCCCAGGGGCACCACCATTTCCCCGCGCTACCGTGCCCTGCTTTTCTCTGCGATTTCGGCTCCTCCGAACCCCGGGAAAACGAGGGCTGTACTGACCATCCGTGGGGTTGGCAAATTCCTTCGGCACCGCCGCTCCATCCTCCAGCTCCACGGGCTCCAGCTCCGTCCGGACCCCCTCGATCTGCACCTCGTGCTCCCCCGAAGCCCCATCCTCGTCCGACCGGGAGCTCTCCCCGGTGCGGCGGAACTTCACCACCCTGGGACACAGAGACCGGGATCAGCATTCCCGGCTCAGGCAGCAGCCAGGTTCCTCCCCGTTCCCACAGGGAATGCCGTGACTCGCACCCGTGTCCTGTTGGTTTACCCTGCACTGGGAGCCACCTCTGAACAGATTCCTTAAAAAAAAAATATAATTAAAAAAAAGGGAAAACCAGCCCCATAAAATCCCGCCCGAGTCCTTCCCCTGACGGGCTGAAGGGATCCCAAGAAGGGTTTGGAAATAGCTGGAGCTCAGGTCCATGCCCCCAACTTCTCCGGGCCGTGGTGGGACGCTTTGCTCTGTCATTGACGCGCGCTCATGAATATTTAACACAAACTTTAAACGTTCCTTCCCTGCCTCGCAGAGCCGAGGATTTATAAATAGGGATGCGGGGCACAGCACCTGAGAACGGGGCGTTAGGAAACACAGGTTTGGTTTCAAAGGGAACATTCGGCACCGAGGAAAAGGGAACCCCGGGGTTAAAGGCACTCAACGATTCGATCACTGTTAATTTTTATTATTATTATTTTTGGGGGGGTGCACAGATCCAGCGACCACATCCCCGGGGCAAAGAGCTCCCGGCAAATATCAGCGTTTTGCCGGTGCGGCGCCAACAGCGGGAATGTCGCGGCTCCCGCCCCGGAGCCCCTTTGCAGGGGCAGGATCTGCAGGAGGAGGAGGAGGAGGATGGGGAGGAAGAGCCTCCCGAGCCCCACGTTATTTACAGACAATCCCCGAGGCAATTCCAGCGGTCCCTCTCCCCAGAAATCTCCGGTTTATTCCAATCCCCCCCCCCCCCCCCCCCCCCCACCACAAAA
>WEKX01019739.1:16874-31369 GCA_013390025.1 Pitta sordida
ATTGCATATTGGAATGGGCTGCCCAGGGAGGTGGTGGAGTCGCCATCCCTGGAAGTGTTTAAGAGAAGACTGGACGAGGAACTTAGTGACATGGTCTAGTTGGGGGGTGTAGGGCTGGATGATCCTGTGGGTCCCTTCCGGCTCAGAGTGGCCTGCTAGACTGTGAGGGATCTAGGTTGGTGTTACCGCTCTGGGATGTGCTCTCGGTCTCTGTACGGGTGTTAGATGGTGAGTTGGACTAGATGATCCTTGTGGGTCCCTTCCAACTCATAATATTCTGTGATTCTGTGATTCTGTAATGGTTGACAGAAAACATAACATGAGCCAACAGTGTGCCCAGGTGGCTAAGAGGGCCAGTGGCATCCTGGCCTGTATGAGAAACAGTGTAGTCAGTCAGACTAGGGAATGTATTCTTCCCCATTACTTGACACTGGTCAGACCACATCTTGAGTACTGTGTGCAGTTCTGAGCTCCCCAGTTTAAGAAGGACGTTGAACTACTTGAAAGGGTCCAGAGAAGGACAACACGAATGGTGAAAGGATTGGAGGACAAGCCCTATGAGGAGTGACTGCGGGAGCTGGGGTTGCTCATCCTGGAGAAGAGGAAACTTCGAGGTGACGTCCTTGCTGTTTTCAATTACCTGGAGGGAAGTTGTAGTCAGGTGGGTGCAAATCTCTTCTCTCAGGCTGCCAGCACGAGAACAAGAGGACATGACCTCAAGCTGCTCCAGGGGAGGTTTAGACTGGATGTTAGGAAGAGCTTTTTCATAGAGAGAGTGAACTCTCAGTGGAATGGTCTGCCCATGGAGGTGGTGGAGTCGACATCCCTGAAGGGGTTTAAGAGAAGACTCAATGATGAGCTCAGTGACATGGTCTAGTTGGTGGGAGGCTTGGATGGATGAAGCATGGTGTCCATGGCTACAGAGTTTGATCCCTGGGTGCGCATTCACCAGGGAGTTGGACTAGATGGTCCTTGTGGGTCTCTTCCAACTCGCAATAACCTGAGAACCTGTGAACATATTGTGGGTAGCAAATTAGAAAAAGAAATTTGAATGAGCTAATCACTAACAAGGTTTTCTCTATCCAACTCTATAATTCATGAAAATTCAGAGTGTTGGGGGTACTCAGAGTACCTGAAAAGCTTTGAGGGCAGATCATGATCCTCAGCAGGGCAATAAGACTTTCATTTCTACAGAAGCCAGGGAGCAGAAGAGAGAGCAGAGGAATTTCGTGACCCTGCCTAGGACTACATAAAGAACATTGATTTCTCTCTGGGACCATGTCCTCTATCCCACTAAAGAGATAATTATATGATTTATATAACTTTTAAAATTGCATAAATCTGTGACTGAAGTCTTTTCGTATCCAAATGCCTTTAGCCTTCAAATTGTCATTAGGTCTCAATCTGTGACTATGTTCCTAGATATTGCTCTCATGAAGCAATATGTTTTCCAAGAAAACATCTGCTTTTCAGTTAGAAATGTGAAATTTTGCATAATTAAATCACTTTGTTATTTACTTAATGAGATCACTTCATATCATGTTAGAAAAAGCCTGTCAAACTGTCCCATTAAATATTTCACTTACGAAAATTTCTGTCTTTAGTTTTAAATAAGTATTTACATCCATGCTCATACACAAATCAAAGCCTAGATTACAATGAAGGGAACAAATAAAGTTCCAGATTGCAGAAAATAAGTAATTCCTTAATTCAACACACTGAAGCATGTTTTTAATTCAGTTGAGTATATTATTAAATTTTCCTTTGTGGGTATATTTGCACTGGGGACACAACATGATATTTTCATTATTTTGTTGTCAACTTCTGTGCATTATATACTTGAGATCCATGAGTGATCCAGCAGGATGGCTGTGCATGGTATCCAGTCACCTGAAATATGCTTGAGCCAGATATGGAGAGAGTTTAATTCAGTGTAACGCTTGAAGCCAGGAGACTGATGGGATTGTGTATTCATATAAGATTCACTTTCTGTTGTCTGATAACTCATTGATAGCTACAGAATCAGTTTCAGGTAAGTACATGTTTCACCCAAACCTATCATTACTGTGTGTGAAAGCAGTAGTTAATAAAACTAGATTGTCACTAAGGGCAGCTTTCAAATAGAAGATCCCTGTTGGGTAATGAATAATAATGATAATAACCACCATACAAATAAAAAAAACCCAAACAAACCAGGTCTCTATTGTACCAAAAGGTATGTGTGATTTCCTATGTGAATCATGTTATCTCTCTTCCACCTTTGTTTATAGAAAGAATCAATATATAAAATATTTTTTTCCTTTTCAAGTTTCTTATTTTTCAGTCATTTTAAGGCCTTGGGGCTAGTTCTTTGGTTTTAATTAATCAACTAAATATAACTAATTAGATTATTTTGTTCTTCCTTTAAATTGTTGGGTTAAAACATATCCCTCAAATTATTTTTAAGATGAGAGGTATGGAAAAAGGATTTCATTTTATGTATGCATACTTGAAGAGAAATGAAATATACTGTGGTATCAGTAAAGACTAGATGAATTTTTTGTCTTGTTTGTTCATCATTATTCAATTATATACTGATGAACAAATCCCTAGAGATTTGAAATCCTTACTCAAAGCCTTTAAATGATATTTTGTTCATGAACAAAAGTCTTGTGAAACCTTAAATATGGTATCATAGAATCCAGGTGTAAAAAGACTAAGGTCATAAATTTCTAAGAATAGCAGATGTCAAGAAATGTGTTCTGAACTAGAATGTCTGATTTTGTTACAGTTTATATTCTGAAATAAACAAATAGAGTTAAGATTTTTTTTCTTCTTTTCATTTTCAAGTAAGTAAAGTCATACATCCTGGTTTGTAAGGAATGGGCCTCTGGAGTGTCTCGTGAAACATCTAATTTGCAAACACGCATGGGTCATTAATATGCACACAGGCCACACACATTGCTCCACCCTCCGTAACTCCAGAGGGCTGGGGAGCATTTTCCCTTCCTCCCCATGGGCTCTCACAGCACAGGGGAGCAAAGGGAAGTGTTTCTGAACCCGCTCCGCTGGAGATCCTTGGAGAATCCCTGGGCTTCTCTTCAGCCATGCTCCTGCCACCATGCATGCTTGCATTGCCTCTGCGGTGGGGAAGCTCTGGGGTCATGGCAGGAAAAGGGATGGGCGGGTGCCCCCAGGCTCTGGTGGTGCCGTATGGACCCAGCAGAATAACCCTTCCCCTTGCTGCACCAGGGGAAGCAGAACCCTCCTCCTGGCCCAGCAGCTGCGACAGCGGCATGGGCACGTCCTTTTGCAGCCCCATCCCAGCACACAGCGCTTGCTCCACTGCTGTTGTGGCCAGCCCAGCCCCAATTTCGTGGGGCACATTCCCTGGGGCTACATCATCACCAAGTGCACCGGGCGTGCACTTTCTGGGCACAGACTGCACCATTTTCCCTGCCTGCAGCCATGGAAACAGTAACATGTACCCAGTGGGGGACAGTCCCCCAGCTGGGCTTAAAGAAACAGGGAACAGCGTGACTTGTGGTGGTGCTGCACTGGGTCTCAGCAGCCGCCCAGGGCATCCTGCAGCGTAAGCCTTTCACGGTAGGGACTAGGTGTGGAGACACACAAGAGTGGAGCAGGGACCTGGGCATGGTGCCATGGGACTATAAATGTCGCAGATGGCAAGTGAGAGGCACCACACGGCCTCCCCATGGGGCCGGGCCAATCCCACCCCACAGGAAGTGCTGACGCTGCCCTTTGGCGAAGCAGAGGCACTGTGCACGCATCAGCCAGGAAGCTCCATGAATCACTGAGGCAGACTCGTGGGGAAAATTTCTTGCAAGCTAGCGAGGTTGCAATGGAGAAATTGCAATGCAGTAAGGCATGACTGTATATATTCAGTCAAGTAAAAATTGTCCTAAGAATCAAATCTGTACAATGAAAAATACAAAAATTCAACTTGGACAAAAATACCCTTTGTATTAAAATACAGCAATTTTAAGCTGATTTTTAGTAAGAGATATATATCTTCGGAATGTGTTACAATTATGAAAGTCAAGTTGTCATGGGGAGAGTCCTTTGGTTCTACTGTAAAACTTTTCTCCTTTTTTACTGGAACAGACAATAGGTANTTTTTACCTTGAACTAGGCACCCCACTCATGCTTGTTTGTTTTTCTACTTGTCTACAGTTTTCTTTGTTCCATTGTTTTTTCGATACTGTTATTGTTGTTGTTCAAACATATATATATTTTTTATATTAAGATTTTTCCTTTCTCCCAGTAAAGTTCTTATTTCTCTCCATTTATATATTATTCAAGAATTTCTAAATTTAATTCATATTTCATCTTAATTGACCCACAACACAAGTGAAGGTAACCCCTAAGAGTTAATGTGAAAGGTCAAGAGAAAGCAAGGCAAAATGATGTAAATCACATCTTACATATTTTAATACTAGTGAATGAGCAAGAAGTAGAAACACCTGAAATCATGAGTTAAAGAATGGTCCTTTTAAAGCAAGTATAATTAAAAATATGATTTGGTTATAGACTAGATTCTATGACGGCACATTCATCACACAACTGAACTGATTATTCACACACAATTAGGTTTAGTTAGGATAGGGACTCTTACAGACACTTTAATCATTTGCCTCATGAATTGAAAAGGGGTGTGCATTTGATTTACTGTCATCTGGATGGGTGATAAAGATCAGCTAGTTGATAAATGTTGCAATGAATTTGCTGATCGAAGCTATCTTCTCGTTTGTTTTGCACAATAATCAAAGATTAATTAAATCAGACATACCTCTAATGAAAGACTGTTACCCCAGTTCTCTTCATCTAACTGGAAAAAACAAAACAGACCAAGATGAAAATTCTTCAAAGAATGAGGGCTGGGATAAATGGAAAAGGGAATATGTATTTGTATTGTTCTGCAATAATTGATGTAAGCAATGTATATTATTTACACTCTGCCTATTTAGAGCAGTAATTCCTTTTGGACCTGAGATTGGCAACATTAAATAATGAGCATATAATCAATAGAAAACTTGTACAGATGTTTGCTATTTATTTTATTTATTTGTTTTATTTAAGTGTGAGTGGTTTCTATGTTTGGTAGAGGTAAGTATGGACTTTAAACTGAAAAACTTCTAGACCTGCTAATGGTGTTAAATAAGACCTGTTTCAAGTGACTCACAGCAGTCAAAAAGGCATGCTTGTTTGTCATCATCAATGGCCTAAAGTAATCTTCAGAAAAAAAATTAGGCTTGTAATAATGAACTAGGTTTGCTCAAATATATGACTCTGTATGTAGAATCTTCCAATTAATATGAGAACTTTTTTGTATGTCTGTTTATATATGTTGAACAGTGGAATGGTCTGCCCAGGGAGGTGGTAGAGTCACCATCCCTGGAGTTGTTTAAGAAAAGACTCAATTAGGAGCTCAGCAACATAATCTAAATGACAGGAGGCTTGGATGGATGGAGCGGGGTGCCTATGGTTCCACACTTGTGGGTTTGATCCCTGGGTGGGTGTTCACCTGAGAGTTGGACTAGATGATCCTGTGGGTCCCTTCCAATTCAGAAGAACCTGTGAACACTGATGGTTGTAAAACCTCTGAAATGTCCACAAGTTTTTTTGCATTGTTCTGCCAGAAGGTGTCTGCTATACTCCTGTCGTGGTTTGACCCTGGCTGGATGCCAGAGATTCCACAAACCTCTCCTGGAGGAGAAAACACTGGAAAATAGAATAAAACTGGTCACAGACAAAAAAGCAAGACACACTATAAGTAAAGAATATAAAGGATTTATTTACTAACTAAAAAGAACAGAACTGCGAAGGAAGCATCATTTAAAAGGCAACCTTTTCCCCCCACCCCTCCTGCTCTTACAACAGATCTAATACTCCCTTTTTTCACCAGGAGACAAAGGGGAAACATAGTGTAGGGGTAAACCAGACAAGTTGGTATTATCTGACCAGATGGAGGGTAGGAACCATCTCTCTGCCCTTCCATAAAGTTCTCTCTCTCTCTCTCTCTCTCACGAGAGGGAAAGGTCTTTCATGACCCCTCCCAAGNCGCCCTAAACCATAACAACTCCACGGTACCTTCACCGTCGTGAATAACACTAGTTTAAAAATACATATTTTAGGGACTTTTCAAGAAGATGTGGAAAAAATCTACTTGAATTTCAGTAATATGGAATGATAAATAGACACATGAGATAAAAAATGGAAAGTAGAATAGTTATCTCCAGTACATTTTAGACACCTACTTCAGTTGGAGTACCTTGCCTCTCTAGGTGATGGTCAGTGAGAGAGAAAACCTCATTAATTTGAAATCTAACCTTTCAGTGGTTAAAACTATACAATATGTCTTCAGTTCCAGTGGTTTTAATAAAACATGAAAGTGATGAAAAATTAATAATTTGAAATGAGTTATTTTCTAAATTTTGTTCTGAGAGATTTGTTTGGAAGCTTTGAAAATATCCTTGAATTTTTAATCAAAGTTGAGATGCAAGAAAAAGGTGCAACTCCTCAAAAATTCTGTCATTTTTACTGACACCTCAAAAGTGTGTAACTGTTTACCAGACTTCAACAACTGTCATATCTGTTTGTTGTAGCAAAATGATAAATCAAAGACATCTGAAAAGACATCTGAAAGAACTTTATATTTTTGCAATGTTAAATGTTTACATTTTTTAAATATGAAGGTCACTGTGCTGTATTTCACCTTTTTTTTCTATGATTTTGACAGATCAGTTCTAGTTATATTTAAAAGTGTAGTGTTCCTCCTAAAGCTTTGAACCTGTTTTTTTCCATGGCAGTAATACTTAACTGCCCTGATTATGCTCTACTTTGATATACACTTCCTAAAACTTACATTAGCTGACTGAGTAAACATATATTCACATATTCAACACCTATTCAATACCCAGTAGCTGGATATTGAATACTTTCACTTAGCGTATGTAGTGATAGAACAAGTGAGAATGGCTTCAAACTGAAAGAGTGCAGGCTTGGGTTAGATATTATAGAGAAATTGTTTCCTATGAAGTTGGCAAGGAGCTGGAACAGATTGCCCTGAGAAGCAGTGGATGCCTCACCCCTGGAGATGTTGAAGGCCAGACTTGATGGAACTTTAAGCAACTTGGTCTAATGGAAGATGTCACTGTCCATGGCAGGGGACTTGAAATTAGATGATCTTTAAGGTCCCTTCCAACCCAACCCATTCTAAGACTGAGTGTGCAGAGTTTTATTTAGTTCAACATTGTAGATAGTGCTTTGAAAAATTATGAAAAGAAATAGAAAAATCTCATAAAATATTAATTCTACCTTTCTTCTTAAACTAATCCTAAATAATCTTTTCTATGAACCTGCCATGTATATGTATATATATATATATATATATACACATAAAATTAGATTCAGAATTAGAGAAAGTTGAGGGGGATATTTGGCAAAAATTAAAAACAAAATGTAGAATACTGTTAAAGCCATGTCAACGGTGTTGAGTATCACTAGTTGTTTGATCAAATCTTTATGTCCCTGAAAGCAATCATGCATGCTGCAAACTTGTGGTGGAAAAGTAGTTCTTGTGAGGGCATGACCATGTAGCTAGTATGTGTTTTAAAGGACAGAGAAAAGCACTTTCATCCTGACACAGTAGGCTTCCTTGAGAACACGTTACAAGGGAAGCATTATCAATGGTATGAATCAATAGAAAGAAAAATCGATAGCAAACAAGAGACATTGACCTTGCATTATAAATCTATTTTTCTATAGTCCTGAGTACATGTTAATTGATCTTACAGTACTTATTTAGGAACATTGACTTTCAACACCTGTAGCAAAAAACATCTGTCTTGCTTTCAGAAGCTTAAAAACCACAAAATGGTAGTTCATTACATAAGGAACTGCGGTATGTCCTAGTTCACAGCAGAAAGATGCAACTCACTCTTGCACATCTTGCACTTATCCTGAGTTAGAAGTCTTACTGCATCAAATAAGGCACACTGATGATGTAGAAGAAGTAACTAGACATCTTTTGCCATAAAACTATGTAATCTATCAACGCTGTTGTCCTACATTATTTTAATTCTTTGCAAGGTTTCTCTTTCAGCTTTATTCCCAGATCACAGAAATTAATTTCTAATTGAATATAGCAGTAAACAGTTGATATCTAGAAGTAATTGTTTTTCAAAATCATACCAAATCCACAGTGTATATAATTCCACATATTGTAAGATTGTTAGTGAGCCTGTCATGTACCTAATAGCAGCAATCGTTATTGGAAGGACTAATTGTGTAAGCTATGCATTAATCAGTAACGGATGACAGATATATCTGTCATGTATCTCTATGTATATAATCTGCTTCAGGCTATTCTTAAGCATCTTCTTCAGGCACTTTCTACAAAACAGTTATCACAGTCAAAATATATTACCTCTGGCATATAAAAATCTTTGGACATTGAACTCATTCTTTCAAGATAAAGTGGGAAGACAGGCCTTAACACCTTAAAATAGCTTTCCAAAATATCACGTAAAGCAGTGGGATTCAAATCTAATTATACATTTGACAGGCTTTAGAAACAAATGGAAATTGTCCCAAGCATGTTGACAGGTACAAGATAAGAAAGGAGAACTGTCCTCAAGTCATTAGTAGCAGAATTATTACTTTTTTTCAGAAGATTAAATATCAGCTGGGCAAATGCTAACACCATACTTCTAAAGCCATTTAGACAACCCTGAAAATGAATTTTTGAAACTAAAGTAAGACAGAATTCAATTAAATGCATGCCATGACTTTTTCAAATGATCATGTATTAAAGGAAATCCTACAGACATACAGTTCTGTACTGCTTTCCTAAGCTTACACTTGAGAACCACTGGCACCACTGTGAGAGATGACTTCAATATTTATCAGGTGCATAAACAGTAAAATTATAACTGAGGCTTCCCACAGGAGGAAAGTTCTATTACCCAATTATTTATCTAGATTACCATACCACTTACAGGAGCTTGAAGGGAGAACTCATTACAGTCTGCAACTTCTTCATAGGCGAACAGGAGGGGCAGGAACTGACCTTTTCTTTGTGGTGACCGGTGAAAGGGATGAAACTGCACCAGGGGAGGTTTAGGTTGGATATTAGAAAAAGTTCTTCACCCAGAGGATATTTGGACTCTGGAGCAGGCTCTCCGGTGAAGTGTTCACAGCACCAGGTCGTACAGAATTTTAGAGGCATTTCTACTATCCCCTAAGGCACATGGTGTGACTCTTGGGGATGATCCTGTGCAGGACTAAAGGTTGGACTCGATGGTCCTTTTGGGGCCTTCAAACTGCATATTCTGTGATTCTGTGATTTAATGATTCTTAGGAGGCCTTACAGCTCATCTACTGTAAAGAAAAATGTGAATCTCTTAAGAAAATGGATCTCAGCTTCCACTCATCACAAAATCACAGAATGGTTCAGTTTGGAAGGGACATCTGGAGCTTATCTGATCCCAAATCCTTCTTAAGCAGGGATATGTAGAGCCACTTGCCAAGAGTAGGGACTCCACAATCACCCTGGGAAATCTGTCAGTGCTCAGTCAGCCTCACGGAGAAATATTTTTCCCAAGTTTTTTTCCTGTGTTTCACTTTGTTTGCTACTTCTTGTCCTGCTACTGGTCACCACTGAGAAAAAGTCCGCTCCATTTTCTTTGTGCCCTTCCTTCAGGTGTTTATATACATTTATATACACCTGGCACCAGGCAGGTAACCAGACACTCAGAAACATAGCAGTACTTGATGACTCCTATGGCTAAAGCCATATGAAATTAACCAAACAGGAAATAATTATACATTGAAAACTCTGAGTGATTTTTTGACTGCTTTTTCAGCACTATAGTTGCTACCATTGTTAAGGAACAAGTTTTCTTTCTTTATTTTCGTGGTTCCTAAAAATTCTGATTGTAAATGTTATTTAAAGTTATAACTAAAAAAAATATAAAAAATTTAAAACACTCCCAACCCCCCTCCCCACCATCAAACTAAGCTTTTGATTTCTTTCTAGAAAACAATTTTCCTTATGAAATAATAGGTTTTGTCTTAGCAACATGTATGATTTAGGAATCAGGATGATTATATTAAACTTTGAAGGATCAAGGCTTTCGAACATTTACAGAATCATAGAATACTCTGAGTTGGAAGGGCCCCACAAGGATCATCAGCTCCAACTCTTAAATAGAACCACTTCCTCCCCAGTAGGGAATCGAACCCTGGATGGTGTCTTCAAGCCTTTGCTTCCATTTCTATGCTGAGATCTAATATTTTCTCTCTAGAAGACAATGTCTTTGCAGCTTTGTCCCAAAGTGTTCTCATCATCACTGCCTGACTTAATTTGCCATATTTACTGTGAAGAAGAATGGTATGTCCCATGAATAATTTTAGATATTGTGGTTCTATATATGAACTAAAAGAAGAAGATAGTGTTGAAAAAACTTATCTCATTTCACACATCACACCTGTAAAGGAGAATCAAGTTCTCTGAAAAGCTGAGAGGAAAATTCAAAGAAAAGTTTTTTTGAGAGATGCTCGATTAAAAACCATCCTATTTTCATTATTTTTCTTCCCATACACGTTAAAAGATTTCCAGAAAGTTTATTGAGGACAATAAAGAGTTTCTGTTACTGCTTTTGTTTCTAAAGCTTAATCCATGAAGAGAAGAAATCACTTATATGAGTGTAGTGTGGTGTTTTTTTGATCTTTATTAAAAAAAAAGAGTTGCAAACACCTTTTCCTTCGAATGCAGTATTAACAAATAATTATATGCACTTTCTTTCTTAACTGTGTTAGTCTGGAAACTCACACTTTCATAGAAATTTCTCTCTGCTCTTTTTTAAGATTAGACTCACAGCTGCTGAATATGTCAGCTTTATATCAGCAATAATTTTGTCTATGATAAAAGATTACAGAACTGAAATACCATTCTGATAATATTATAAGTCAAAGACTTACATCATGCTTTACATTGCTTAGTTATTTTCTCCAAATAACAAATTATGTCAGTTTATTCCTCTCCTATATCCCTTCCTTTCTTTCTCTGGAAATTTGTATCTTCTTTAGTCCAAATATTTGTATCTATAAAGTGAGAAATGCTAATTTTTACATCACCTAAGGTTTCTTCCTTGAAAGTACTGGTCAGATAACCTTCTGTAATTATAAACTGATAACTGATAACCTTCTGTAATTATAAAGTGTGTATTCAGCTTAGAATATCCAAGGAAATTCCCTTAACTTAGATAACCAAACATGGCAGCAATTCTTATAGGTGTAGTATAAGATTTCCAAATGTTATCAAGGCTTATGAAGTTATCAATTCAATTAATAGAGAGTAAGAAAATTAGAACTTTGATGAAATTTTCATACAGAATCCTGAAATTCCAGTGGCCAATGTGAGAGGGGGAGATGACAACGCTTCTCTCAGGCTGCAAGCACCAGAGGACATGGCCTTAAGCTGCACCAGGGGAGGTTTAGGCTCGATATTAGGAAGAGCTTTTTCACAGAGAGTGATCTCTCAGTGGAATGGTCTGCCCAGGGAGGTGGCGGAGTCACCCCCCCTGAAGGTGTTTAAGAAAAGACTGGATGAGGAACTCAGTGACACGGCCTAGATGATGGGAGGCTTGGAAGGGTGGAGTGTGGTGCCCATGGCTCCACGGTTGTGGGTTTGATCTCTGGGTAGGAGCTTGCTTGGCAGTTGGACTAGATGATCCTTGTGGGTCCCTTCCAACTCGGAATAACCTGTGGACCTGTGAACTCCTCTGTGGAAAATTAAAAATCTGCCTTTCACAGGGATCTTGTCCTGGTCTGTGGTAGCCAGATTCTGGATGAGGTACACATGAACTCTTTACATTTTCAAAAACATTGTAATAGCTTTGAAAGTCTTCTAGTTCACTATTGAATTCTTCTAGATCTAACCTAGAAAACGAACTCCATATTAACAGTTCATCTATGACCTTGGAAATAGTGCGTTCTGTAGTCTAAATAAAGGCCCTGGATCATCATAGTTGATCTGGTGTATCCACTGTGGTTCTATTTAGTCTCTTTGGAGACCAGCCTTTAGAGAAGCAGAGAAAACTCAGAAAGCTTAAAAAGTGAGTCAGCATTCAGATCATGCATCTCTGATTGTTTATATTGTAGACTGAGAAGAGTAATTAGGATTGAGTCGTATGTGAGTAATGTGTGTTGATTATTGTTAGCTGACCAGTGAGATGTGAAGGACAACCTAGAAGTTGGCAACTATGATTAAGACTGATAAGTTTGATTCCTGCAAAGAATAAAAACGAACTAATTTTCTGTCTTTGAACAGATTTGTACTGAAACTGATGTATAAGCATATGGGTTTGTATGCATAAATAAATGGATGCATGGCAACCATGATTACGATTTAGTTATTCCTTGATTGACTATATGCATACTTCACACATGCTAAATATTCTTTCTGCTTTTTTTCTGACTGTATACAACTGTTCTGAATGTGCCTTTATTAAAATAATCACTTTGAGGAAATTTTAAATAGTCATGCTTTTGTTTGTCAGACAACATGTGTTTATGAGAGAATTGACTGGGCTTAGAAGTTTTTCTTAGCCCTCTCCAGCCCCCATTTTTCATAGATTATAAATGGTTTTGGAGACCTGATTGAAAACACAGGAAGATATTTTGTCCACATAAAAGATGCAGTCAACAAAAAAGATACAAGAGAAAAGATACAAGAAAAATATACAAAAGATACAATTTGCATTTTATCTGCTGGAGTTTGGGAGTATATGAATGAGAGCATCACAATTATGAAAAGCAAATTAATGTACTAATAAATAAAAAACCTGACTGGACACGGCTATGATGTAATGAAGAACAATTCAGGAGAATCTTATCCCTAATAAAATTAATAGTTCTAAATATTTGAAAGAATACAAAATCAAGAGCAAATTTTCTATAGTACTTTTAGTAGCCAGCAGCATTTACTACAGATGATTTCATTTCCTTGGCTAATTGAAGTTGCATTTTCTGAAGGCAAGCATTGCATGCTTTTAAAAACCATTTACTTGACTTGCATTTTAAGATAGAAATTTTATTTTCTGGAAACTAGTTTTCTAAATTTGATTTTAATAATCAAATCTCTATGAATTCAAAGAACTAATAGAGAAATACTGTGCTTATTATTACCTCCTCACAGATAAGACCTACCCCAGACTTAAAAATAAAGTGCAATTTGTAGATGAAAGCAAAATAGCAAAGAAGAAGCAGCTGGTAATTTTAATCTACTTTGAGGTGATGATTACATCCAATGTTGACTTAAAAATAATTGTGGAAGGTAATAACTGGAGAGAGTGAATGTTGAAAGCTATGCCCATATTCTTAGTGCAATGACAACTTCATCAAAATCAAGCAACCAACTAACTACAGAGGAAAAAGGGAAAAAACTCAACCAACAAGCTATGAGTCTCAGCATTACTATGTTTCTTCTGGTAAAGAACTACATTTATGGAAAAAATAAGTCATATTCTATCATTTGTATCTTTCCCTAGAGAATATGAGAAGGCATAGAAGAGAGAAAATTTCAGGATGCTTAAGGACTAATCATTTATGTATACATTTAGATCAGACTATTTGTACCAATGTCCCTGAGATCCAAGGATGAATAACAGGAAACCTAAATAATATGCTTGGTAAAGATTTATCTTCTCAGATGAATTGAGATTAACAAATTGTAGGATTTAAAACTAGTTCACAGGATATTCTGAGTTGGAAGCGACCCACAGGATCATCTAGTCCAACTCCCAAGTGAACGCCCACCAAGGGATCAGGCCCACAAGCATGGAAACACGGGCAACACGCTCCATCCATCCAAGGCTCCCACCAACTAGGCCATGTCACTGAGCTCCCCATCCAGTCTTTTCTTAAACACCTCCAGGGATGACGACTCCATCATCTCCCCAGGCAGACCATTCCAATGAGGAATCACTCTCTCTGTGAAAAAAATCTTCGTAGCATTCAGTGTAAATCTCCCCTGGCACAGCTTAAGGCCATGTCATCTTGTTCTGGTGTCGTCAACCTGAGAGAAGAGATTCACACCCACCTGGCTGCAACCTCCATTCAGGTAGCTGTAACCAGCAATTAGGTCGTCTCTGAATCTCCTCTTCTCCAGGCTGAACAACCCCAGTTCCCGGAGCCGCTCCCCATAGGTCTGACCAGCGCCGAGTACAGGGAGAGGATAACTTCTCTTGTCCGACTGACNTTCCACACCCTTTTTATTGTCAACATGGCGAGTCACCAGGTCATAGAAGGAGATTATGTTGGTTGGACAAGACCTACCTCTCCTAAATCCATGCTGACTTGTTCTAATGTCATGGTCGTTTTGCAGTTGCTGCGTAATAGCACACTCGATTATTTGTTCTATGACTTTACCTGGGACTGAGCTCAGTCTGACAGGTCTGTAATTACTTGGATCATCTTTCCTGTCCTTCTTG
>WEKX01019742.1:920-66354 GCA_013390025.1 Pitta sordida
ACCAGTCGAGTCACTGGATCATAAAGGGAGATCAGGTTAGTCAGGCAGGACCTGCCTTTCCGAAATCCATGCTGACTAGATCCAATGTCATGGTTGCTCTGCAGTTGCTGTGTAATAGCACACAAGACCATCTGTTCCATGACTTTGCATGGGACTGAGGTCAGGCTGACTGGTCTGTAGTTGTTAGGATCATCTTTCCTACCCTTCTTGTGGATGGGTGTCACATTGGCCAATTTCCAGTCTTGTGGCACAACACCAGTAAGCCAGGACTGTGGGTAAATTATGGAGAGTGGCTTGGCGAGTTCATCTGCTAGTTCTTTCATGACCCTCAGGTGGATTCCATCCGGTCCCATAGACTTATGAGGGTCCAAGCCACTCAGCAAGTCTCTGACTACCTCCTCTTGGATTACAAGGGGTAACAAGGAATTTCTCGCTGAGAAATGCCCCCCAAATTCCTGGAGATGTTATGTAGCTCATCCATCAAGTCTGGAACAGAGTATTAAGTCACTAACAATAAGCTCTTAAAAGTTGGTGATCAATTTAATCCTGACTTGAGCGCCAGAGTATGATGTACACAATGGGTACCTACTTTTTTCTAGAGTTGTTTTTGCATATCTATGTGCTAAAACCAATTTACAGTAAACTATGCATATTTTGTATTATGCATATATTGCATTGCATCCACTGCAAAATCTTGTTGCTCTTTTTCCACAGGTGAAGAAATTTGAAGAGATTTGAATATGGAGTCTGCATACTGAATGAGTAACAAAGTCGAGCGTTTGGTATCTGTAATATGAAAATCCCTAGCGCCCTTCCAGTGGACTATGTATTTGATCTAGCAGTTTACAAATACTAAGATTTAGCTGATAAATCCTAAACCCAACTACTGATGTGATTTTTAACATCACCTGCTATTTTATCTCAGCCCTCAATTTAAAATGTGTCTTGCATGCTTGTAATTTTAGCTCATTCCTTTTTGAGACAAGTCAGTAAAACTGTGATCATTTATCTTCAGCAAAGCATTTCTTTACAAACACTGGTCTGAACTCGTTTACATTCACAGAGACCAGTTTTATCCTCTCCAGTTCCTAGATCCATGTGTCCAATTTTGACCTATCTGTAAAAGCAAGAACTTGATTTTTATCTTGGTTTTCTCTAATACAATTTCCCTGACTCAAAGACAACATAATTCTTCTGGGTTCTCATGCTAGATTAGGGAAACTAGCAGTCTCCCCTTTTACTGGGTAACTTTCTCTTTTGTCTACTTCCATGCTCTTGTCTCAGAGCACGTGACAGATTTTAAATGGTGAACCACTAGGTAGGCTATAGGTTAATAAATAAAGCCAAGACACTGAAGATGTTGCGTATCTAATTTGTAATGTATATACAACAGCCATTTTCCAGATGCCTGCATGATGCAGAACTCAGGTAAAAGTAACATTCCACATAAATCAAGTGATACGGAATTTGATCACATAGGGGTTATCCCATAATATTCTGGACATCTAGCAGAGAAAAGGAATAAAGATTCAGTTTTAGCTCAGCTAGAGTTGAAAAGAATCACATGTTCTGTAACAGTATATTTCTAGCTAGCTCTCCATGATTTGAGATGTAGAGGAAAAAGCAGTTATTCTTCTACTATTGAACCAAGCACAAGTAATGGATTAGTTCTCTGTATAAAAAGTATTTATTTTGCTTTTGCTAGTCCTATGAGCTACTGTGATCCATATTATTCTAATCCACTCCCACCTGACAGTTGAATTTTGTATCAGTCATCAGATCAACGAATTGCAGAACTGCAAGATATGGGCAATGGAGATAATGCACCTTGAAAACAGTATCTAGCTTGTTAATTGTACAGTGCAGTTCTGGGGTCAGTACATTATTACAACATCAACATTCTACTACATCTTTAAAATCCCCATGGTTTTACAGTTCATTTTAACCCAAATAAAAGAAAAAAACCAGAAAACACCCTTACAAATCCAAAAAGAATTTTGGTTAGCCTGAGAAAACCCGTCATATTTTAGCAATGAAACAACTTGCTTAGCTACTGAAGCATAATGTGTCAACAAGATGGAATTCCACTTTCTAAAAGCTAGAGTGCCCACTCAATAGACGAAAGTAATATATGATTTCTGCTTAGAGCTTGTGGCACAATGCTAGCAACTCAGCATTTAGCAATAATAGAAAATGTCTGTCTCATTTTCATTCCCCTTGAAAAACCATCCTATACAATATTATGAAAGAGTTCTGCTGTGAGTTGGTTTCTTAATTGCAGCAATATCTTCAGCTATTACCTTATCCATGGTGCTGTCTTTCTGGACAATTCTCTCAAAAGCAAAAATTTAATGACACAGGGAAGAAGGACAAATATACTTGAAATGTAACAACAAAGAGTAACCCTTCAATTTTGCCATGGGTACTTGATAGCAGCAAACTCCTATTTCCATTTTAGTGTTTTGCAGATGGCATAAAGGTCTCAAAGTCTTTTCTTTTCTGAATTATTCCTCTGTTTTTCAAAACCTTGGAACCTCTTATTTGTGCTTCAACTTTCATTCCCATCTTAAAACTAGGAGAAAAATTCATATCATTGTGCACACATCCCTTCTTCATCCATGACTTTTATTCATCTGATTATAAAATTTAAAGAGGTTTTTTAGTGCAAAGGTTGTCTTGAATTACCGCTACTTATCTTTAAAAGTTTCCTATTTTCTCTTTACATACATTGAGGATTCTCCTGGTACTACTAATGAAGGAAAAAAGTACCTGTCCTGAGACAAGCACTTATATGTACATCTTCATTTAGAAATAAAGTCTTTAAGATTAGTCAGACTTCAAACATTTTGATCAGGCAATATATATGGGACAACACGATAAAACCTGACTCAAGGGACAGAAATTGCAGAAAGAAATTCCATGCTGATCATGACAAGGCATTGCATTACAACTGAACTTCACAATAAAAGACTTACAAATGCCAGATGTGGTAAGTGTTTTTCACTTCTAGTGTAAGGCACATATACAAACTCTTACTCACTTTCACATATATAGTACAGTTTTGTATGGGTATTTGCAAGCTGGTTCAGATTTCAGAGGGAGTACAGGTGCATTGACTTAGCACTCCAGTCAAAATATAAAATCCTAAATTAAACAACCCTGCTCCAGAATCTTACAAGAACACGCATAAGTAACAAAAATCATAATTTCTAATCATCAGAATTAAGTGGTTAGGGACTTATTTCTTTTTATAATTCAGATTTGCCTCCTGATAACAAAAGATTTCCCAGAATTATTCAGATATTAGTGAAGATGAAACATGTATGGTAGGAAATGCATGAACAAGAGATGATGAATCGCTGATGATGAAAAAAGAACTTTGCAAACACAAGGAATATGTATTGCTCTTCTCATGTAACTCCTTTAGAATGTCTTCTATTCTATTAAGCTTTCTGAAAAGGCAGACAATTATTAATTCTACAAATACGCTGCAATTGCTTTTGACATCTGCTTCCTTAGCCATGGAAGAAAAATGCAAGAAATCAATGAGAAAAAATTGCTGGGTAGAGTGAAATTGCCTTAGGGATTTTGTTTTATGTAATAAAACAACCTAGGAATTCTATTTATAAAGAAGACATGGCATTTATATCAATTTATTTTTCAGGGACATCTTGCAGTCTGCAGCCTTAAAATTTCACCTGTCCTAGAAGAGAACACATCCTCAGTGAAATTTTGATGCTCTTGAATCCACTATGCTTACAGAAATGAGGTAAAAAAGGTAAAATAACTCCAGATTTTGTGCACCCTTTGCAAGGCATTTAATACACTAAATTTGAGTACTCACTTGTAGACTGATGTTTCAGATTAGAGGATCTGAATGAAGAACAAGAAAAACATCAATTATAACAGCTTATTTGTAAAACCATTTAAATTGTTGCCCAGAACTTAATATAGTTTAGCATGATGTAAGGACCTCCATAAACTTTCAAGAGTCAGGTCCCCTAGAAAGGAATTATAAACAACAACCTCTGAAAATATATTCTTCTTGCTTGTATAGACTCTGCAAGGAATGAATAAACTCAAAGAGAAAAGACCAACGTAGGTTCTGTCTGTACTATCCACACCCCAGTCCAAGACACTGGTCAACTGATGTTGTAAAGAGCCAGTTCGAAGTCATTCATTAGTCTTCATAGAAGTATGGTGAATGCTCAGTTTATTATAAACAAACTATTCCCTTTATCCCATAAATATTCTAGTATACACACCACACAAGCCTATCACATGCATGATACTATTGTAACATTGGTTCTGCACTACATCCACTAGCTTTATCTTGCTCTTTCATTGGAGCATCCTCTGAGGGCACCCAGCTGCAGTTTCCACATTCTTCACCCCACTTATCTCTGCTGGTTTCTTTCTTTAACTGGATTCAAGGTCAAATTACCATGGATACCTCGTAAAGTCCCAAAATGTCTGCAGCAGAGTGAATATTTCTTTGTGCCTTCTCTCCTCTAAAAATTCCTCTACTGCAAACTGATATTGCATGCTGCAAAAAATTTATACCATTTTGGAGCAAAAAAGGGGGATGTGCTTTTACATCAGTCAGTTATCATCCCACTGAAAGACACTGATTTAAGGAAAATGAGCTGGAGGACTCAAGGTAAATACTTGCAAGCAGAAAAGTTTATTTTTGGCCCAAGAGCCAAAGAAAGAGGCACGGCAGTGCCCTCTACCCCGTCAGGTGCCGAAAGAGAGAGAATGTGCCGCCCAGATTTGCCACCCATTTTTAACCCCTTGTCTCATGCATATGCAAATCACTTTATGAATATTCATTCTTTCAACATTACGTCATATACTTGCACTTTGCCAGAAGTCCTTCAACCAATTAGCTCTAATGTTGCTCACTCTTTTCCCCTTGTTGTGGCTAGCACTGACTTCTGTTTACCTTCAAGGACTGCAGGACAGTGTTTTTCACCCTTAATATTCAGCCTTAACTCTCAGGCCTCTTGAATGATCTTGAAATCTATTAATCCTTCTAAAATTCACTAAAAATTCACTAAATTTTCACTAATTCACTAAAATCCTTAAACCTCTAAGCCTCTACCTAACTCACTAAAATTTGTAATCTTCTGAATGCTCAAATCAACACTGTCAGGGAATGTTTTGCAAGGCAACTGGGCTGTACGTGTAGAAACCAAGGCAGAATACTCAATAAACAAGTAGTATAGTCCCTTTTGAAGATCCACTCTAATATGTTTTTCACACCAAACCTCTTTAATATGTGGTAAATAATGTGCCAGTATAATATAAAACAAGACAAAATGTTTTATTCATAGAGCTTTTGTATGTTTTGTTTATCACAGCTTTTCCTGTAACCAGGCCAGCTGGTACAATATGTACTGTCTTCTATGTTTTGTTGCTGTTTTCAAGTATTAAATATGTCAAAATTTTATAGCTGAGCAATAGAAGTTAATAATGTAGGTCTGATGCATAGTAATGAAGGTAGAACAGTGTATAATGCTACTATCTTAGTAAATCAGTTAATATATTTATGGATAAGGATAAAAAATATGAAATATTAGACAAGAGTGAGGTGAGTCAGTGGTACCATAACTTGACTTTAGATGAGGACTATTCAAAATCATTAAAAGGATAACTGTATGCTACTTTTCAGTCAAAATATCTCTTCTGTTCTACTTTTTTGCCTAAACACCTGAACAGATAGCAGTGCCTGACTGCAGAATGTACATATAGGGATGCTTAAATCTAACCCTCTGCCCTCACCTTTTTGGTACAGTTCTGTATAGTTATTCGTCAGGCTATTTCTGCACTCCACATGTTGCTGTTTCCAAATTTCTTGAGACAAAGCAAAATCCACCACTCTTTACTTTCCCAAAGGCCCTTTTAGCAAATTACAAACACCCTCCTGGAGACTCACATTTAAATTTGATACCAATAGCAATGAATTTGCAAAAAGAGAGTCTAGTGTCTCATTTCACGTAACATAGAAAGAAATTCAGGAAAACAAAATGTCTGCATCCTAGCCTGCCTCAGTCACCTCTTCATTTCTTAATGTTCCTTCAGATTTGGTCATAGTCCTTACATGATTGGGAGTGCTTCCTGCAGTTATCTGTCTCAATAATGGAATATTAATTTTGCTTCAGTTCCTGGTGGCCAACTTATTCTCTATTTAGTTTCTTCTGTTTCTACTTTTCTAAAACGGCTTCTGAAAACCCTTTTCATTTACTGTCTCAACTTTCTCTTGAAAACCTTTCCTTCCTTCCTCCCTTGAATCAGCTACTCAAAATCCTCATCTCCTTGACAGCTGTTATCTACTTCTACATGCCAGTTCAGACCTGAATAACCAATTTGCTCTGTACAAGAGTTGACTCTTTCTCTTACAAGGGCTTTTGAGTGAATAACAGAGAGATGATATTAGATGCAATTTATGTTGTTAAAAATATGAACTTTACACAAAGACAGAGATTCAAATACTACAAAAGAGACTCTACATAACCAAAGCACAACTTAAAGAATGACACAGATATTCATAGAGAATTTCCAGATTCACATTACCTTCCTTATTTCTTTGCTTATCAGCTTCAACAGGGAATGTATCTCTAATCCAAGATGTACAGGTAGCTATTGCAAGATATTTTTGCAGCCTTTATTTGGATGGACAATAGGAATGTACTTCGTCATGGGCCTTTCTCTGAGCTTGTAAATCATTGTGAAAACTCATGAGGGAGTTCTGAGCTCTTACATGGATGTTCCTGTATTCCATAAAAATTAGTTGATGGCCTTTGCACTAAAAAGGGCCAGATTTTGTCTGGGAAAAATGACACCATAGTTTAAGAACAGAAAACACTCAAAGTGACTACAGAGTGAAAATAAATAGCTTTCCTAACTGTCTTGATGTCCTTGCAGGCCGATCTTTACCTTCAGCCAGCTTTATCATCAGTAGCTGACTTCAGTGCTAGGACCCACACCGCAGTATGTCTTCTGTGACAAATCTTCCTTGAAGTTATCATTTGTCAGGATGCAAAGAAAGATTCAAAAGCACATATTTTCACCCTGTTTCATTACAGATTCTGAGGAAGGGCCTTAATCTTAACAAAATTTGGTTTACAAACCAACATCTTATTTCAAACCTGCTTCTCATTTCAGTCTCAGTGAATTGTACCCCATAGTGTTCAAGACGTCATATAATTCAAAACAAAGGGTGAGGTTAAATTCAAGGCTGCCAGTATGATCACTAGCAAGCACAACAGAGTCCGTAAAAGGAAACAGAGCAGTTTGCTAAACTAGGCAATATATCAATCCTTTATGCTATGTACACTTTATTTACAGAGCATTTGCAGATTCAGAATGATGATAAATGAAGCAGCAAAACACAGCATGACTTTCATCACTGCAAAGCAGAGAGCAGAATAAAAAATATTTGTGATTTTATCTTTTTTAACCAATTTTTAAGAGTTAATCCAGAGCCATTATTTTTTGTTTATTCAGTATTGTTTCTTATTACTTTTCTGGATTCTGATATATTTTATAGCCTTATGTCTGCACAGTGAATTTGGGTAGTACTCTGTTTTACATGCACCACTGCATGGATAGATAGGAAGTTTTACCAAGGTCAACAGATGCTAACCTATTCAAAGAAGACAAGTTACTGTGACTTCCTAGTTCAGAAAACTACTATTATTCCATAGTATCAGTTTCAGCAACATCAAGATTGCAATATAAAGTCCATTTTCCACAAGAAAGGCAAGAGAAAGAGCATCATTATATTTCACAAATATAGACATTTTTTCTTCTCTCATAGTCTTCATGGAATTCAGCAATAATGCCAATCGTAGAGTCACATAGTACTAAACCCAGTTAGTCACTCTGACCTAACATTTAACAGGTTCTTTTATATATAGATTTGTCTCTATGTATATTTATTTCACCCAGAGCTTGATTCTTATAAAGTTCTTGTTTTCTCTACTGCCAAAAAATCACTGGCCTGCATGATCTAATCTCTTGGCAAAACCATTTTCAAGCATCATCTGTTTTTTGTTTCCATAAGTCTACCATTAATTGTGCATTCTACTTGCTTAAAAGCAATTTTTATGAGTAAACAAAATATTTCTCTATTTCTCTTCATCATGTATCTTAACACGCAAAAGCAATGTCACTTCAGTGTCACAAACCAACTATTCTATCTCTCTTTTCTTTGTCTATGAAGAAAATATTAATATGATAATGAATATGAATTGTTTGCTCAAAATCGTGTTCATTTTTGCTGAGTGCTAGGAGAAGAAAGTCAAAGTGCACTTGGATTTTCAATTGTACAGTTCTATTTCTTACTGTAACTACTCAGCAACTTCTTAAACCAAATACAGCAAAGAATTATGGAATGGACATATTCTATATGATGAACTCATCATTCTTATGCCACAGTGCTAAATTTAAATTGTTTATTGAGCTACAGGATCCCACTCTGGTATGAAGGGCAATTCAGAGTCACTGATGGAAAAAAAAAAGCAACCATATTTCCTCCCTTATCTTGGCATTGTACAATATCAATTATTTTCCACACTGCTAGAAGGAAAATATATGTTCTTACCCCACAGCCTATTCCATTGCCTGGTTCACACACAATTTTTTTCAACCCTGGTTCAGGAAGCAAACCTGCTCCACATCCGGGGGTTGGACACAGCACTCCTCCCATCCGCAGCACACATTCCTCGGCCCCATAACGCTGGTAGCGGTTGTACTACAACAAAACGGAGTGGCGTTAAGCTTCTAGCAGTACATGAAACAAAACTCAAAAATTTTGAACTTGACTCTAGTCCACATCAAGTCAATTGTTCTAATATCGCACATTCTAAGTTCAAGTTAATTGTCAAAAGTGTAAAACTTCACGGTGTCAAGTTTAATGAGGCGTCCCTCCACTCCAGCTCACATCATACACGTTGTGGCTCACAGCTGTCATTTTTACCACGAAAAAATTGAGTAGGATGTTAAACTCAAGAAAATAGCAAATCGTTTCTGTAAGTAACCTGAAGTACTCTTACATTACTATAAAAATTATTGTAAACATCTAAAAATAGCTCAACAGGTAACTGATGTTATTTTCAGTCTGTACACAGAATGAAAAGAACACACAAAAAACTCCTTTAAGAGAGAGCTGTAAAAATTTGCCTAGTCAAGTTTACTTTAAAAGTAAGTTGATAATTAATTTGATCGGCAAAATAATTCTCTGATATACATTTATTTCAAAATGTCCAGGTATTTTTTTTTACAGGGTCTTTCATGAAATTTTCTTAGTTTTTTTCATTTTTCATCTAATTCCATTCTAGTATCCTAAAACCCCATGGAAATGCCTTCATTTTAATGACAAAGGCATTGACACACTGCAATGCTAAGTAACTTGCTCAGCGTATGCTCACTGACAAAAATGCCTGTTCTAAAATGACTGATGTCACTGCAATAACCTTCCCATAACTAATTTACTCTGCATTCATCCAGAGATAAGCTGAGCAAGTACAAATCATGCTGAGTACATGTGAATAATATCCAGTCTATGGTTCTGTACTGATGTAGGTCTATGCGAGTGGCTATATTACCACTGTAAACCAGGCTTCAGATTCACCAAAAAGTCTATTGTGGAGGGAAATAAATGAAAGCATTTGGTTCTAAAAGCCCCAGAGAAAACAGGAAAATCCAAAAGGCCAAAGTATAAGGGAGTAGGTTTGAATTTTCTCTACAAGAAGACTTTATGGTGTGCTAAAAGAATGAAATGTTAGAGCATTCACAACAGTATTTAGTGCTCCATAAGCTTTTATCCCATAATTGGTCATGAAAATCTTGTAAAATGAGAATCAACTTGTCTTGATGGAGAAAGATAGAGAAAGGAAATATTCAATTTACCTACTGGCAAGATGGACAAAGCCATCATATTCTGTCCAAGAGATTTGCCATTTTGTACTAGTTCAGAACAGGACTCATGCCAAATCAGTATGGCACCCTCATCAGTGATATTAACACTATAAATGCCAAAAAAGGTTTGATTTGAAGAAATTGATCCTACTAAAGAAAAAATCCTACTAAATGCATTTACACATCTTGTCATGTTGTTACTAGTCTGTTTTCTAAATTCAAAGTCTAGATACATGCATAAGATACAATTTTCCAGGTCCTTTTTCATTGTGTCTTGTTCAATTAAAATCCAGCAAGCAACTGAGATACATATTACTAGAGCATATGTTTGCTGCCATAAAACAATCATACACAACACATATGGATTTATATTCTTTATGCAGTGGCCTGAAACAAAATGATACAGTTTACATTAAGGATACATTTATAAAAGATTTGAAAGATCAAAACTATTATTAATGAATTATTATTACCTATTTTAGTTTAGTGACAGATTATATCTATTAGACACATTTTTTCCTGTATACCACAACCATACATATTACACAGGACTTATGTAATCAACATGCACAAGTAATTTTTTAAGATACCTTTGGAGTCCATGATGTATTTTCAATCACATGTCTGGACAAGATATTTAAGGATGTCTTAAACTACCACTGGTTTACTTACCTCCTAACTGGAGATCAAAAAAAGGATTAATTTATTTTAGTTTGGATTTTTGCAGTGACAATGCCTATAGTTGCAGTGATTGCATAGACTTCTCTTATAATTGACAGGAGAGAGAGGATGGAATTTTAGATTTGTAAATCAGCATGAGAAGAAATGAGACCTGAAATGTACTGTTCTATTGACAATAATGAAGGATCAGACAACTTGCTAGATAAGGATACCTAAAATCAGATGACTGTCACAATAGTTGCTTTAGTTCCAATAATTCTGACCCTAACTCGCTCAGCCTAAGTTATTTTTAAAGCCAAGGTTTAGGTATCTAAATAACTTAGACTGCGAACCACCTCACAGAATTGTAGCCCATAAAAAATTAAACATCTAACCTAAATGAGTCATATAGGCTCCATATGAATGAGAAAAATCAATATCTCAATGAGGGAATTTATCCTGACTTACGTATGGTGTCTAAGATAGGTAGGATGAATCACTCGGTGGAAGTTCTATAGTTGAAGCTGAAAAAACTAACTCGGGTTGGATTTCTAACACGTAAGAACTGTCATTAAAAGATGAATATAACTCTTCAGTGCATTTAAAGTATTTCACAGTATCTATTAGTCAATTCTTACCAATGTGCCTCCTATTTAGAGGTGCACTCATCATGTGCAAAACGGCTATGCGTGACATAAGGAACAAAAATATCTTCAATTATTTTTACAAAAACCCTCTTACAAAGTATAATATATGGGGAACTTGATGGAACTGGCATTCATGGCACCTGATTTCATTCCTGGCAGCAGAACAGCCTTCTTGTGTCTTTCACGTAAGTCACTTAATCTCTGCTTCTCATCAGTTACCCATTTGTAAAGAAGAAGAATGATACTTGCTGATTTCACTGCAGTGTTAAGAGGCAAAATCCATTAATAGTCATGAGGACATCAAATACTATGGTAATGAACAGCATAAAATTACACAGAAATCATCAGCCATCTACTGCTGCTAGAAAGCAGTTTTTGGGCAAAGCATGTCAGGAATTTATGTACTACTGTAATAAGGGCTTCAGAAATACAGGTAGGTAAATAGTCGCTCAATTCACCACAGAACCATATATTTCAATACTTATTTGAAAAAAATCATACAAACCAACAAAACCCCCCAACAATACCCAACCCCTTCGCCCCCTACCTCAACCTTCAAAAATGTGATTTACTCTAAATCAATGGTTCTAAGACATCTCAAGGTATACAAACAAGGAAGTTGTAAAACATTCTGGTTTTTTCTCTGAAAACTGAATCCCATTGTTCCTTCCCACTGTTCCAACCTTCCCTAAAATTTGTTTTTCATCCTAGTTAGCCCAAATGTATGCTTTTCAGGGAATAAAACTTTAAGTGGAAAAATCTCCCAGCTCTACTATGGTATTTCAAGCATATAATGCAGGGTTTTTGTGCATTCTTGCCTGTGAAGACTTGTCTGGGGCTTTAGATTATAAATTATAGTATGACATGGACATGGAGACTGGATAATTGTAAGCATTTATTCCTTGCGCCCTCCACTTTCCAGATTGGGATGGTTTCCCTCGAGTCTCAGAATGGTACTGGGTTTTCAACCAGTGGAGTTCAATTATTGGATGTTGTAAATTAAGGGTAATATATTAGAAATTATTGGGTTGATGCAGAAATAACAGGTATAACTGTAGATTACACTCTTTTCAGTTACATTGAAATTCAGATACTAAAAGAAAACTGAAATGCACAAAATTCCTGCAAAACACACTTTGTGAACACAGTGATTCCTTGCTGTGTCACTTAATTTGCTTTAATATTATCCTGTAAGTCTATGAGGATGGTTTGGGTTGAAAGGGACCTTGAAAATCATCTATTTTAATCCCTCTGCCACAGCACATATGCCTTGAGCTAGTTTACTGTTGCTTTTATACTTTGGACATAATTTTCTTTATTATCCTTTTTTTTTTCTTCACACCTAAAAAACATCTGCTCAGTAGTTACCCTGCAGAAAACTTTGGACAAAAGCTTAACAGTAGATGTAAAGCCAAAATTTCTGATCTCCGAAATGTAATTCAATTACTTGTTTCTTTTAACTGCATGTAACAGTCTCAGAGGGAAGAAAATCTACTTTCTGGAGTCAGATTGTTTTTACTGCTCCTATAAATCAAATAACCATCTGTGTATTTCAAAATTAGATTGTGGAAGCTATTAGTCCATAATGTAGGCTAAGCATTTTATTTATATATGTTATACACATACAAAACCTCCAAGAAGTAGTTCTGTAATGTAATTAGGCAACTTAAAGTACCCTTAGTACCTCTTGAACTAGTAAAAATACTTAAAAAAATGTCATCTAAAATATAGATTAAAAGGTGATGGACTGACATAGCTCTTCATGGAGCATCCTTAATTTACTTTTCCTGAGTTACTCAGCTCCTTTGCTGGCCAGTGGTTGGATTGGAAGACCAAGTTCAGAGGATCAGTCCTGTTTTGTTCCCACAGAAGCACCACAAAGGAGACCAGAAAGAGAACCGCCTCTAAAAGGTTGGAATTTGCCTGACTGAAGAGTTGTGGAAAATTGGGTAAGGTAGTCATCTGGGGAAAATATTTAGATAAGAACTTCCTGGCTGGACCAATGCACCTCATATCGCAGACAAAATTAAACTAGAATAGAGAGAGGGAAAAAAAGAAAGACTGCAGTTTGCAGAGTGATACGAAGGCAAAGACATGGTGAGGAGCATGAAAATAGAAAGTACAGAAGAAAAGACGCCAGAGCAGGTTGTATTGGAAATCAAACTGAATGTAAGAGAGGCAATAAGATCCAGTGAAGAAAGTGGACTTAGCAATGTATTCACATATCCCTGGAAGTTTGAGATCTTCCGGCAGGTATTGAAGGGATCAGTTTGGATAGACTGAGTGCTAGAGATAAATGTTCAGTTCCCTTTGACCCTTGTGGACCAAAATCCACATTCCTCTTCTCTCTACAAGTAAAAACCTTCAAGGCTGTCACTGTAACTGATGCACGGAATCTTTTCAGCTGATGCTGCTGCAAATTGTGGAACTGAGATTAACTGCAGTAGATACAAGAATTCCAATTCTCAGGTCACAAAAGTGAATACATGCATATTCCATTAAATTAGATCAAAGTAATCCAAGGGATGGAAGAAATTCTAACTTCAACAGACATCTGAGATCCTGACCTGGGATTCAAATTTTCCCTCAGAATTTAATAAAAGCTGGGTGGAAGAGAAATTTACATCTTACTAAAAATGACATATTTTTTAGTTATCACAGAAAAAAATATCCTTTAAATTAGTTTTAATTGCAAGTACCTTCTCCATTCTTTCTTTTTATTCCTTATTTCAGTTGTTGAATCAAAAATAAATTACTTGTCTAGTGCATGGACAACAAGTTAAAAAAGGAGTACAAAAGTAGAGATATACTGCTTATGACAAGGACTGAAAAAATAAAGTTCTGACAATCCAGGAGAGGCAAAACTGAGAAACTCACTTGGGTGCAAATTACTTCTGAAATCAGGGATAAAACTGTTTAGAAGGCACTCAAGGAAGCTCTAGCATAGGAAGAAAAGAGGGGCATATCAGTAGTCATATGAAATTGCAAGACTGCAAAGTTTGTTTTGTAGTTCCAGCTATTAAAAAAAAAAAAAAAAAGTAGTGTAAAGATGATCAAGAGTTAAACGCAGTAGCTCAGTTTTAGAGAGAGAGTGGTAGAGTTCTAGAGAGAGAGATGGTGATAACAAATCCAAAAGGTGAGCCAAATTAAATGGAGAGAAATCAGATAATCGAAAAAGTAGAAGAAACTCAGAAATGTCTGTAGGTATCACTCAGACTGAGTAGTAGTAGCTGAAGCCAGAGAAGTGTGTGGGAAGTAGGAGAACTGTAGTGAAGTATACTTGTAAAGATACAGATTTGAGAATACAGTTGGCCCTCTTGCACTTCACACCTGCCATATTGCGGCTTCACATCTTAGCGGCATGGGTTTTTAGCGATGAAAGAGGCCACTTTTTGCAACTGTGCATGCGCGACCTGGCATGCATGAATATTCAATTAAGCAGTCATAAATATGCAAATCAACTCTTACAGCCGCTGCCACGGCCCCGCTGCTCAGATCACCCCGTCCCTGCCCATGCTGGTGGCCCTGCCACTCTGATTGTCCTGTCCCCACCCATGCTGGTGGCCCTGCTGCTCTGATCGTCCTGTCCCGGCCGTGGTGGCTCTGCCGCTTCCTCACCCCCCCAGCACGGCTGCCGCAGCAACTGATACACAGCAACACAGGGCTGAAACAGCCCTGGGGAGCCGTCTGAGGGTGTGGGGCAAATTTGCATATTAATGAGCTTCCATTCAACGCAGAAGTGGGGCTTTGCGAAACCTGATTAAGACCACGGGTCCATGACATAGGAGACCCGACTGTACTAATAAAATAACCTTGGTTAAGTAATTATGAACGGGAGAAATGATTAATTTTTGAAATTTATTCTGTTTTTTAACTGATATGAATTATTGAGATGCAGCTTACATTTTTTCCTAGTGTAGTTATCAAAAGGTCTTGACCCACAAATACTTCAGGAGCACTTTGTTGATCATATTTGACAGTTTCTTCCACTAAACTTAGCTAATTAATTAGAATTGTCACATGACATTACTTTTGCCTGAATGGGTAAATATATATCAATTGCATTAAGACTGACTTTACATTAATATTCTGTAGCACACATTTGAAATTAAAAAATCCTCTCGCAAGCATTGCAAGAAAAAAAAATAAATCAACCTTATCACACACACATATGGCATACAAAGTCCTTCAAAACCTCAATTAATGTTAAATGATCTCTGCCCATGCTATGTGTTCTTAATACTTTACAACTCACAGTGAAATCTAGCACAAGCCCACACCTCCAGTGAAGAACATGGAGATGTGCATCTGCAGATTTTCAAAATAGGTTGTCCTTTTGTATAAGTTTACCCTAACTGGCAAGGAAATGTGAAAACAAAAACAAAAAGGAAAAAATGAAAAAAAATAATAAGTGTCTCTGCTCAGGCTTGCTCAGATTCTGGGGATTTAAAAGTTCACAACACTACAACAGAAAAAGGGAGCAGTGGTATGAGTTGCAGTAGCAGGTGATAGGAGAGATCTGTTAAAATGGATCATTCCCCTGTCAAAATATCAAGGAACTGGCCAATACATTCTGCAAAGTTGTCAGAGAAGATGATATAGCAGAGAAGTGCAGCTATACATTACTTAGCAGCTTCTTTTCCTGGCACTAGCATGTCATTTGCTTCATCTGTGCTATGACCTGTTGGGGGCACTCAGGTATAGCAGCAGATTGCTTGCTTATGTGTAACTGGTCTTCCCTTCTAGCCTTCAGATGTAGCTGCTATTTTTTTAGTAAATCACAATATTCCATTTAAACATTTAAACAAGATCTTTTTTTATCACTTTGGGGGAAAGAGGGAAGGTTCTCAGAGAGTCAGTAGGGAGACTCCATAACAGCTCACTGCAAGACAACCTTCTATGTTGATATATTGCTGTGTTCAAGTTGGAACTAAAGTGTTTGCTGTCTCTGGCACTGGCTTGTTGAATGACCTGCCTTCCACTGCATTTGGACAGAGCCCATATTTAGTGCATCTTTAGGATATTTCTTGTAAGCAGCTTATATTATCACCATTTGTAGAACCATTTGCATTTACTTGTAGAGACAGCCAGCCTGAAAGGGCAAACTGCTACCTCAGGAGGCTAACTTTCTGACATTGTTTTATTTTTCAATAACTCACCACTTAATAAAACTTTCATCCCAGTCCTGAGTGTCTCTCACGTACTTATGAAATGAAGCAGCTAGCCAGCAGGTTGGACTGCATCTACTATGCTGGGGGAAAATGATAGATTATGAACAGTGAGACCCAACTGCAAGAGGAAGCTCAGCAGAGCTATGGGCAATTAGAAGGCTTCAGACCTTATTCTTCCTGGGACTGCATGTTCAGGAGACTCTCTTTGTCTTGTACAGACCATTGAGGACTGGATAGTCTGTGAAAAGGGGGTCCAAAACAAACCAGTCAAAGCTGCTTCCAGAGCTGTTTCCTAAGTCAGACTCAGGCACTTTTTCAGAGGGTCAAGTGTCATGTGGAATGGCAATCTGTAGCCAAATGTATTTGTTTTGCATATTAATTTCCCTAGAAATTGGTTTTATGTGTGACGTTAGGTATCCACAAAGCATATCCTGTGCCAGGATGCTTGTACTCTTCTATTTCACCTCTCAGATTGTGATTATATCTTCCCATAAAATCCAAAACCAATTCCCTCTCTAAAAACTCTCTATTGCTACCAACTAAAACTTAAAAGATAGACTTCCCAGCAAGAATGAACTTCCCATGAAATACGTTCCTTAAGGTTCCTTCTAAAACATGAAAATTTTATATGTCCAGGAAACTACCAAGAAGTTTGATTATTTAAACAACTATTTTATTTTTATACAACTCCTTTTAGCAAACAATCAGCGACTCTTCAGACTTCTAGTTAAACACAAAGCCCTTTTTTCTCAGCATTAGTTTTCTATCAATGGTTACATTTATATAAAGATATTTCAAGTGGATAAGCAGGCACAGTTTCAAGTGGTTTGATCCTGAAAGCCTCTCCAAACCTTTCTCTCCTAATGATATCAATAAACATTAGATGTGGTCAGTATTTACAGGAAACAAATACTCAATGAACAAAAGCTAGAGGCCAGAGGTTTGTTGCTTGATTTTAATATGACTGATAAAGGTAAGAGAGTTGATGAAGCAGACTAAGGGATTTATCTTGCTGCTGCCTGGTATTTCAACTAAGTATCTAAAGTAAGGTAAAATTAACATGCCACATATTAAGAGTATGAAAAGCTAGATATTTGGCATGTTTAAAATATAATCGTAAATGGGCAATAATTATTAAGCAGATGTGTTTCCAAACACGTCCTGAAGGTTTTGATTCTTGGCATTATGTCATCCAAAATTTTTATCAGTCACTTGGAAAAAAGGTAAGAACATAGAACATCAGTAGTAAAGCTTGTAATAATTTGAAGAGAAGAATAAGGAACATGTAGCCACTGGTTTAACTGGAACTCACAAGTTCCAGTGGGAATGTCCACTTCAAATCGGAAGGTTCCTTCCTTCAATCTGAAACATATTTAGCTGACAGTCTGACTGACAGAATCCCTTGTGTATAAGCAACATTTTTAGTCCTGTTTTAGGGCTACAGTGGCTTATTCTCAGTTGCATTCATAGACTGAGGTAACTTCATATTTTGGTGATCACCTATTGCCTTGTAACAGGACAAAAGAAACTGGAAATGCAAAGGACCTGCCTACTGAGGAATGGAAGATATACAACACAGGAAGCATGTTAGTGCTGGTAGAGTGAAGGAAAGAAAAGGAGCCGGGAATTTTTTGTCTTTCACTACTGAGAGGTATAATAGGATCTAAAGTCCACAAGTGATTTGTAAACAAAGAATGGATGATTTTATAGGCAATATATTCCAGTTTAAACAAGAATTAATCCAAGAAAGTCATGTAATGTGTGCTCTAAAGGAGATCAGAACAGATTATCACAATAGTCCATTCTGCATTTACAATCTGGCCTTAAATACATAAGCACTTTAAAAATAAATCAAGATTGGACATGAAGCAGAAGCATGTCCCTATTCTTCTTTGGCTGTTGTGTGGAGTGGAAGAAAATATATGATGATTTACAATACAGTATTGTAAACAGTCTGAATAAAACAGTGCTAAAATTAATCATGATTTTTTTCTATCTAGTATGCATGATAACAGAAAAAGGCACACTTTAGATTTTTAAAAAAAGCAAATATCTAACTAATTATAAAAAATAAATAGATAGCATGTGACTAAGGACGTTGCCTGAAATTATTTTCTTTCCTCATTTAGATGTATTTTAATTTTTTTATCTTGGTTTTGCACCAACTTCTTTCCTGTCTGTCAAAGTGTGCGCTGACTCCAAACAAAGGCTACTGAAGTCTCTGGTAGACACACAACAACAATGCTTTTGTAGGGACAGAATGTAACAGCAATATTCTTTACTTGTATGGGCTAATGGAATAATTCAAGCCTCATGACAATATTTACTACTTGAAAAGGCCATCAGTTAAAACATGTTGCTCTGTCAGCAGTCATTAGTCAGGCTAAGGTCTACAGCACTATGCTCAGAGCTTGCCAGTGGAGCTGTCAAGTGTTTCTGGTTCATCCCTCTCTCTCATACTTGCAGTCTCTTGGTTTAGCTGTTTGTTACTTTTCCTTCAAATTTCTCCTTTCATCCCACTCCTCCTATTCTGCTTAGCTTCACCTCCTCATGCAGTTAAGTTAAGTGCAGATGTTCTTTTATTTACCAGTCTCTTCAGCAATTTTCCATATCTGGTCATTCCCTTCCAGTCTTTGGTCACTGCTTGTCTGACCCTTATCCCTCTGATTGCTACTCCTAGCCTCTTCCATGGGGCAATCCCTTCCCTTCAGTCTAACCAAGTTTCATCTTACTCTGCCCTCCATTTGGCTATATCTAGTCTCTTAGTGCCATCAATCCTGGTCATAACTTCTTTTATTTCCTTTTCCCAAGTCCTCAATTTCACCATGTTTCTGCTGCAAATATCTGTTTTGGCCTAATCTGTTTTCTATCATTTTTTTTTTTCTTGTCAGACAAACCCTCCCACACTCCCCTTCATGCTGCCTTCTTGCAGAGGAAAAGCCAAGTCCCTGAGAAACGGGTTAGTGGCTCTATATAACAACTGAAGTCTGGTGGAGGAAACCTGGAAGTGCTAGAAAATGTAACAGAAGTTCTAAATGTAATAAGAAAGAGATAATGACAGGGAAAAGAGAAGAAACAACACGTTCTAGACAATTTAATCTGAGCTAAAAACTAAGAAAAAAGATTTTGAATTGACATTCAGGAGTTGCCCCTACTTCTACCATAGCCCTCAAACAGCCTTGTGCAAGTCCCTTGGTGCCAGGTTCATTGAAAAACATGGATATTCTGTTGTACAACACAATAAAGCTGAGCTTTCAGCTCCTTGCACCTGTAGCTCTGTATCAGGCAGTCAGGCTCTATAACTAGTACCTATGGAGGGATACTTCGAAGACAAGCCACTTGAAAATTCAACTTGTTTCTCAAAATTTAAGGTAATTTCTTAGTATTTCTGTATATTCTTTTTATTACTGACAAAACAATAATTGACCATCTTGTGAATGTTGCAAAGCGTACTTCATTTGTGCTTTCCCAAGGTTCCTCTACAGAAAGAGTTTTTTGAGTGCAAAGCACAGCTCTAATTATGACAAACACTCTTTTAAAAAAGAGAAAAAAGGTCATCAAAAGAATGAATTATATTATGAGGAGCTGTAAGTGTCAATCCCCGAGTCAGATTTTTTTTCAATCTGTTGCTTTGGAAAGCATGTTTACTGTTGTAGTCAAAAGCTGAAAAACTGTGGCAGGTAGCAGATGTACCAATTAATAACCTGTCAAGGCTGACGGATAGAATGAGAAAACCACCAGCTCTCATATAGAACTCCCGTGTGTTTTTTTCCCCACATTTCAGGTCATTGGGGGTCATGAGATACACTCTGTCTCCCTGGAGAGAGATGAAACTGTCTCATTAGTGTCTATCTTTCATGACATTAAGATGCTGCCTGTGAGATGCTAACTCACCTGTTCTTCTCCCAGAATCCTGAAGTGATGAAGCTCTTTAATCAAGGAATCTGGACAGCCAGCTGTTGAAAAGAAATAAAGATAGGCATTTTAGAGGTTCCTGTCACTGCAGTTTCAGCATAAGACACATAGATGCAGAGAGGATAGAATATACTGATTAGATAAAGAAGATTAGAAAGATCAGCCATGGTTCTGAAGGCACCAGAATGGTGAAAATCATCTATCAAATAAACCTTCCACATTTCTGAGCATGCTACCAAGAACGCTTAGAAAGGTTATATTCTGAATATTTTAGCCCTTTCCCCAAAGGACTAAAAAGAAAAAGCAAGACGAAAAGGGCAGCACTGTCTGCCAGATACTGTCAACCCTTAGTGTAAACCAAAAAGCCTGTTAAAAGAGGATCTCACATCAAAACATTGGAGCTGTGCGAAGCTGAATTCTGATTCACACCAGGTTTGGATTCATTTCTAATCATAATATAGGCTTTCCTTGATTCCCTGAAGGGGAATTTCATAGACACCTCGCAGATCACTTTAATTTTGTCAGCCACAAATATAACTCCCTTCCCACATACGGAGTTGCTACCCTTAGGTGTTAATACACAAACCAAGTACACAGGCAGGGGAGTAGTGACTTGCCAGAACTTTGCAGTGAGATAGATGTTCAGTCACTACAGACTTTCACATCTGTACCAGGCAGTAAAAAAGAATATGTCTTGCTATACCTGCCGTGCACTTTATTGACTACTCAGATCGTAGTTACCTTCCTGGTGATGAAATTCAAGGCTGATGTACACTAATTTAATAAACTACTTTTGTATACCACTTGTACACTACTATACTAATTTGTGACAATGGGTGAAAATGTAGACTGTGAAAGAAATCTAGGATTTATTATTTTTGCCATAAATTGAAGCATCTGCTTATGAACAGAGAAAGTTCCTTAAAAGAAATGAAGAGCATAGTTCTCTGCAGAACATGGGAGGAACTATGATCTTTAACAACCTGCTTTTCTGCTGATGCAACTATAAATAGTTACGTTTTACTCCTAATGACTGCCATTAAAAGGATAAAAAATGAATTTGAGCATAATTGTGCAGAAATCTCTGTCAGCATTGTGGCTTTACACCAAGCCAATGAGACATGGCCCATTCTCACAATGTCTGTTGGCAGACTTGTCTTAGGGATAATGAGGGAAAAGCTTTTACAGTCAAAAGCAACATAACTAAAAAAGAAAAAAAGATACTATAGACACAACTATACTAGTAACAAGTCTTGTACTGGTATAACTACTTCTACTTAGGGAACTGAGTTAAATGATATTTAAATCAGCTTCTTGTTGGTAAATGTTTTATCTCCATTCCCAGGAGGTAGAGTTGGAGAATGCATCAGCTACACAATTTCATCAGCAAATCCTTACAAAGGTAGACAAGGTTTAAGGCGGTCTAGGTTTAAGCGTAGAGTAAGAAATGTGTATTAATGACTTGTCTTTATTAAATATTAGTATTTCTTCCCATTCATTAAAACCTATGATATTCTAGGTTTCTTTTCACCAAACACTTCCCTCCTCTCACACACAAGGGTATTCACATATTTGAATGTGTGAGTTTTAGCTCTAAGTGATTCTTTCTAAATGGGTGTTTATTCTCCTCATCCTCCAGGACCATAACTCCTGTATCACTTCACAGAATCACAGAATCACAGAAAATTATGAGCTGGAAGGGACCCACAAGGATCATCTAGTCCAACTCACCATCTAATACCCGTACAGTGACCAAGAGCGTAATACCAACCTAGATGCCTCACAGTCTGGCAGGCCGCTCCGAGCCGGAAGGGGCCCAGGGTCATCCAGCCCTACACCCCCCAGCTAGACCATGTCACTAAGTTCCTCGTCCAGTCTTCTCTTAAACACTTCCAGGGATGGCGACTCCACCACCTCTCTGGGCAGCCCATTCCAATATGCAATTACTCTCTCCGTGAAAAACCGCTTCCTAACGTTAAGATTAAACCTCCCCTGGCGTAGCTTGAGGCTGTGCCCTCTCGTTCTGGTGTCGTCAGCCTGGAGGAAGAGGTCTACACCCATCTGGCTGCAACCTCCCCGCAGGTAGCTGTAAACAGCGATGAGGTCCCCTCTGAGCCTCCTCTTCTCCAGACTGAACAGTCCCAGTTCCTGTAGTCGCTCCTCATAGGGCCTGCCCTCCAGTCCCTTCACCATCCTCGTTGCCCTTCTCTGCACCCTCTCAAGCAGCTCAACATCCCTTTTAAACTGGGGAGCCCAGAACTGCACGCAGTACTCAAGATGAGGTCTGACCAGCGCTGTGTACAGGGGGAGGACAACCTCCCTGGATCGACTGACCACACTGTTCCTGATGCAGGCCAGGATGCCATTGGCCTTCTTAGCCACCTGAGCACACTGCTGGCTCATATTGAGTTTCCTATCAATCAGTACACCTTTTAATTTTCTCTCCTCATTTTCCCCACGCTTAGGCTCTCACTTTACAATTTCTTGTTCTCAATGCACTTAATATTGTCCTTGCTACTCCTACAACAGAATCACTGCTACACAACATTTTGGTGTCATTTTCACTGGGATATACTTCCCATCTTCCAGCTCATCCAAACCCTGAAAGTAACAACTCACTAACTTCTTTACCTGTGGCCTGACTTGTAGTCCAGAGCTGTTGCCTTCTCTGTGTTTCATATCAGAACCTTATGTGTAAAACATGATGTTTTTATGATAAGGGTGGTGAATCATTGAAATGTGTCGCCCAGAGAGGTGGCGGATCTTCCATCCCTGGAAACATTTAAGGTCAGGGTGGCCGGGGACCTGATCTACTTGACGACTGCAGGTTCCTAGACTAGAGGACGTTTAAACGTCCCCTCCAACTAAAATTAGTCTATGATTTTATGAAAAACATGCACTATTTAAGTCTTACCAGTTGTTCACTGCTCCATCCTCTTCCCCATACAATTTTTTGTATAGTCTGTTTTTCAGAGGCTGGCTCAATTTAGTTTTCAATGTTTTATAGTTCAGACTTTCACTGAATCCTACTTAGCTAGTTGTAAAAGAGATCCTAAACTTACTAGCAAAGAAGGAGAGCTTAAAAACTAAGTTACTGTTGGTATGATACTTTCAGCAATGAGTTCAGAAATGTTAAATGCATGCAATAATGAATTATCTGACACATCTTAACGGTCTGCTGTCTGCAAAAAGTCATTTCAGATTGTCACATTTCAGAAGAAATAATTTCATGAAAAAATCTTCCCTTTTATTAATATATGTCTGGATGTATTCCTGATGTTTCCTATTTCTACTTTAATTTCTTCTGCTCTGTAATTGGACTTAAAACACTGTGAGCTTTTTTTACAAAATATCCATGAGTTTTGAAAAAGTCCTGCATTATGTTAAATTCCTGTGCTGTGACTAGAGACAAAGGTTATGGACAAATAGCCATTCCATAAAGAAGAAGCAAAGAGATTTAGAAAGTACCTATTCTGCTAAAAAACATTAAGAACTCTTTGTCATGTCACCCACAAAATCGTCCATATATCCATGAATATATTAATGTAATGAAAACACAGATTGCAACTTGAAAACTACTACTGGTTAAGCACAGCACTTGAGGGTTTTGCCGGCAAGTTGTACACATCAAACATTTATAGAAAAATGTCTCTGATATGCAAATAGCATATGCCAAATGACATAAATAATCTGCACTTTACAGATTTCTGCTATTTTGTATAGAAAGCCTTGAGGATTAATTTTTATGCCCTCTGTTGTACCGAACCCCTTATAATCAATGGTCTCAATTACTGAAACTTTCCATTTCCCTTTTCTCAATGATTACTTGAAATGTAAAAGCCTTCATGAAATTTCTAAGGCATAAACCAAACTACAGGAATAGTAAATAAATCAATCAATAATAATTACACAAGAGTGTTAAAAGGAAATGATGCAAATGCGTGGACAACTGTCTTTAGTCAGAAGCCAAAACTCAGGATTGAGGACATCTGCAGACTGATAAAATGGCAACTAAATTGCTTATTAGTTTCTCCTTTCAACTCACATTCAAAGCTATGTGTTTCCTATGTTATAAGCTACAATGACGGTTAAATTTTTTTTCTGTGAAGGCTGAGCAAGATGTAAGAAACATAAAATTGATGTAAATATTTAATGGATTTATACAACTTTTTCCTCTGTCATAGCTCCATTGACATCAAAGCAATCAGATCCATAAAACTAATGTGATGCCTTAGGAATGAACCTGATTCTAAATTATGAAAGGGTGATACCCACTTCAAGGCACCAGCAGCTTTACAAACTCAAAAGTTATTTCTTTGCCTTTATCTATGCATTTATTACTTCTGTTAAGTTTAAGCGTGTGTTTTGCTTCTAAATGTTTCATCATGCCCTGGATTACTTGTTTGTGTAATTTTGTTGTTGCTTGATTCCCATATTGCTTTGCTATTTAACTCCACATGCTGGACTAATGAAGGAAAGATATATTTGAAGTTACAGAAATTTACAACTGTAAATTCATAATTTATGTTCTGGTATTCTTCTCTATAATGATACTTCTAATCTGTTCATATGAGCATGTGTATCTCCAAGAGAAAAATAAAGGAGCAAAATTTAGGAAGGACAGTTTAATGTCTCCTAACATCATAAATTCCCTGATTTCAACTGAACACATATTTTCAGCTACACTTGTAATTAAACTATGATTTTAGCTACTAGTAGTTTGATCATCCAAATCTTCACATATTTTTTCTCAGAAGGAATTAGCTTCTGGTTTTGTTTTTGCTTAAAATTATCACTTTGTATGACATGTTCTTCTGAGTGAAGACGAAGGAAAAATTAAATCAACTCTTTAATGTTGCATGAAGTGGTAGATGAAAGGAAAAAATGAATGCTGCTACAAATTCATCCAACTGAGAACTAACATAAGTGTCAGGGCTCTGGTGGCACCACCAGCCCTGACTTTCCCAGTCTAGGACCTCGTGCCAGACCCTAACTCAGCTTCCTGCACCAGGACTGATCTCCAGCTCCCTCCAGCCTTGCCTTTACAAGCCTTGGGCCTCAGGGATGAATACCTGAGGCTAGAGCTACCCCATTACTCTTGTTTGCCTGCATCTGGATGGAGGTACCCTGGCTGAATTTTAGCCTCAGAGAATCCTAGAACATCATAAAATTGGATTTGATGGTCCTTGTGGGTCCCTTCCAACTCAGCATATTCTGTGATGATGTGAAAATGTCTTTATTGACCATAGTCAAAAATCATAACCCTCCACCAAAGCATTAATTTGTGCTCTGCATTTTAAATTCCATCTTTTCCCAAATGATATAGTTGGGTGAGATTTAATTCAAGGCATTTAAGCATCAAATTGCTGGCTATATGAGTCTAATATATTCCTTGCACTCTTCCTTTCTAGTCAATTGAAGGAATACACATCTTCATAAGGTAACTCCAAACACTCAAAGCAGGAACCAAAAAAATGTATCCACTTATCTCCATTAAATGAGGAGTCTAAGGCAATTTGGCAAGATATACTCAAGTAAACATCGAGATTTTTAAAGTTAGATTATCTGAATTTCACCCTACAGTTGTAATCCCAATCACTTCTGGACATGTTACATTGAGCATGTAAATTTCCCCTCATATTTAGCTCCGTGCTAACTGTGAGGGAACTAGGTTTATATTCACAGCCCTGGGGTGTGGGTTCGGTCTTTTTATGGGCATTAGCTGGTGTGTTGGACTAGATGATCCTTGTGGGTCCCTTCCAACTTGTAGTACTCTGTGATTCTGTGAATTCTGTGATTCTGAGCATTTACATTATGGACACAATGCAACTTCCACTTCTCTTACTTAGAATTTGCATCTCCATCAACACGAGTTAATTCTAAAAAGTACATCTCTTTAGTGGGCTCTGAACATAACCATGTATGAATATCTATCAGTGTCCTTCAAAGGCTATATTTTCACAGTGCTAATTGCTAAACCAAGCTTGCAACTGGAAAATGTTTCAAATACTTTAGAATAACCACCTCATGCTTAGAAAATTAATGGACGTTCTGTCTCTTTTTTCCCCCCTGACCTGAGTATACACGTAAAAAATGTTCTATATTCAAAACCCAAGAGCCTAAAAATCCAGAAACACAACATTTTAATGGCAGAAATTGCCATATAGCAATTACTATATATATATATATATACAGTTATACCTCCTCCATCGCGAGGAAAGGGACAGGCCAATGCCGTCGCGAAACCCTAACCTCGCAAAGAACTGCAGGTCGTTAATATACATGCAGGCCATGCCCATTGCCCCACCACCCAGAACTCCGCAGGGCTGCGGACAATTCTTTGCTCCTTCACCTTGTCTCTCTCGGCACAAGTGAGCAAAGGGAACCATTTCTGAGCAGCTGCTGTGACCGTGTGTACTTCCAGCGCAAACTCCGCGCCGCTGCCCCCCCCAGAGCCCCGGCCCGGCCCAGCCCTGCTGCTCGCGCCGCCCCACGCGCACTCGCCCTGCCTGCGTGCGCTCGCCCTGCCTCCGCAGCGGGGAAGGGGTGTCCAAGTTCTGGTCGGCATTCTTGGAGCCTGGAAAAACCTTAACTTTGCAACATTGAGACACCCCGTGTGCTTATGGCCGGGCGGGGGTTTCGGTATTGAAGTTTCTTTCCCTTTAACATCCACTGGTGCCGGGAGNCTGTAAACTGAAGCTGTGCCAGAGAAACCCCGAACCCTCCCTCTGTGCCCTTGCCGGGGGAGCCGCGCCCGGGGTGGGCCCGTCCCGCCTCACAGGGAGAGCTGGCCCTGCCCGTCGGCAAAGCAGAAGCATGCGCTGAGTATAAAATACCACAGATCCCGAGAGCCGGACTGCGAAAAAATTGCTTTGCAAATGGGCAAGGTCGTGAAGGAGAAGTCGCGATACAGAGAGGATTCACTGTATATATACATTTGGCCCTCTTCCACTTTGCGCCCCTCAGATAGCGGCTTCACACCTTCGCTGTGTGATTTTTAAGTGGTTAAGGAGGCCCATTTCGGGACTGCACGTGCGCGACCTGACACGCATGAATATTCAAAGTAGGCAGTCATGAATATACAAATCTCCTGCCTGCTGTCTGTGCAGTGGCTGCTCGTGCCCTGCAGTGCCTTCTCTACCCACTGCAGCTGCCCCACAGGGTAGAGGCGCTATGCACGCTGGCCCCAGTCGCTGTGCCACGTCAGGCATGTTCCCTGGGAGAGAACATGGCAGGCAGAGCACAGAAGTCCATACAGCCCCACAGTGCCCCTCTGCTTGCTGCAGCTGCCCCACAGGGCAGAGGAGACTGGCTTTGCTCCCCCAACTGCACAAGGAACTTCCAGGAACAACCTGCAGTGGCTCTGGAGCTGGGGGGGTGGCAGGGCGACTGGGGCTAAATTTGCATATTAATGATCTGCGACTCAGTGCTGATGGAGGGCTGCACGAGGAAGGGTCAAGACCCATGATACCATGATAGAGGAGGCCCGACTATGTATATGTATACGTATATGTATATGTATATGCATATGCATATGCATGCACAGTAAGGAATGGTGGCAAGGGAATCCTGCAGCTCAGAGTTCCATATTATAGCAGGTATCCATCCAGAGTGTAGCCAATCTCTAGCTACAGTGCAGCAAAGTGTCCGAGACTCCATATATGAGCAAGAATGGCAGAAAGAACACAGCCAAGAACACCAAAACTTAACAGGTTTAAAACCCCATAATTAGTGTGCATTGACTTGTTATGTCATTTTTCCAGTCTCTTCCATCCTGTTCAGCTAATTGAAATATTGTAAAATCTGACATTTTCTGCTTTCTTTGTCTCTTTCAGTGCAAAGAAATTCTGTGCTGTGACAGTGCCGCCATTCTTATGGAAACTGACAATGATTTCAAAGTATGAAGTGACTTCACTGGGCTTGTGTTAATTAAATGTTTGGATGTTTCAGGTGACCTTTTCTAATTTTTGATGTTATGTGAACATGAACAAAGGAGAGTGTCTGGAATGCATAAATATAAGAGAAAACTATATTATGAACAATACCAATAATAGAATGTCGAGAATATAAGCACACAAGCCTATCTTTGCAATAGTGTTTGTACATTGTGAAAAGATGTAGAAGTATTTTCTCACAGATCCTACAGAAGGGTATTACTCTAGCCGTTATCACAATTTATCTTTACAATAATCATGAACAATGACGTATGTAAATAGTAAATAACTGAGGTTTTTTTTCCTCTGTTGCTACTTTGATAATTTGCTAATGCAGACAAACTTAATTAGTAGATGTACACTTGTATTTATAGATACCTTCTTTTGTATAAAATATTTAATTTTTGAAGAAAGATGATAAAACTGTTCTGCAAATGATTTTTCATCTCATGTCCCATGCCTTACATCTGCAGATCTGAAAATGCACAGGATTCACATGGGCACACAACTTTATCTGGCAAAGCAATTATTACTAACCACCATTAATCATAAAATAATGTATCACAATCAAAATCCTCTCATGGGATCAGCTTGAAATTACTAGGTTAAAAAAGTCCTTCTGTGTTTTCCTTCTGAAGCCTTAAAGTTGATCATGCATTCAAGCTGCAATAGAAAATAGAAATCCTCTGACCCATTAACTCATATTTCTGCTTCCAATACTCATTTTAACAGTCTATTTTGATCAGGGGAGGTTCAATAATCACATATTTTTTCACAAGAAAGAAAACTAAATGGCTTTTTGTTCAACAGATGCATAGTGGTTATTACCCTGCCTTACCTGTAGGTATCAGAACTTTTATCAGCAAGTACAACATCTTAGGTATAGGCCTATTTCAAAATGGTACAAGCAGCATTCAGCAGTTTGCACACCAAAACATCTTTATCTTTTATAAAGATCCTGTTGATTTAAGTCAAGAGTATATTTGCTAAATGGGAGACAACCCTTTAGTATCCAAATATCTCGTATTGCCCACCTTACAACTGGTGTAAAAGATTACATATAGAGTAAAAGTAACAACAACAAAAGAAGTAAAGTAAAAAATTACTCTGGATTCTTTACTTGTACTCATGCTATTTTGATAACATCAGTTTGTTGATAGTTTTTCTCTGCAGTAACCTAGATAAGTAGATGCCAAGATAAAACAAATATGTGCCCCAAAAGAGATATATTAGAGTGCTTCAATAATATAGATTTCTTTGAGGAAAAGATAAAAACAAAGATTTTTTAACAAAAGCAAGTTTTGAATTCTGTCCTTTAAAGGTCAGCAGGCACGTATTTAGATTGCAAGGCTCAGCCCTGCACTTGGGCAATGCTGAACCAGAGAAGATGACAAGCAATACTTGCATGTGCTCTCTGTACCCAGAGGTCAACATGGTGAAGGTCTTTCCTCTAAGTCTTGAAAAGTGTCTCTGAAACTACAAATGGTGGGGCAGTGCTTCAGCTCAAGTAAACTACCAGAGCAACAATTAAGTCAATGCCACTTACTAGTATCCATACTAGCAAATGAATTGTCTATGTCCACAAAATCTAACATTTTGTTAAAAAGACCATGTGCCAATAAAGAACATACTTAATTGCTACTTTTTCAAATGTCAACCTGCAATAGGAAACCTATTCTATTAAATAAATAAAAAAAATCAGAATTCAAATACCATTTCCCCCTAACTAATATCCTTTCAAAGAGCATTATGGTAGTTTCCTTTTTTACTTGATTGACTTCTGACAGCTGAAGGCAGTAAAAAGTCCAATACATTTTGCTATCAAAAAGGCTGTTGAAGGTAATAGTCAAGGAAGTTTCATGAAAGCTTGGTTATCAGGACATGATGCTTGTCCAGTTCTGGCCAGAGATCTTAGTTGCCCAGCTGAATAGGTTACATCTTTGTGTGCTCTTAAAAACAACAACATTCAGAGACACAAAAGGCATCTTTTGCTCTTGTGAAGTACTTATGAAAGAATTCCACAAAAGGACTGCAACAGAGTTGGGAAAGGATTACATAAAGTGATTGTAGCAAATTCTGCTGGTCTGGCTTTCTCACATGGCATACAACTCTGGCCTTCAATGTGCCGTTGCTCACTGCTTGTTTTAATGATGCTTTAAAGCCAAATGACTAGAAGTAATGAACCAAACTAGCCATTTTCTAAGGTCTTTCTCTTAATCTTTACCACAGAAAATATCAGCAGGAACATTGACTTGCCATTTCAGTTTAGAACCTGCTTCCATGTGTCCTTTTTGCATATTTAAAACAACATTTAAACTACAGTTGAACAAGTACTGTTTAGTCACATCAGCATTCAAACCCTGAATTGCACTGAGTTGCAAAATGCCAGCAAGCCACTGCTTGTTATTTTTGGCAGTTTTCTGTATATTCTGCACTGCTATGTGACAAACTGTTGAAAGAGTCTGTCAGAGGAGGGAAATTTTCTAAAAGAAATATATTTGGTATTGCCTAAGAGACTAAGAGTTCAGGGTAACCATGCAATAGTGCAAACATATTTGATGAATAGTCTGTACCTTCTGCTTGCTTAATATTCCAGTTTAAATTATAGGTGTAAATTCACTCATGCAATTCTCAGTAAAGTCAGTGAATACCAAACTCATGCAACACAACAAACTCCATGCTGTCTATCTGTAATGGGAAATTGAGCTATGACCTTTACTGCTCAAGTACAGCAGCCCCAGAAGCAAAAATAAAAAGGAGACTCCCTACTTCCATTTGACTATTGTCAAATTAAATTTTAGAGAAACAATATTTTCTCCATGCTTCTTAATTAACAGAACTTACTCCTACAATTCCTTTACAACATCAGGGAGAAAATGAACAAGTCTATGGCTCCTACCATAACCAGGTGATTTTTTTTTTTTTAATGTGAGCTACTACAGAGCTGTTTCAAACTTATTTTGAAAGACTCATACCTTCTGATTTAAGGAAAATGAGCTGGAGGACTCATGGTAACTGCTTGCAAGCAGAAAAATGTTTACTTTTGGCCCAAGAGCCAAGGAAAGAGGCACACCAGTGCCCTCTGCCCTGTTAGGTGCCAAAAGAGGACCGCCCACATTTGTCACTCATCTTTAACCCCTTGTCTCATGCATATGCAAATCACTCCATGAATATTCATCCTTTAAACATTATGTCATGGACATACTCTTTGCCATAAGTCCTTCAACCAATTAGCTCCAATGTTGCTCACTCTTTTCCTCTTGTTGTGGCTATCACTCACTTTTGTTTACTTTCAAGGACTGCGGGACAGCATTTTTCATCCTTAATATTCAACCTTAACTCTCAGGCCTCTTGGATGATTTTGAAATCTACTAATCCTTCTAAAATTCACTAAAAACCCACTAAATTTTCACTAATTCACTAAAATCCCAAAATCTCCATGCCCTTACCCAACTCATGAAAATTTGTAATTTTCCGAATCCCCAAATCACTTCTGCCATATAAACCTTGGAAATGAAAATCTCATTGCATGGATCTGGGCTGAGAAGAACTCTTCACTCTCACTTGGCTAGGTTTTTAGCTCAATCAGCTCAATTCATGAAAGGTTTTCTCATCTTTTATTCAAAAACTATTTGAAATCTCTAAAGCAAACTCTCTTCTATCAAATTCCCACCTTCATGCTGGCACTGGCCTTTGATGATGATCAGTACCTCTGAAAAGGAGAGTGAGAGGTCAGGAGCTATCAGTGTGTGGTGGAGACTTTATAAGAAAGGAGATTGTCTTCTCAGGGAAAAACCAACTATCCCTGAATAAAAGTCAGCATAAGGCAAAAATAACTGTAGTAGAATTTCATTTGCTAGTTACTAAAGGGCAAATCTTTAAAAGATTGCAGTTTCAGAATACCAAATCTAAGCAGGCACGATATCCAAAATGCTAAAATATTTCTAAACTGAAATTAAATTAAAGTTCACACAGCCATTTTCCAGCTGATGTCTCAGTAACAGAAGTGCATTGTAAAACCCAAATGATGAGGATCAGATTTGGAGAGTAAATATTTTTTTTTCCTTTTAAAAGTTGAATTATACACTTTTATAATTTTGAAAATTACAGAAAGAACAGTTTCATAAATTCATATTGCAATAAATTTCCATCTCATTCATATTTTACCAAGTGCAGTTATTACACTGACTATGTAATGTAGAACAAGTCATTGCACCACCAATGTGGACAGTTGCCAGAAAACAAATACTGCTTTCCATGTCTTTGATTTCAAAACTAATATTTAAGGATATTCAAAAGGAATTTGTAAAGGTTATTTTCTGTCCTAGTACATGAAAATCAATATGCCAAGCTAAAAAAACCCATCTGACAGAAAACCCAAGACACACACATGTAGGTCTCGATCTCTTACTCACACATGCATAAGCAAGCACAAAATTACTACTGGAGAAAGGACAACGGCAAACAATATTCAGTGACCCAGAAACAGCAATGCTTGTTATCCTACTTTTTAATTTCTTCTTTTTTTTCCCTGGGATATGACGTCATTCTGTATAAACAGTATATAAGAATTGGTATTTCTTTAATCTGTGCAGCATTTGTAAGACTTCAACATGACCCTTTCACTGAGAGCTTAGACAAATATTTAAATTGCTACATAAATGACTCAGACTACAAGGCAGGCCCAGGCTGCTCTAAAAATAAATGTTCATGGACAATAAGCCCATCCAACCAAAAGAGAATTTTAAAAAGCCATAGATATATTATGTCTCTCAGAATTGTACAGACATATCTAGATGAATGGCAATGATTTTCTCTTTTTCATACAGTCTTTATGACAGAAAAATACTTCCAGAACAGTAAAGAATGAAGCAAATGAGTAAAAGTGACCTGCGCTCTCATAATGGAGTTCAAATCTTAATTGATACCAATTGTAATATTTTTCTTCCTACTTTGCAGCAGCAATGCATGTGTACACATCTTGCTGTTCTCTGTGAGGAAACATGGCAAAGTTCCACTTATGAAATGAGGACAGCTTTGCATTTCACCTTAATCAGATCAAATTAGGACAGGTGGCAACCCTGCAGGCAACATAATTATGAAAAATGCCGGTGTTCAATACAAACTGTCCTTCCAGTCTTGAGGTCTAATAGGACATCCTAGTACAATCCTTTTACATTTTACTGGCAGCTCAGAATGCAGAATACCACTGAGGAGGGACTACATACTGCTCTTGTTTTTTGTCTATGCAAATCCAGACAAATTATACATATGTTCTTCAATATTTGCTCTAACATAAGAAGCAGAATTTTCCTGGGAGTGCAAAGGCTGGTGTGGGATTAAAACTAAGTTAAATACTGAAGAAAAAGAAATTAAGTCGCTCTCTAGTCAGGTCTAATTCTAATAACATTGTATGAGACAGGCTAATCCTGCATTACAAATAATGATTCGTGTTTCTACTATAAAAACACCTGACAGGCAAGCATAAATACAAGTGATCATGCTGTCTGTTCATCTAACAGAAAATAATTGGAATGACCCGAGAGATTCCCCAAGGAGAAGGTGCTAAGGATTTTTCTTATTTTATATTGATATACTGGCCTTACTCTTGAACAGACCACTCCTGATGAATAGCTTGCAAAACACTCTTGAAATAAGCTGAAAATTTAATGCAAAATTCTATTCTATATTAAAGGCATAATACAGCCAGGTTCATTTAGCATATTACTCCTCTGAAGACACCCCAAGCACTACAATAACAAATGTTATATCAAAGATGCACTCAGCAACAAATGCAATATGAGTCTCTGTGAGGCGATTTTTCAGTATGTCAGAATTATAATATCATTCCAAGGAAACAAATTAAGCAGCACAAGCTCGGCTGCTGGGATCACTTTATTAGCAATAGTGTTTTCTCATAAAGAATGCTTAGCTTTGGATCTGTCCATGAGATGGTCTGTCCGTTTTACGGTGCACAACTTAGTATTTGCCTTAGTATTCTTTCTATGAAAGAAACAAGAGACTTTAACATCTGTCTCCCTTTCTGCAACACTTAAAAAAAATGATAATAACAAAAAAATTCCTGGTAATTTTTTATCTGCAGCTGAAGTCCAGTCCAGTGTGAGTTTTTTTAATCAACAGGGATAAACACTTTAATGAGAGGGGAAACATCTTCTGCTGTGGTGCAGATCATGGTGCTGATAAAACAACTGATCCAATTTTTTTTCCCTTGTGCATAAAAGAGAAAACAGGCCTTGCTAGGTGGGTAGGTCCTTTCAGTGGGTTGGAGAAGGCTGCTATGCTTGCACTGTGCTGATAAATTTCCGAGCCTGTCACAATTTACCTGAAGCTCAGTGGCTGACGCAGGAATAGGAATGCAGTGGAAAATGGATATGCTCTTCTATGTGCAGGGCAGGAGAGAACCCCCACAGCTCAGCATTATGCCATCAAACTCATCAGTACACTGAAGTGAATTAGTGCAAGCAATTTCATGAGATTACACCAGCAATTTTGTACAGAACAGCTGCCACACCACACTACAGGATTGTCCTTCTAGTCTTTACTTACATGGTCACAAATAACTTTTGAGTTAATCCAGAGCAACAGAATCTATCCTTTATCCTTACCATGGTATACAGAGATATGCTATGCCTTGTAATGAGTAGGTCTGTCCAATGTTTTTTAAACTAACAATAATTCCATTATCATAAGTCAAATATGTCTTTACTAAATCAGACACTCTATATGATACTAGTATTTCTTCTAATATTTCAATTACTTCCCCTGTCTAGACCATGCTCATTTCCCCCCCTCATTTAAACTTTTTTTCTGTATTCTCTTAACAGTGCAAGGTTTCTAAGATGTGAGCCTGAAGACAGAACAGACAGGTATAGGACCAAATCTCCAACCTTACTAATTGCATATATGAAACCCTCACAGGGTACAGAGTCCAGCTGAAGAGGGCTGTGGGGGTGTGCACATTTTTTTTTCCTCCCTTTGGTAAGGGCTATTGCTGCATCAAGCAGGAAAGAAAAAAATATTTTTGAAAATTTATACTAGTGGAATTCTACAGTGACATAGTTTGACACTATGGATACTGATGCAGACACTAGAAATCAAGGCTGGAATGTCTCTGACACTTAAGCAGGTTGATAAGCCAAGTAAGAACTGCAGTCCCCTCAGTAGCCCCCTCTCCTTCCCACATGTACATTCTTGTCTTTGCTCAGCAATAGAGAAACAGAGCTAAGACATGAGTGTCCTCTGTTTTTATTTTCCTTTTACAAAATGTAAAGTCAAGTTATTGAAACTAATGATAAGGTTCGGGGTGTTTTACTTTGTTTCATTTTGGTATTTTTTCCTTCCTCATGTCATTAAAATGCTCACTTGACTTCGCTTCATTTCAGGAGATCGCTGTGTTGCAGTTGTAAAAAATAACAACATTAGGTCTCATCGCCTGTACATTTACCTTTTGACATAACATTAACTATTTTTTCTATAAAGTACTTCTAAGCAGTCATTTATATGTTAAGTACTGAACTCTGTATCACTTCTGCCTTTTAATATTACACTACTTGCTCTGTATTTTCCACTTGTGTCTGTTATGTCGTGGATCAAAAATTCATTCCTTGTACTTCTGTCTGGCTCCAGAATACCATTGTGCATGAAATTTCAGAGACGCATCTTTTCCTGACTGAGAATTATTGGATATACAGCTATAAAAGCATACATAAAAGCTAAAAGCCCTTAGAAATACTTGGAGGGGAAACAAAATATCCCTTAAGCATCAAATAATTTGGAAATTCTTCATACTGCTCTTCTATACCAATTCCTGCAGGATTTGCCTTATATTGCATCTTAGCTCCTGTCTGCTTTAGGAAAAAAGATTGTCAATTATGATAAATGATTCTGTACGGCAGGATATAGACACACTACAGAAAACTATATCTAATGAGATTATTTGATTCCTTTTCAAGGATCAATAATTTATTTATAGACAGGGGCCCTAAAGGTTAATTTCTAGTGCTTTAGTCACCAAGCCATCCAGCACTGGAATGACTTGTAAGAGACATACAATCAGAGCTGGCTAATCCACATCAGCTTGTTTAAAAAAATTGTCAGATTAACAAATCAATGATACTTACACACTACAAAATTGGTTTCCACTTAAAAGCTGACTGGATTTACACAGTTTACATGCAGCACAAATCCTGTTTTCATGTAATTTAGCAAGGATTCTGGGCAAAGTGATTCTCCCCTCTTGTCAGTTTCCAGGACACAAACTGGCCAGCAGAAATCCTATTGCAGTTTGATGGATGTCTACTGAGGGAAACAGAGAAGGAGGGAAAAAAGAGCAAAGCAGGATTTTTGATGTTTGGCTACAGATTGCCGTCACTGATCATCTTCCTATCTCCGTTTCCACAGCTACCTGTGATTTTCGATTTAGAGAGCTTTTCCCTGCTTTACTGGTTATGCCAAGAAGTATGCTGTGCCTAAGCTGTGACACATTGATGCTACATTCACTCAACAGCCCATTGTGGGGGTTGCATGAATATAGCATCACTAGGTACTACATTCATGTGTCTTTTCATCCATTCCCCCACTTTAATTCTGCTCACACCTCTTGCAGCCATCTCTTTTATGAGAGTTTACAATGTGACTGCTGTCAAGCAGTCTGGCATTGAAAGCAAAAGTAAACTTTGCTGCAACAAATACTTTGGTATGTGTATGAACATCTTACTCTCTCTTTCCCTTTCTTGCTATATATTTATAGTTCTCCTTTGAAGGTTGTGGCACATTATCTAGTTTTATTTTTATTTTTTGTTACTTTTGGAATTTGATGGAGAGTGGGTTTGGGGAACACAGCACACTTGAGATCATTAGGACTATATCCTCCTTCACTGGGACAGTAACAAATCAAGACAGCAAACATCTGAAAGGTACAATGATATTTTTTGTGCAATGGTCACTGAATTAGAGGAGCTGTGATATAAAACTGATTCAGGTGTCAGGTGCTTAATCAACTGAAACTCCAACAACTCTAATAATAGTTTCCTAACTTCTTTCTGTACCTGGAAAATATAATCTGAAGACAAAAAATATTTGGAATAAAAAAATATAACACAGTGTCAGTTTGCATTTTTTCAGTCTTGTGTTTACAGATCCTACTGAACTGAAGGTTAATGCTAACATTTAAAGACAGACTGCGCCTAATCTAAGAGGACATGCGACATTTTTATGTTTCAGGCTAATACTTTGTGTCTTTGTTATTCAGGACAGTCTCCTGTAGGAAAGTAAGCTAATGTCATTGACTATCTCAATATTAAATAGATAAATAAATAAATAGAGACAAAGAAAAACACGATGGCAGTGGCTGAAATAAGTGGTATGTACACAGTACAGTAAACAATTCTTCTGAGCACTGTTCTAATTTGTCTCAATCTACCACAACCAATTACTTCTGCTTAAGAAATTCCTTATCTTAGATTTTCCAAGCCACCTAGCCTCTATTTCTTGATAAAAGACACAGCAGTATTTCAGAAAATTGCAGATTAGATAAAGAAGAAACCCAATGTTAGAAGTAATTGCCTGCATTTTTTTCCTCAGCTGAGCCAATCCTCCACCCAAATAGTTGAAAAGCTACCTTCCAAGTTAGGTCTTGGTAATCTGTCTGTATTTGCCAGAAAATAATAGGCTTCACAGTATTGCAGAAATGTTCTTAGCATTACTCTCTGCTAGAAAAAGCTGGGAAAATAATCTTTGAAAGGTCAGCAAGAGCAAAAGAGAACTGGCTTGAATTGGCCATCAACTACTACCTGGACAGAAGACACACTCATAACACAGATGCAACAGAGTTCACAATGCACAAGAGGTAGAAATCATTCAGCCCTGCTTCCTTCTCCTTCCTCTCCCTGCTCTTCTCTCTTCTGTCATAGAGGATGTAATTAAATCCCCCCTTGGGAATTCTCCATTTATGTATCTAGACACTTTGAGAACCCTACATACTTTTGATGTCTACAATATGCTTAAACATTGAGTTCCACAGTTTTAATTTGCAGTGGGTGAGCTTCCTTGGTTTGCTTTGCATCTTCTGTGCTGTAGTTGTATGGCTAGCTCCAGTTCTCACATAATAAGGAAGGCTAAATTCCTACTAATCTTTTTTGTTCCCTGTAAGGTTTTAGAAAAGTTCATCATCAAATGTCTCTTGTCAGAACAGAAAAATAAGTATTTCATCACACACAACCTATTCCTTACTTCCAACCATCCTTATCACTCTATGTTTAAACAGCAATTAGCACTTTCTTTTACAGAGGCAATAATCAAAACTGCGCTTGGTAACTACAGAGCAGGTGCACTCTCGATTTGCCACAGAGAAATAACATTTTTTTTCATTCTTAAAAGTTCTTCAGATCTTAATTGCCCTTCTGGTTTTCACTTAGTGCTCAGATGATACTTTTAGTGAACCACATAAATAGGAGGCCAAACAAATTAAGTAGCAGGTGAGACACCAGTGCCTGTTTGCTTTAGCCCTTGGACACTTCAAATGATGCCATCTTTTCTTAAGAAGACTTACTGGGAAGTGTGCTCAAAAACACCAGAGTGTCACACTGACAGTCAGCTCTGTAAACTGAATCAGTTTTTGACTCCAACCTTGCACCTGAGCAATGCTGCAGCACCACTGCAACCAACTACACCATTAGTCTATCTTGCCCTCCTGGCTCCATCTCAGCTTGCCCGAGCACTGGGATTCCTCAGGAATGACAAGGCTGTGGTTAATCCTGCACAGCATGCCCCACTGACACAGGACATCCCCAGAATCCCTCTGCTTCACCACATCGTGCCAGCTAGTCACTGTACAAGGCTGTAAAATGCCCTACTTAGTGTCTAAGGAGTTAAGGACGCAGGAGCTCAGCTGTGATGTGAGGTATGAGAGTGGAAAACAAAACAAACATAAATCTGATAATCCAAAACTAACACATGAAAAAAGCTTTTATCTGAAATTTGGAACTGAGGAACAAAAGAGCAGCAGAGCAAACAAAAAGAAAGAACAAAGAAAACTACCATGAGCCTCCTCTTTCCATGTTCCAAAAGAAAAATATTTCTCAAAGAGCACTGTATTTAACACTGTATTAAGTAGCCTTGTAATTTTCCTTATAAAGGTCATGTAATAACAAGAAAATTACAAGCATCATTTTATTTTCTGATAGATGAAATGGCACAGGACTGAAAATCCAACACAAGGCAATAATTGATGTTCGCTGAAACTTCTCCATTATCCCCCAAATAAGTTATTAAGCAATGTAAGAAAAATGTAGGGTAACAAACCCCTAACCACATGATATTTACAAAGGCACTGTGTTCTGCTGTATGCTGTACTATCAGCTACTTGTCTTTTCATCAATGCAAAGAGAAATGGAGCCTTATAGACTTGAATGGATGAGGAGCTTAGTGACATGGTCTAGCTGGGGGGTGTGGGGCTGGATGATTCTGTGGGTCCCTTCCGTCTCGGAGTGGCCTGCTAGACTGTGAGGGATCTAGGTTGGTGTTACCGCTCTGGGATGTGCTCTCGGTCTCTGTATGGGTGTTAGATGGTGAGTTGGACTAGATGATCCTTGTGGGTCCCTTCCAACTCATAATATTCTGTGATTCTGTGTGATTCTGTGAATTTTAAACCTATGAAGAATGACATCTCCATACCCTAGATGTAAAACCCTGGAGCTTCATAAAGAGAAAAAGTTCATCTCCAGTTAACATGTGCATGCAGCACTTGCTTTTCATGTAGAGCCTATATTGAACTCATGCAGAAAATTCCTGAGGATGAGACAATTTGTGTAGTGGCTTCAGTTTTCTTGTTTGCACTAGAAGAAATAAGGACCTCAAACCTAGACAGTATCCAACCCATACTAAATGGAAAACAAAATCTCCATTTGTAGCTTAGTCTTTCATCTCAGATCCCTCTACAGGTTTTTTTTGAGGGGTTTTTTCATCTCTTGTTTTTTGAAGACAAGCTCTTTTTCAATTGCAAATCCTGGTTATATAAAGTATACTGCATTTAGTTGTACAAAAATTATATATTTGTTTTATACATATTACAGTTGAGCCAAAAGTCTTACTTGTGCTGATGACCCCACTGTGTCAAATAGTGGGTGAACATGTCAAATTAAGCAGATGATGTAATCATTCATAAATCTACCAGAGAATACCATGTGTGAGAGTGATACAGAATGTATGGCAGATTTCCCAAGCGAGAGGACTGAAACAGAAAAAGAAAACTGTTCATTCTTCTGTGCTATGGATATAATGACCAATGCAAAACTGGGATTGTAATATTCTCTATCAGCATTGTAAGCAGTGAGTTTGGCCTACCTTGGTGATCTTACATAAAAAAATATTACACTGCCAAAAATAATTCTCTAACTACCTTTTACAAACAGAAACCCCTAAATCCTATGTCTTGAACTTAGGGAATATATACACTGATGACCTGTAGCTGTCTTAAAGCTCTGTTTGACAATGACAAGGGGATGCTGCCATGCAATTACTTTGGGAACCTCCGATGAAGGCAATAACAATTGAAAGCTTTGACATCTGGCTCTGAAACCTCCCTTTATGACTTCGTGGAGAAAGAACAATCGTAGATGCATGACAACATATAAGTTCCACATTTGCTGATTTTTTTCTCAAAGCCTTAGCAATATTTAAATATGGCTCTATTAACATTAATGCATGTATTATATAAAATTAAAATAATCTGGCTCCCACGAAGCCTTTTATGGAATATATTAATGTACATGTTACTCAAGAGACTGAAGTCTTATCCTCAAAGACACTTCAACCTTGTGCATAAAAGCAAGCTTAGGCACAACTTTTAAGAAAAAAACTCCCAAACAATAAACCAAAACAAAGAAAAGAAATCCCACAATTAAAAAAGGTGCTTTTTTTTGTCTCTAAAAGGTCAAACCAGAAAAAGAAACTGGCTGTCAATGTGTTAGGTACAGCCAATTTCTTTTTTCTTTTACAACTACCTGAGGGGAGGTTGGATTCTTTAATTAACCTGGCTAATTGAGTTAGTTTGCTAGAGAAAGAGTATTGGAGACCACCCTGAAGGTTGCAAATTTAAGTAAGGTCATTCTTCTCCTTTAGCAATACAACTATTTTTAAAACACTTTAGAGCCTGGAGTAGTTCTATTTTTAAAGTAAATTTTGTTAATAAATTGTTTCATTGTCAGGATGCAATCTGCAGTTTATTCAGTCTGTAATGTTATTTTGTGAAAGTTATGATGAATCTGAGTTCAGTGCTCAGAAACAAAGCACTCAATTTTGAAGGATGTAGGGCTTAGCTGGATAGGAGGGTAGATCAAAAAACCGGCAGCCTAAATAATCATTTGTAGCTAGTAAACAGAGAAGATCAAATGGGGATAGTTTCACTAGAAAATCTGAAAGTGGGTGTATAGAATGAGCAGACAGGAATTGCAGCTCATAGGAAAAAAAGAGAACATTGAAGATACACACTACTGGCAGAGCTATTTTTCATGTCAGGTTTTCTTCAACCTGCGAACTCTCAGGGCCAGACCTTTTAGTACACTGATTGTGGTACCTCAACCCAGACACAGGACTATATTTGCACGACTATGTCCTGTATTTTCCTGGTGAACAGAGCCAGAAAGTGGATAGGTTGCACTAGGGAAGCTGTGGTTACCAGCTAAGAATGGTTATGTGCAGAGAGAGAGCTGTAATCAGAGAGAACCCTGAGAGACAGTAACATTCATACAGCATATGGGGAGACATCCAAAACCACAACAGATGAATGTACATGTCCCAGGAGTAAATGGCCCCTCTGCAGGGAAAGATATTGTCACATTGTTGTTAGAGTGTTATACTCTCTGGAAGGAACAGATACACGGAAGGAACTAGTAATAAACTACAATTTAACCAAGAATGGGTTACATGCGTGAAGGTGACAAAAGCAGCACATGTCATATATGCTAAACACACAGCTGATGTGTTGCTTCTAAGAAGCATGAAACCACCCCAAAATTGATAGAGCACATACAAATGAGCCCATTTTAGCCAGTATGGACATGAGTTGTACAATATATATAATGATCTTGGGAAGATCAAAAGGAGTCGGAAGTTCTGTCAGCAGACATGAAGAGATGGCAGCTCTAGGGCTATTCCCATTAATCCTTTAGGAGACATGTCAAAGATCAGATAAAGACAGATAAGATCTAGAGGTAAGTATAGGTAGTTTTGACAGGAACATAATTAGTTCTCTCAAGCATGGAATGGTGTTCTGTGAACACAGTTTCCCAAACATCATCTCAGGATAGTTAAAGAAGTAGATGAAGCAAAGTCACAGCTTGCTGCAATGTCCTTTGAGGACTCAGGGAGAATAAGTTTGCCAAAGTAAAAACAGAGAAAAACGTCTTCAAGTCCTTGACTTATAAGAAATAATAAGAAAATTAAATAGCTGGACTGACAGTACACTTGATGTCGACAAGATCCTTGCCCCTAAGAGGAATTTTGGGCTGACCTATCACTCAAGATCCTCTGTGAAATTCAACTGACGGTGATAGCTGCAGGGTCTGTGTTCAGTGTTTTTTATTTCTCCATATTTCACTTACAATTTTTCTAACAGTGACATATATTAACATTTGTGCATCACACAATGTATAAGAACTCAAGAGGAGTCTGAATGAAGAGACACATAGCATGGCAAAGTATTAAGAGGTACAGTTCTTAACCCTTCCATCCCTAATCTCTAGAGCCAAACAGAGGATAATTCAGCCTATGGCATGATTCACAGGTTCACAGGTTATTCTGTGTTGGAAGGGACCCACAGGATCATTTAGTTCAACTCCCAAGCAAATGCCCACCCAGGGATCGAACCCACAAGCGTGGAACCATGGGCACCACGCTCCATCCTTCCAAGCCTCCCATCGTCTAGGCCATGTCACTGAGTTCCTCCTCCAGTCTTCTCTTAAACACCTCTAGCAGCCTATGGAGTATTTTAACTTTTGTCAACTGCAGTGTTTTAAAGGTGTTTTGGAATTGAGACACTGCTTAATGTGCTTTAAACAGGCACCTGTTTTCTACTCATCCCTCTCTAGAGTCACTAATGGCAGCTCCATAGCTCTGTGCCACCAGCCAGGAAGGGAAATCTCAGCTAACTGCATGATGTCATCTCAAATTTGGCAGCATGTCAACATTTAAAAAGATAAAAACACTGTTGTTGTAGAAAAAGGTAAATTGGAGATTATCAAACACAAATGTGAGCCACATAGTATTTATGACTCTCTTATCTATATAAAGCATACAGGTTTACCCATCACTGAGAAAACCTTTTCTTCAATCTCTGCAGAAAAGGATGTATAAACATTTCTCGTATGTCTAAATTCCCTTTCATGTGTATCACATATGATATCTTAATGAAATCACATTTGCATCAAAGTAGTACATTAATAAACATGTAAAAGACAACATTTTTGGAAAGGCATATCACTGACATAAAGGTCGGTTGGTAATAATAAACTTACAATGGATTTAAAATAAATGAGTGGTTTGAAAAACACATACAATGAAAAGAAATTTCAGGATTTAGCCCCCCAAAAAGTAATAAATACCCCCAACCAGTACACAGCAGGGCGAATATCCCCATATCTCAACCAAGTAAATCCTAGCCCTTACATCCAGAAGACCAATTCTAATCAATAATCCACAGCACTTATCTGTAAATAAGTACAGGGGTCTGCAATTGCCTTATGAGAATTCTGGACAGAAATAAATCAGGACTTTGCCTCATGTGAACTGGGATTTGATGTGACCTTCATGCTGCAGACCTGTCAAGCTGTAGCAATGATGAATGCAATCAGACAGCTATTAGACACTGTTCTAATTTAGACATAGCAAAACTTATTGAGTAATGTCAAATAAAACAAAAAGCAAGACTGGAGTGTGAAAGGGCTTTAGTTCCCTTTAGGTAAAATTCAAAGGAATTTGTAACATCAAGGTCTTGCTGAGCTGGGCAGGAAGGCCTTGGAAGTGATGAAGCAAACTATTGATTGAATATGGCAGAATCCTGTCACAATCCTCAGAGGAAGTTTAAGATTTCTACAGGGATGCTGTGTTTTTGCAACATTTTGAGCAAGGTAGTTAAAATAATATTGGAAGTTTGCCTTCCTTTTTTTCCCTTGTCAACAATACCTGAAAGATTAATTAATTCTTAAGCAAGAAATGTGTGAAGAAAAGCATAATTTATTTCAATACTGTTTTATCATCTCAGTCAAGACCATATCTATGATGAACACTGGGACAATTTTATGTGCGTCAATACCTATATAAGAAAAAAGACATTGAACTGAAAACTTCCCTCCTGAACCTAAACTATTTTCAGTATTTTAACACATGGCTAAAAATGCTCCCAGAGTCCCTTCAAACTCTTATGTGAAAAAGTTCAGGACAGAGCCAAGTATGAAAGACCAGAAATATTTTAAAAGACTACAAAGCCTGTTATAGGAACCATGTTTTCAGCTAGACACTGGCTTGGTAATGTTCAGCTTCTCTCCTTCATCCTACTGAATTTTTAAGGAAATAGAGAAGGTTTTAAGATTGAAAGCAAATTTATGCTGATCAGATGTAACCAATATAGAAAAGTTCAGGTCTAATAGAGGCATTAAATGAAGGCTGGAAAGAATTGTGAGGACAAATTCATTCTAAGGCTTAAAAGTGGCTATTGTTTCAGAAGTAAATGGCTGCTTAACTTATACTGTCCTCTCCCTGAGCAGTAATGACATAATATATAATTAGAATAGAATACATAACATGCTGATAAATACACAAAAGAAGATCCAACAAGCTACGAGATCCTGAAAGATCAGAAGCGGAGGAGTTGTAATTCTATGAGAATTACTTCCTGCTGGCTGTGACAATTCATTGGAGTGCATAGCAGGCCTGCACTGAGCTGATACAGCTGGAAAGTGCACACCTGAAAAGCAGTTGCGCACATCCAGCCCTTCAAAGACAATAGGTAATCTAAACTAGATGAATCAGACTCTGTGGAAAAGAGATGGTATTATGAGCAATTTGGGCTTGAAACTGTCGGAATGCATCAGGAACAGTGTGGTCAGTCGGTCCAGGGAGGTTGTCCTTCCCCTGTGCACAGCACTGGTCAGACCTCATCTTGAGTACTGTGTCCAGTTCTGGGCTCCCCAGTTTAAGAGGGATGTTAAGCGGCTNGTCTTTGCAATGTTTTTGGTAAATATATCAAACTAGCCAGAACCCCATCTTAACTACCGGGAGACAGCAAATCTGGATTTCCTTGCTTTTGTCAGAAATTATGCCACAGCAAAGGGCTAATCTGCCTGAGGACAAGTTTATCCAAGGAAGCTTTAGCAGGTCTAAAAATCTGTCGACGCCCAATCAATATTATCAGGACTACTATAATAGAGAATTTTACTGGGCCAGGAAAAAATAAATCAGATAAGCCCCCTGGAAATTTAGGAGAAATTCTAAAAGACCAAGAAACAGAAACTGCTTTTCACCTGTGAAAACCAGGTGACACATTGGCTACTTTTCTACTCTTAGATAAATACGATGGTAATTTAGAAAAAATGTCAGAATGGGCCATGGTGTACTTCTGACTCTTCCACTGTCCAAAAAAATGTACCCCAGAATGGTTTCAGAATAATAACCAGTCAGGAACCATTTCTGCTCGCAGATGTCCTGATTTTGAGGCTAGAAGAACTCCCTAGCATAGTTACAGGATGCCTTAGTGCCAGGCAGTCTTCTTGTGCCTGGGTGCCAGCATTTTCAGTTTTAATTCATGGCTCTAGATACCAAATCTGTGGAAAGGACATTGAACTACTTGAAAGAGTCCAGAGAAGGGCGACAAGGATGGTGAAAGGACTGGAGGACAAGCCCTATGGGGAGCGGCTACAGGAACTGGGGCAGTTCAGCCTGGAGAAGAGGAGGCTCAGAGGTGACCTCATTGCTGTTTACAGCTACCTGAAGGGTGGTTTCAGTTGGGTGGGTGTGAATCTCTTCTCTCAGGCTGCCAGCAGCAGAACAAGAGGACATGGCCTTAAGCTGCACCAGGGGAGGTTTAGGCTGGATTTTAGGAAGAGCTTTTTCACAGGGAATGTGATCTCTCATTGGAATGGTCTGCCCAGGGAGGTGGTGGAGTCACCATCCCTGGAGGTATCTAAGAAAGGACTGGATGAGGAGCTCAGTGACACGGTCTAGACAATGGGAGGCTTGGATGGGTGGAGCATGGTGCCCGTGGCTCCAGGGTTGTGGATTCGATCCCTGGGTGGGCGCTCGCTTGGGAGTTGGACTAGATGATTATATGGGTCCCTCCAACTCAGAACAGCCTGCGAACCTGTGAACAGCTTGTGTATGACCTGCTGCATTAGCTTGTTTTAACATTCTAACTCAAATGCTTCTATCAAAGAAATTACCAGTCCTAATAACAGTGTGAATTACTGGCAGTTAATACATTTTTTATTTTAGTGGCCATAAGTTCCCTTTCCGTTGAGACCTTATGAACTTCAGGTACAGTAGATTTATAGCTTTATATAGATTTATAGCTCTACTTTGGAAAACATTACTCAAATTCAGTTAGGACTTATTATCACATCTTATAGATTGTTAACATTAAATGGCCTATCTTCAAAGGTTTTTATTACAGAGAAAAAAAATCTAAGTTTAAGTTTAATACGTACTTCATTTACAGCAGACAGCAAATATGCAACAGTATCAAGTTTAAGAAGCAGTTCAAATGACTGCTGAAAGAGCCAAAAGTTAAACTTATCTTTTTTAATTTAGAACTTCCTCTTATGTTTCAGAATGTTTAAATGTATAAATATATCCATCAGTATAAAACCAGAGTAAATTCTAAATTTCAGTACTTGTGCAGTGGAGGGTAGTGGAAGCTCTTCCTTGAGGGCATGGAAGATCATCAGACACACTGAGTTCAACTATCATTCCCTTTCTAAAANGGTTATTTGAAAATTTTGAATGGAATGGCCACTGCACTGTGAAATCAAGTAACTGCATAAAGGCTGCTTTCTAGATTCCTTGGCTATGTTTCTCATGGTTTAGTTTAAACATGAATTTACTGCTGAATTTTTCTGCTTTGCCATGCTTTATTTTGAAAGAAAACGTATCATCTCCATAATTCAGGAAAGTGCACTTAATAGTAAAGAACCTTGCAAAACCAGTCCTTTTAAAATAAATATTTTAGATACACAATGAAAATAATTATGATAAAATTTTAAATGTAAGCAACTGGCGTTCGCTTGGGCATTGGACTAGATGATCCTGTGGGTCCCTTCCAACTCAGAATAACCTGTGAACCTGTGAACTGCATTCGAAGTTCTATTGTTAGTTAGCATTATAGAATTGGATGAAATATATGTACAGTCAATCCTCCGTATTCACGGATTATGGGTCTCTCAAGGGTCCCATGGAACCTTTCATCCATAGATATTAATATGGCAAATTATTGCCAGAAATATGGCAACTTTGAAACACTGCGACATCCTGTGCTCCTTATGGGCAGCAAGGAGGGTGGGAGTTGTTGTTTTTTTCCTTTTACTCCAGCAGCTAGCATTGGCAGGAGTGCTTTGCCTGGGGCTATGAATATGTGCATATGCATATTGTAGATATGCGCTGGCAAGTGCAGCCTGGCTGCCATGGCATGAGGGAACAGAAGCCTTCTCCTGGCACAACGACGGAGGCATGGATGTGTCCAGCANGGAGCGGCTACAGGAACTGGGGCAGTTCAGCCTGGAGAAGAGGAGGCTCAGAGGTGACCTCATTGCTGTTTACAGCTACCTGAAGGGTGGTTTCAGTTGGGTGGGTGTGAATCTCTTCTCTCAGGCTGCCAGCAGCAGAACAAGAGGACATGGCCTTAAGCTGCACCAGGGGAGGTTTAGGCTGGATTTTAGGAAGAGCTTTTTCACAGGGAATGTGATCTCTCATTGGAATGGTCTGCCCAGGGAGGTGGTGGAGTCACCATCCCTGGAGGTATCTAAGAAAGGACTGGATGAGGAGCTCAGTGACACGGTCTAGACAATGGGAGGCTTGGATGGGTGGAGCATGGTGCCCGTGGCTCCAGGGTTGTGGATTCGATCCCTGGGTGGGCGCTCGCTTGGGAGTTGGACTAGATGATTATATGGGTCCCTCCAACTCAGAACAGCCTGCGAACCTGTGAACAGCTTGTGTATGACCTGCTGCATTAGCTTGTTTTAACATTCTAACTCAAATGCTTCTATCAAAGAAATTACCAGTCCTAATAACAGTGTGAATTACTGGCAGTTAATACATTTTTTATTTTAGTGGCCATAAGTTCCCTTTCCGTTGAGACCTTATGAACTTCAGGTACAGTAGATTTATAGCTTTATATAGATTTATAGCTCTACTTTGGAAAACATTACTCAAATTCAGTTAGGACTTATTATCACATCTTATAGATTGTTAACATTAAATGGCCTATCTTCAAAGGTTTTTATTACAGAGAAAAAAAATCTAAGTTTAAGTTTAATACGTACTTCATTTACAGCAGACAGCAAATATGCAACAGTATCAAGTTTAAGAAGCAGTTCAAATGACTGCTGAAAGAGCCAAAAGTTAAACTTATCTTTTTTAATTTAGAACTTCCTCTTATGTTTCAGAATGTTTAAATGTATAAATATATCCATCAGTATAAAACCAGAGTAAATTCTAAATTTCAGTACTTGTGCAGTGGAGGGTAGTGGAAGCTCTTCCTTGAGGGCATGGAAGATCATCAGACACACTGAGTTCAACTATCATTCCCTTTCTAAAAAGAAGAAAAAAATCCAGAGGGTAAATAATAACACAAGGAGGTACAGTGAAAGACATGAGCACAACATACATAACTGGAAAGTGGTGAGGTACTGCTAGCCAAGGGTACTGCAGAAATATTTATTGTAAAATAAGCATGTAGATGCTTGTGCTGATATATTTTTAAGCAAAGCAGGAGATCTGGTCACTTTCTGAACTGAACAAGCAAGATTGTATGACAAATACTCTTTTCCCAGCAGGTTAACTCATATACCTTTTCTGAAAAGCAAGAGGTCAAGCGGCTGCATATGAATCTGTTTGAAATGTATATTTTAAAAATAAATGGTAACTTTTCTTCTGCATGCATGCTTTCACAATGACACAACCTTTACATGACCTATACTGTCTATAAAAACCTGCACTCTTGTTCAAGTCTGTTGTTTTGGTTTTAGATCTTTTGGGGGGGCGGAAAGAGGGGGGTGCAGGAATGGAGGCATAGAAATTTGTAATGTAATTATTGAAGACATAGCCAGAAATGCAAGTTATCAAGGGTTATTTGAAAATTTTGAATGGAATGGCCACTGCACTGTGAAATCAAGTAACTGCATAAAGGCTGCTTTCTAGATTCCTTGGCTATGTTTCTCATGGTTTAGTTTAAACATGAATTTACTGCTGAATTTTTCTGCTTTGCCATGCTTTATTTTGAAAGAAAACGTATCATCTCCATAATTCAGGAAAGTGCACTTAATAGTAAAGAACCTTGCAAAACCAGTCCTTTTAAAATAAATATTTTAGATACACAATGAAAATAATTATGATAAAATTTTAAATGTAAGCAACTGGCGTTCGCTTGGGCATTGGACTAGATGATCCTGTGGGTCCCTTCCAACTCAGAATAACCTGTGAACCTGTGAACTGCATTCGAAGTTCTATTGTTAGTTAGCATTATAGAATTGGATGAAATATATGTACAGTCAATCCTCCGTATTCACGGATTATGGGTCTCTCAAGGGTCCCATGGAACCTTTCATCCATAGATATTAATATGGCAAATTATTGCCAGAAATATGGCAACTTTGAAACACTGCGACATCCTGTGCTCCTTATGGGCAGCAAGGAGGGTGGGAGTTGTTGTTTTTTTCCTTTTACTCCAGCAGCTAGCATTGGCAGGAGTGCTTTGCCTGGGGCTATGAATATGTGCATATGCATATTGTAGATATGCGCTGGCAAGTGCAGCCTGGCTGCCATGGCATGAGGGAACAGAAGCCTTCTCCTGGCACAACGACGGAGGCATGGATGTGTCCAGCAGCTGCCCCATCCCAACACACAGCATTTGGCCCACTACTACCATGGCCAGCCCAGCCCCACTGTCATGGGGCACTTTCCCTGGGGCCACATCTATCACCAGGTTTGCTGGTCGCGCAGGCCCCGGGAACAGAGTGCGCTTGGCTCTTGGCTTCTGCTGCTATCACTATCGCCTCCCCTACCTGTAGCCATGGAAACAGTAGCACAGACACACAAATACACAGACACACAAACACATGGACACAGTCTCATGGCACCACTGGGCTATAAATGCCATGTGACCTCTGCGGCACTTATAAGGGAGTGATGTCCCCAGTGAGCTCCTTGGGGAGTGGCGGTGCTGCCCCTCCATGAAGCACAGCAACCGTGCATGAATCAACTGGACATATTTGTGAATAGCTGAATAGATTTATGGAGAAATTTTTCATGAATTGCTGTAGCAATGAATCATTATGCATGAATAGTAGAGGTATAACTATAATACAAGCAATCAAAACACTTCAGACTTGTAATAGATACTTCTACGATACAGCTTATAGGCCATACAAAGAATGAAGTTGTTAAAAGCAGTTGTCCAAAAATTAAAAAAACAAAGGATCTTAGCAGTTTTCAGACAATTCACAACTATGGAACGGATAAACTTCTAAAAAACCAAATATATAAAATTTCAAATGGCTGAGCTTAGCCTGAAGTAGATTTGACTCTGTCTTAAGAGTAAGTTTCATAATTTCATACCTTAACTGATTCTGTAATAGCTATAGTGTTGTAATGCAGTGATCATGAAATAATTAAGTTTTCAATAAATAGTGAAACAAAGAGAGGGGACAACAAAATATCCAAACTGGATTTCTCTAGGACAGATTTTGGTTTATTCAAGGAACTGATTAGAAAAGTTCCTTGGGAGGCAGCCCTTAATAACAATGGGGCCCAGGAGAGCTGGGTGTAATACAAGAATGAGATCTTGAAGGCACAGAAGTGGGCTGTCCCGGTGTGTCATAAGGTGAGCTGGAAGGGTAGACAGCTGCTCTGGGTGAGTAAGGAGATTTCAAATGATCCGAGAGCAAGAAAGAGGATGTACCGCCTCTGGAAGCAGGGAAGGTAACTCGGACAATATTTAGGGATGTTGTTAAGTCATGTAGAAAAAAAAAATTAGAGATGCAAAAGCTCAGTTTGAGCTTCAATTGGCTACTAATACACAGGATAATAAAAAAAGCTTTTACAAGTACATTAATGGTAAACAAAGGGACAAGGGAAATCTCCAATCTCTGTCAGATAAGGAGGGAAACATAATCACTGGAGATGAGGAAAAAGCATGGATACTTAATGAGTTTTTTGCCTCTGTTTTCAATAGTAAAATGAGCTGTTTACATGATAAGTGGTCTCAAATATGGTTGACACAGATAAGGAATGGTTTAACCCCCCTTTAATCCAGGAGGAAGATGTTAGAGATCTACTTGCACATTTAGACCCTCCTAAGTCTGTGGGACCTGATGGGATACATCCTAGAGTGTTGAGAGATCTGGTGGAGGAGATTGCTCAACCTCTCTCCATCATTTATCAGAGGTCTTGGCTTACTGGGGAGGTCCCAAAAGACTGGAAGTTGGCCAATGTAACACCTATCTACAAGAAGGGTAGGAAGGAGGACACAGGGAATTTTAGACCTGTCAGCCTGACCTCGGTGCCAGGCAAAATTATGGAGCAAATCATCTTAAGGGAAATTATGCTGCACTCTAGGAGGGTAAGGAGATCAGAGCTAGTCAGCATGGCTTCAGGAAAGGAAGGTCCTGCCTAAACAATCTTATTCCCTTTCGTGATCAGGTAACTCATTTGGTTGATGAGGGAAGAGCTGTTGATATGGTGTACCTTGATTTTAGTCAGGCCTTTGATACTGTCGCCCATAGCAAACTCCTGATGAAACTGGTGGCTCGAGGCTTGGATGGGTTTACAGTGTACTGGATCAAAAACTGGTTGGATAATTGAGCTCAGAGAGTGGTGGTTAATGGTGCTGTGTTCAGTTGGAGGCTGATCACTAGTGAGATCCCGCAGGGTTCAGTGTTGGGACCAGTCCTGTTTAGTATATTTTTCGAAGATCTGGAGGAAGGGATGGAATCCATCATTAGCAAGTTTGCAGACAATACCAAGCTGGGAATAAATGTCAATCTTGTAGAAAGTAGGAGGGATCTGCAGAGAAACCTTGACAGGCTGGTTAGATGGGCTGAATCCAATAGCACGGGGTTTAACAAGTCTAAGTGCCAGGTCCTACGGTTTGGTTGCAATAACTCCATGCAGAGCTATAGGCTGGGGATGGATTGGCTGCTGTATGACCAGGTGGAAAGGGACCTGGGAGTGCTGCTTGATAGAAAACTTAACATGAGTCAGCAGTGTGCCCAGTCAGCCAGAAAAGTCAATGGTCTCCTGGCCTGCATCAGGAATTGTGTTGCTGGCAGGATTAGGGAAGTTATTCTCCCCCTGTACTCGGCACTGGTTAGGCCACATCTTGAGTACTGTGTTCAGTTCTGGGCTCCTCAGTTTAAGAGGGATGTTGAGATCCTCAGCCGTGTCCAGAGAAGGTCAGTGAGGATGGTGAATGGTCTTGAACACAAGCCTTGTGAAGAGCAACTGAGAGAGCTGGGATTGTTTAGCCTGGAGAANGAAAAGTCAATGGTCTCCTGGCCTGCATCAGGAATTGTGTTGCTGGCAGGATTAGGGAAGTTATTCTCCCCCTGTACTCGGCACTGGTTAGGCCACATCTTGAGTACTGTGTTCAGTTCTGGGCTCCTCAGTTTAAGAGGGATGTTGAGATCCTCAGCCGTGTCCAGAGAAGGGCGGTGAGGATGGTGAATGGTCTTGAACACAAGCCTTGTGAAGAGCAACTGAGAGAGCTGGGATTGTTTAGCCTGGAGAAGAGGAGGCTGAAGGGAGACCTCATCACTCTCTACAACTACCTGAAAGGAGGTTGTAGCCAGGTAGGGGGTTGGTCTCTTCTCTCCGGCTACCGGTGACAGAACGAGAGGACACAGCCCTAACCTGTGTCAAGGGAGGTTTAGACTGGACATTAAGAAGAACTTTTTTGCAGAGGGAGTGGTCTCTCAGTAGAATGGGCTGCCCAAGAAGGTGGTGGAGTCATCGTCCCTAGAGGTGTTTAAAGAAAGACTGGATGACGTACTTAGTGGCATGACTTAGATAATAGGATGATGTGTTGGTAACAGGATTGCAAGACGTTAGGTAACAGGTGACAGGTTGGACATGATGATCTCTATGGTCTTTTCCAACCTTACTAATTCTGTGATAAGATATAAATGCCATTGGATGCACAATTGCGTAATCAGTATTAAAAGTTAAACACATCATCATTATTATTGTAACACTAAAATTTAAAAGATCTGAAAACTGAGGATATTCAAAATAGGAATACAGTCATACCTCAGTTATTAGTGTTGCCATATTCATGGCTTCTCATATTCATGAAAATTTTCCTGCAGTTTTTACTCAGTTATTCATGGAGTGATGTGGCACTGAACTGCCAAGGTGGGTGGCGCCGGCCGTGCCTGGAGTCAGGAAGTCTTTGACACAGAGACCCATGTGGAGCCCATTCTGGCCCTTCAGGCACAGCACCAGGCTGGACTTGCCACCACGTATCTGCATATGTTCATATGCAGATATTCATAGCTTCAGACAAAACCCTCCTGCCAGTGTTATCTGCTGCAGTTAAAGGGAAAAAACCATGACTCCCACGCTCCTCACTGCACAGGATGTTGCAGTGTTCTGAAGTCACCATATTTCTGGCAATAATTTGCCATATTAAGGTCCAGCCTATATTTGCAGATTAAAGGTTCTGCGGGACCCTCAGGAGACATGTAATCCACAAATATGGAGACATGATGTATTATCCTTAGAATTTCACACAGAAAGCTATGTTTACCAATCAGCTAAAAATCTGCACTACCTTACTTTTTCACTTCAAGCATTAATCAGGATGCCCACACGTGAAAAAGCCCCTCACTTCAGTAAAACTACCCACATACTTCAGCTGATGTTTTTATAGAGCATTCATTTGTCATTCCAAAGCTCCCTAATCAAATGTTGGAATGCTACCAAAATAGTTCCAAATGTCAGTATATTTCCGAAATTTTGACAATTATTTCAAAATGATACTTGACTCATTTTTAAGCTACCTTCAGGGGGAAAGTTCTCATCATGTAGCATGACCTTGAATTCTCTTTCAGCTACTCACAGAAAAACAGCAATTCTCTACTTTAACCCTCATAGGTTAAGCCATGAGATTAAAACCCAGAAATGAGTCTTTGAAGATGTTGCCTCTTTCTCCTGTTGTGTCTCTTCCATTTTCCCTACTCCACCCTGTAAACAGGTTATTTAGTCATGGTATTATATACATTAAATTTACTTTTTGTACAATACTGGATAGTATTGTAATCCAACACATAAACCTCAGAAAGAGCACAGAAATGGAAATTTTGTTAATATTTCCCAAATATACCTGTTCTTGAAGTGAATTCAGTGCACAGATGAAGAGTTTGCTTGCCATACCATAACACACCTGCATTTTTTTCACTTCCAACAATGCTATCGGCACAAATTATTAAATATTCCAATGGCCATTTCAAATAATCTGTGTTTTCTTTTATAATTTTAAATGTGACTAGCACTTCAAAACTGTATTCCTCACATCAGCCTCTGGAAAATTTCAGTTTAATGGAGATAATAATTAATAATGGATTTATAATGCAGTTAGGGTTTGGATAACCTAATTAAAATCGGGTACCATTAAGTTCATCATTATCTTGTCAAAACACACAACGAAATGAAATTCCCTTCCTTATGGCCATTCTTCTAAAGGAGAGGTTTTTAAAGATCATCCAAAATTTGAAGGACAATTGGGTTTCATCATATCCTTCATGGTGTAAAAGAGATCTGAAATTTTCCATCCCTTCTTCCCCTTTATATTATACTCACAATCCATAGATTGTAGAAATATCCTTTTTTTTTTTTTTAAGATACATGCAAAAAAAATAATCACTTATTTCTGAAGGAGCAACTGATCCACTCAGAGTTGTACAAAGCAAAGAAAGACCACTACAGCAGTATGTGTCAGTGTGGAATGGAAGCTTACTGTTTACTACTCTGTGAAGGTTAGGTGTAGAACAGACAACCTCTACATGTAGAACATATTTTCACTGTTGTGAGTCTTCACTGTGAATTACATAAGGGAGCTTTTCACTGCAAACTTCTCACTACAGCCCTGTTGGGGTCAACCCAGTTAATTCCTCTGCTTTACATCTCAGTGTTGTCCCCAAAATTGTGGTGCTCCACTTATGGGGAAGTCTAGGAGTCCAAATCAGGGGTCCAGAGGCCAATAGTTCAGGCATACCTGAAACTGGCACTGGTGTTGAAAAATTGGTACATGGACGTACAGTGTGAGATAGAGGCAGTAAGGTAAGGCTACAGAAAGTATAGGTTTGAGAAAAGGAATATTCCTAGCAAGGAGTATTTTGAGATGAGTGCTTCCCAAAAGGTGGTGGGCACTATGAAAACAAAACAAATGAAAACACATTATATTCTGCTGTGTCCAAATAAACAGGGTTTTCTTCATCAACTGATGAGTGCTCCCTAGACAGTCCCTCAAGGTTTAAGTACTCTTATCCAGAAAACTCACAGGAGCAGGCAAGACAAGTACTCTCCAACTGACTTTTCAGTGAAGTGCTGTCAAATATTTCCAATGACCATGTTGAATAGAATCTCCATGTAGTACAAATGTATCACAGAAAAAATTCATTAAATAGCTGGTCCTGATGAGGACCAATACAATTGGCATGTGCAATGCAGACTTAGACTTCTCAAGGGACTGACTACATAAAGCAACTAGAGTAGTAAGGCTATGTGAATAGTTTTCTCCAGTCCATTATACTCTCATCCTTGTCAATTCCACTACTTGTAAACCTGATTATTGAAAGATCCAGATCACATACACTTTCTCATTTTGTTTTTTAAATGAAATAGTGATTTGATTTAGTTCATGAACTCAGAAAGAATTGTACTAACACAGCTGAAGAGGTAGTAAAATAAGGTGCAAGGGTAAGAAGGGGGAGAGGATGAGTATGTATGATTTGAGATGTTTTTACTACTGAGCACTCCATCTAGTATACCTTTAAACTAGGAGTTCACAGGAGAGGTAAAAGTAAAGGACTTAAGTGAAGCATTGCTGTAAAAATCATCCTGGATGAAGGAAGGCATCAGGAATGCAACAGCAGTCTGGTTAAATTTAAGAATTGCAATAAACCAAATTTAGAAAGGAAATATAGCTCTTTCCTCCTAGGGGAACCAATTTCCCCTTCCGCAAGCATTCTTTTCAATCCTGCCTTTCAAAAGGAATTTTCATATGCATTTAAGATCTAATTACAGATTTAGTGCATTTGGAAAAAAATAGTAAACCACTCACCATGGAAAGAATGTTTGAGAAAGGGGTGATCAGCAAGAAGCAGTGAAAAGACTTAGTACCTTAAGACAATAAGGAGAATCAGAACTAGAGGTGTGCAATATAATGAGCAGAACTCCAAAACAATAACAGCATTAACTTCAATAATAGTGTTTAGAAAGCATAAAAGGTGCAACAGTAGGCAAACTTCTGCCTGCCTGTCATTTTTTGTTTCATCATTAGAAACCTCCAGTGATGTGGTGGGTATCATGTCAAGAGGGCAGGAGACAAAGAGGAGGCTCATTGGAGTCATCAGGGTAACTTTAAAACAATGAATCATGAGACATAAGAGATATATTAGCATTCTGACTCTACCCCACTCCTGCGCAGAATGAAAGATTTATTTGAGAGACTGAGAGTGTGAGGATATCTGCCTTCTTAGCAAGTATTTGATTTACTTAAAACTCATCAGAATGAGCAAAGAAACTGAATACGTATTTGCCCTTAAATCTGAATACTGTGAAAAATATTTTGTCAGACTTGATTGGATCATTCTATTGTCCTGTCATCTGTGAAGGAATATTTCAAAATATTCTGATATGTCACTGCTGCAAAGAGAGCCTTCCATTTATCAAAGAACCATAGAACAGTTTGGGTTAGAAGGGACATTTGAAGATTGTCTAGTTCAAACCCCCTGCAGTGAGCAGGGACATCTTCAACTACATGAGGTTGCTTAGAGACCTGTGTAGCCTGACCTTGAACATTTCCAAGGATGTAGTATCTACCACTTATCTGGGCAATCTGGTTCAGTGTTTTACCATCCTCATTGTAAAAAAAATGTCTTCCTTACATCTACATCAAATCTATTCTCTTTAATTTGAAATGAGTATTAGTTTCTGCTATTGCATTTGTTCTGCTTTTTTGAGTGGAAAACTCTTAACAACTATTTCCTAAACTAATACTGCTAATATTGCTGTCCATATTAGAACAAATTACTGAATACTGTTTGCTTATTAGAACAGTGTGCAGCAACAGCACTCTGCTTTATGCACTCCCCTCATAAATACCTCAGCTTTAGCTTTTTTCTCAAATATTGTAGTCTGTAAAGGCAAATGATAGGGGAGAAATAAAAATTTAAGAGATGCCATTAAAGCTGTCATGGGATTTGCAAATACTCATGTTGAACTTCTTGTGCATGAAATAGCACAACCCTATTGGGGAGGCACTGTAGAAGATTGGTAATTCACGCTACCAGACAGAAAACAATAAAATTGTATTAATGTTGCTGGACTTCTAGAAATTTCACTCTCTCCACAAATGTGGAGTTTTCGTTTAGTTGGGTTTTTGTTTTAGGTTTTTGTTATTATGTTTCCTTCTTTTAGACCAAAGAAAAAACTGTATTAGAGATGCAAACTCAGTTTTCTATCTTAACCTTACCTACAAACTGTACATCAATACAGAATTAATTGTGCATAAAATTTAAATTCTATTCCACTGCTACATGAAAATATAAAATGCTCCAATGGTAAAATGGCTGGCACTGAGCTCGATCCAAAAGGGCTTGCCCAAGGCAAGTCATACAATCCAATTACCTCTTACTTACTCAAACTGCTTTTTTTCACAACATTACCTTTATTATGCAAACGTACAAATCTAATTTTAATCTGCAAGATCATCTAGAAGATTAAAGTAGTACCCATGTCTTACACTAAGACACTAAGTGTAATTAAATATATTTAAAAAATTAGATCTTTAAATGTAGATATTTAGATATTAAAAAAATTTAGTCTGGAGGAATGATTCTGATGCAAGAAATTGCCCTCAGCCTAAATTATAAAATAGATAGAGTGATCCCCTGGAATTTGCTGGGGGTTGGGTGTGGGCAAGTCCCACAAGTTATGAAATCCATGAGGATATCGAACCCATGAATATTCAACTACTCCCTGCCTGTAGCCACGCACCCTCCACTAATAACATCCTGGGAGTGTGGCTCACACTGTAGCACCTCGTTAAAGCAGGGGAAGCGCCCTTTGGTTCTTCTCGGCTGCGAAATCCGGGGTCTGGGACATTCTGCGCATGTGTGCGGTCTCACAACTCACTCAAAATCCAACTGTGATTAATTGAATACGTGGATATGTGAGCCACAAATATGCAGGGGAACACTGTATTAGAAGAAAAACAAAAAAAAAATGCTTTGATTCAACTTGCTCTCTCGTTTTTATTTTTCCTTTCCTTGAAGCAAGAGGTGCTTATTGTCTAGATGGAGGTAATGTGGAAATGGTATTACAGACAAGGAAAAGTCCCTGTTTCAACAAAGGAGACAGAAATGTTGAATATTCATTGCCCTTCAACGTGTGCATATTTTGATGACTGTAGTAGTTGCATTCTGATTAGGCGGCATTTATACTCAACCTACACAACTGTGACTGATGATGGGAAATGCTCAAACAATAAGTGAGCCAGACTGGCTGTGCCAGCAAGAAACCAGAGCAGAGGAAAAGCCTGCGCAGGAAAGTGCTTGGATAGAAGGACAAAAGGGAAAGTGCCACTCACAATCAAGTGGGATGTGGAACTGAAGAGACTTCTGCTTTGATCTGGCACCCCTCTGTATGATCCCATGATTTTTTGTGACCTGCTTGGGGAGAGGATTTATTCCAGTGCCAAATGGACCTGCTCCTTCAGCAGTAACAAGGAATTTTAGAGTCTCTTCTATCAAACCTACACCCTTGGCTGGTGAAAAGACATCACAGATAAGAATTGCTATCCTAATAATACCTGCAGAATATAAACAGTTTTTAATGAACCCATACAGAATGCACTCTGATCTCCTGGCTGTTATTTTAGGTTTTCTAGTGCAGAACTATTATATATATTTGCAAGGAAATAACTTGTATAATACAAATGTCAGGAACACAGAAAAATTAAAGACCAGAAGTTTTATTCCTGCTGGTTGAGGTAAAGTACAGAGGAATCCATTTTTCAATTACAAATATTAAAAAAAGTAAATTTCAGGAAGGGCTGTGATAGCTCCAGGAAGAATGCCAACATACAAAGTGCTGTGGCCCTCATCCAAGAAATCACCCTTTTTTTTTTTCTGTGATGAATTTGTTCTGAATATTTTCAGAATTTGAAAGAGGAGTTCAAATCCTTCTGAAGCCAAAAAGATCACAAAGACTGAAACACATGCACAAGAATTGGCAAAACCCCATTTAGTTAGGTACTTCGTTTAATGTGATCTTGAAATGTTACTGACATAGCTAGGTTTTGTCCGGATTATGTTGACAGATTTAAAAATCTTATTTTCTTTGTTGTTCAACCTTGTTCATTATACTAATCCTCAAATTCTCACTTCATTAATCTACCAAGTGATAACTAGATGCAAAGAAACAGGGCTCTCCTCTCAAATTTCAGTATATGCAAAACATAGCCACCTGCCTCTGCCAGGAGTGAGGTGGTCTTAAACTGTAACACACAACACCACACGGGTCCCGTTCTGGTCGTGGTAGCCAACCTGGACTTCCCACTGCACATGTACATATGCAGAGCCTCAGGCAAAGCACTCCTGCAGTGCAGTGCTGCAGTTGAAGAGAAAAAACTCCTACTCTGATGCTCCCCACCGCCGTAAGGGGCCCCAGGATGTTGCAGTGTTGCAAAGTTGCCATATTTGTGGTAATAATTTGCCATATTAATGTCTGACCTGAATTTGCGGATTTAATGATTCACAGGACCCTCACACGACATAAATCCTGCAAATCTGGAGGTATGACTGCAGTGACCTGTGTTGCTACAGTTCAAACAACTTTGTGATTCAGAAGCTGATGGGCACAGAGGATTCCCTAGCAGTGAAACTACTGCAACTCAGCCAATGTAAAATCACAGAATCACAGAATTAGTAAGGTTGGAAAAGACCATAGAGATCATCGAGTCCAACATATCACCTGTTAAAAAAAAGGGGAAAAAGATACAAGAAGTCCATGAAAGATGGCTCTGAGGAGCATTCATCTGGCATTTCTAAATATACTGCATGACCTATGATTGCAGAGATGAGACTAATTGCCTAAAGGTCCCATTCATCTTTAGGGTTATTCAAAGTGGCTAAGTTAATGAAGAGTGAACTCTTCCCTCCTCTGCCTATCTTCTGTTCATAAAATCCACTTGGATATTCATATTGTAAACAATTTGAACAGATATTGAACAGATCAAGGAAGCAGACAGAGAAATGAAATAAAACATATGTTTATAATCTGATGGACTTCTGAAATCAAACCCCAAAGCAAATAAAATATAAAATCATTTGTTGAAATGCCTAACTAGAGGAATAAATTTATCAGGATAAGCCTGATGGTCTGTCTTTATTCTTAGAGATGAAAAGATACTTCATCACATGGCAGAACATAATGCTATGGAATTAATATGGAATAAATGGAATGTAAGTCTTCAATCTCTGTACATTTCGATGATTTAGAAATCGGTCCTTTCCAAACTTTCTGGATCATAGACTATGCTATCTTCCAAATTTATTTTTTATTATCAGAATTCTCTTAATTTAAGACTTCAACATTAATGCTTTCGTAGGAAGCAGGTAAAGCTTCTAGAGACCCCTTGAGAACCGTTGTCCAGGCTGGGCCACTGCTTGCCTACTTACAGAAGAAAATAGTTCTGACCAAGACAAAGTTCCCTCAAGGTCTACAGCCTCAGAAATTAAGACACTCCTCAGGCTAAAAATTGGGGTGCTTGAACCTGTTGGTGCAATGAAGTAATTTTGATGGGAGGCTTGGATGGAAGGAGCATGGTGTTCATGGTTCTACATTTGTGGGTTTGACCCCTGGGTGGGCATTCGCTTGGGAGTTGGACTAGATGATCCTGTGGATCCCTTCCAACTTGGAATAACCTGTGAATTTTCACTTTCCATGACACTGAGTAATAAAATAGACCAACTAGCAATCCTCATTGTCAATACATTAGCCTTCAAAATGGGGGGAAAAAACCCAGACATTTTTTGGGTTCTACAAACAGATTTCTCTGATGAGCACAGATAAAATGATGTAATTGATTGTATTAGGGGGTTTTGTATTGCAGTAGTATGAAACAGAAAAATAGAACTTGCTATACACTGCTGATTGGAAATCTAATTGGATGGTATGACAGAAATATGCATGGTTTGTTCTTCAAAGAATAGAAAGTATTTTTAATTGGGTAAAAGGTGATAAAACACACTGCCTTGTTATGTGCTAATCTGTCAGACTGAAAAGTCTTTAAACTGCTGTGAAATTGTAGTGAAGGTATTTTAACAAGGTATTTGGAGGTTAGGATGATCTTACACCAAAGATTTAAGTACCATTAATGTAACCACTGAGAATACTGAATTAAATACGTTGCTGTGAACTGAATGATGCTACAGAAGAAAATGCAAATATGTTGCTCTTTAACCTATGAAATAAAGCACACAGGACTGCATTTTAAATCAACTCTCATTTAGACAGTACTGCTTGTGAAAGGACATACTTAAAAAGTAGCTCTTAAAGATTGTAATTTTATCAGCTATTGGTTACCTTGTTCAGCCAGGCCAATAAAACCATATGAAAGAGCTAACCAATTAGTAGCATGATCAGACTTTCTAAGAATGCTTCTTTGGCTTTATAAATAGAGAACATTAACTCTTCCTTATTTCCCCTTGAGTTTGCTTGGGGCTCTCTGAGAGTCTTACAAAATATGTAAGTGTGAACTACATTTTAGCAAACTCAGGATAATCTGATTGTAAGCAATCTATTTTACTAACACCAAAACTAGAAAAAAAAAATCATCTTTACGCCAGTGATGCTCCTGCCCCCTAACTCTGCCAGACACAGAACACATGTCCTCAGGCGCCTCTGAAAACTTGCAAACAGAATATATAATTGAAATATGGCAAACTATTTTTAAATTATTCTGAAAATCATAGAGCAAAGGCACAAATCTAGGCTTTCCTGTTTTAAATGTAGGATTTGCTCTCTTTAATGCACTTGCAGTGAAGAAAACGGACCTTGTAAGGAGCCACTGTCTCCAAACTGATTTGTCATGCTTTGAAAGGCCTGAATGTAAATGAAATGGAAAGAAAGAAAAAATGCAAGACAAGTAAAATACCAAACAATTGTTTCTATTCAAAAGTAGTTGGGCAAGTTTATTTCAAGTATTCACAGTGGCTTTCATGCATAAGCAATATCATGCTCCACTATTCATGAACTCTATTTACTTTTTACTGTCTTCAAATGGGCAGCAATTTCTCCCTTGTTTGCATGTTATGGTGAGTGCCAGCCTTCTGGTTTCTTCTGTGTTGCAGTCTGTATCACAGTGATATGTAGGAACGCATTTCTAAAAACATTTCTTAAATTAGTTTCTTAAAAATTAATGGGGAAGTAGTGGGAACCAAGGTTATATACTGTAGAGTCTCCAACAATATACCTCTTTCAGTTATTTAGATTATTAGCGGACTTTGGGTTAATTCTTCTCAGTGTTACTGCACAGCATAATCAGAGCTAGAGAAATACACTCACTAAAAAAAAAAAAAAAAGGCATGGAACATATTGATTTGGTTGATTTGCTAGGAGAAAACAGAATTTCAATTGTGTTTACTCTAATTTCTACAATGCTCTTGGGTACAATGCTACATTATTTCACTACTGCATGAACTGGAAAGCTATTTTCTTTCTTCATCAATTACTGTAACACCTGCATATTCACTCAAAGCTGATGGAGCATCCATTCATTATTTCCCAAATACTTCGGTAAGTCTATCTATGTGGAACGCCAAAGAGCCTCACAAATGAAAAATGCACAAGACAGCTTGTTAAACATGAAGAAAAAGCATAATTTCCTTGCCCACATAGATATCTCTAAAGTTTTCTATGCACAACCTAGACTACTTTAAACACTTGCCACTGAACTTCTTGACTTACTGGAATAGTAACATATGTTTCAAATGGGGCTCATTTCTGTTGTGCTTTGTCTCAGTTTTGCTGCTTAGTATAGTGAGGACAATTTCCACAGAGGGAAATTCTGTCAAATCTCAATCTGCTACAGTACATTAAATTTTGTAGGTTTAATTCTGAGTTCTGTAGACACTAGCACAATTTTCTTTGAGTTGGTATTTAATAGGACATAACAGAGTTAATATTTTGACTTGATGAACTTGCTTTTTGCTTTCAGGAACAGTTATGAAAAGTTACGGTGGCACATTAGTTACACTAATTTGGTTTTGGAACACCAGCAGAAACAAATAAAATCCATTAACAGAGCCAATAGCTATAACCAAAGCTAATAAAAAAGGCTAAAGGCAATTTATAAAACAGAGTCTTAAATGTCTACAAAAGACAGAAAATTTAAAGTGATCTTAAGAGCAACTGAAACAATATTGTTTTCCCTATGTTACAATATTTTCTAATACTTTTAATTTTAAAACACTTAGCTATACATACAAGTAGTGTAATGCAAAAATTGCATTGATTTTCCTTTGTTCCATAGATTTATTTACTTAAAATTTGTATGAGACTTTTGTTAGCAGGCATCAAACATGACAAATAAACCCTTCTAGAGAAATTATAGCTCTTTATAATTCCGCTATAGTTTTGAGTGTGTATCTATATTTTATTGGTGGAATAACCATTAATGCAGTGTTTTTAAAAAGTGATTCTACATAGTTGATATGCATGATTTTCTGCACAACTTTCTTTTTCTCTCTCATTCATCTCAAGACAGAATTATACCTTGAGACATCATGAATCTGACCTCAAAAATATATTTAAAATTTTATGAAATGAGGTACTTTGAGTGGCATTGCTACTTAACAGACTGCAAGGAACAATGCTCAGGATACCACTTAGAAAAAGCAAGTCTGTAGATCTTTATGAAGAAAAAGAGAGACTCCAGAAGGGGCAGAGAGGACTATTCTTAATTTGTAGCATTTTAAAGCAGAATATAACTAAGTCCAGTACACACCAATTGGGCTTTTTTCTTGAATCAGGATATTAAAATACTGTTTTCACTAGATCTCATGAAAAAATAGCATGACAGATGACTTTAAATGGACTCAGAGACATTATTTGGAACATGTAAATGATAAGACATACGGCCTTGCGTTCCACATGTTGTCTGGAAATGATTCATGACACTATGCATTACAGAAAGCACTCTAATGGTACGATGTGTGTAGTCAGTAGAACTAAGCCCATTAGCAAAACCAGCAATCACAAAAATTTATGTGCCACTTAGGCTACTGCTTTTTGGCGGTGGGTGGGATACTTTATTTTTTAAGGGAAATAAAGAAGAGTAACACTTTATTGCTCTAGGGGACTGAAACCTGCAATATAAAAATCAAAAATAGTTATACCTAGAAGCAGGCTCTAGCACAGGGACCCTTCGCCATTAAGCAATAGACAAATTTAGTTCTCTCCTTCTAATTGTCAGAATATCCTCACAGGTCCATGGGACCAGATAGNGTTGTGTTTAGAGTGAGATTTTCTCTCTTCCCACCAATTCCAACCAAATTGATCCTTCTCCTAAAGGGGAAGTGGGAAAAACAATTATTTATTAACTGAGCTTCACTTTGGACAGAACAACCCCATGCATCGCTATCGGCTGGGGGATGAGTGGCTTGAGAGTGGTGAAATG
>WEKX01019742.1:66364-104722 GCA_013390025.1 Pitta sordida
CCATCCCTGGAGGTGTTTAAGAGGAGACTGGATGAGGATCTTAGTGACATGATCTAGTTGGTGGGAGGCTTGGATGGATGGAGTGTGGTGCCCATGGCTCCACGCTTGTGGGCCTGATCCCTGGGTGGGCATTCGCTTGGCATTTGGACTGGATGATCCTGTGGGTCCCTTCCAACTCAGAATAACCTGTGAACCTGTGAATATTAAAAATATCTGTGCAGGCTTATCTACACAAAAGGCCCAGTAAGCCCCAGCATGAAGCTGCAGCAGATCTATAAACAAACACTCTTAGTTCATTTCAGCCACCAAGTACCTTATTCCTTTTGAAAACTGCAGTAATGTGCCTCATGCAAATGTAGTTCTACGGTATGGGCCAACAAGCTTCCACAGGACAAGCTGACGAGGGACATACAGGCTGACAGCTGTCAGTCAGGTGATGGCCTACTCTTACTTTAGGGTAAAGGTAGCTTAACCATGATCCTTGAATATTCATAACACTTCCTCAATAAAAGGCCAGAATGTTCTCCATGCCATACAATTAACAGAGCAGAAGCTCTAAACTCCAATAGTGTTCAGGAAAGTGGCAACCCTTCATCTACCTAGTGAGAGGGGCACTGAAAGCACACTTAAGGAGGACTCAAATAATAAGCTTTTCAACTGTTGATGACCCAAGAAGAAACAGAAGAGAAACATAAAATGTCACAGTTCAAACTTATCTTACCAATAATTTTCACAGTACAAAACTGACTCTGAATCACTCTATAGCTCTGAAAGGAACTGAAATTTCTCTAAGAGCAGGAGCTGAAAATGACAGCGGCATTAAGACAATAACAGTATTCCTTTACACATATTACAGTGTCTGAAGGCTGTCAGCTTCAGACATTATCTCATTGTTTACAACTCTGCCCTTTATCAAGAGATATTTGTCCTTAACCATAGCAAGACAGGCAAAGGGCAAGGGGGAAATCACTAACTTTTAAAATAATATATTTAAGTCTGACACTACACCAAAAAACCCCTACAGTTTAAATATCTAAGCAGTTGCCACAGAAAAATCTGCCATCAGAAGTATCAAACAGTCTACAATTTTTATCTAACTACATGATGATACTGTATTTTTGCCTCAGAGAATAAACACTTAAATAAGACCCCTATATCTCTGCTCAGTTTTTCAATTACTAGCTTCTAGACTAGCTAACACTTCTGGACTACCTTATTTTAGAAGATGTTCAAAGGCTAAAAAAACCCCACAAAAGCCACAAAAACCCAGCTTCTGTATTCAGTGCAATCCTAATTTCATTTTGCTGGACACAACAACAGCAGAGACAAAGTGAAGTGAAAGTAGGTCCGCTATTAAGGGTGTCCTAAGATGCAGATGGCTGCAGAGTCGTCTCCAAGCCACAGCTGGGAAGCTATGTAGGAGGCGGCACTGCTGTAGGCTTGCTCTTACATCCTGATATGATTTTGCCTACTTTCTCCTATTGTCCCTTGAGGGAAAAGTGTGCCCTGTTGTATAGGAGAGTATCATCAGAGATAAGAATTTTGGTTTAAATTTTGACAAGAATTTTGGTATATTAAAACAGGAAAAAAAGGGGAAAATAAAAAGAGAGAGACAGCTCAGTGACACCCGTCTTTACACTGTACAGGTTAGAAGAACACAGAAAATTTTCCCTTGTGCTTTCCGTCACTAGGAAGAGAGGTATATTAAGTGACCCTAGAAGCCATACCATAGTTTTGTAGAAGCGAATCTATTTCGAGGAATTAGTGACTGCTTCAGTTAAGGGGATTTGCTAATTGTATAAAAGATGCTTTTTAAATTTGAAGTATTCTGAAAATCCTGGCTCATACCATTACATTTTCTTAAAACAGCTTGAAATCACAAAGAGAAAAGGTGTAGAGTGGGGTCCTTCTCAGAGTTCCAACCAACACAGAGGGATAACCATAATTCCCTTTACTCCATCTACCATCTACCATCATACTCCTTTACTCCCTTTCTATACTGTTTGAAGATACTCAGCCAGTAGAGCTTTGACTTACAACTTACCCTTTGGCAGGAAAGCAAAAAGATGCTGCATGTAATAATGAATTAGCCTACATAGCTACTCTGTTCAATTCAAAAGAGCTCCTGAAGGAAATGGGAAAAAGCTAGGCTGTAGCCAGACAATTAGAAATGAGAAGGTGAATGAGAAGAAATGAAACAGGGAAGTGCACTTGGTAAAATCTCCAGCCTTTCATAAGGAAACCAGCAGTGTCCATAAATCCAGACATGAAGAGCTAAAGATATAGACCAATATCTGCAATACATCAGATCTGATTGTTCAGACTAATGACAAATGAAAAGATTCATTTAGAAGAAACCAAACACGTATCTCAGGAGACTGCCAGAAAATGAACAGACAGAAAGGATCCTATCCCAATGTTATTCCACTGTCATAGAAAAATAATGAAACGCCTTGTATTACACGCCTTTCCAAACCCACAAAACCCAAATAGATCTTGAATAATCAGGGAATCAGAGAAATGCTTAACAAATTTGGAAGGAGACAGTGTCATAAGGGCAGAAATAAAAGCAAGTAAAACTAGCAGAGCTAAAAATCAAGAAAAAGACTAGAGAAGAACAGAAAGGCTACTTTTATACGTCTCACTCTTTTACCATTCCAGGGGTGAAAAAAAAATCCACATTTTTTTTCCTCCTATTTTGAATACATCAGTTACTGTCAAATTGCACTGCTTACTCATCTATTAAAAGAACTGTTGTGCTGTTGCACAAAAACTGAATTATGACTGTTAAATTAATTTGTTTATATATTGGTACTGAGAAGTAATTTATAAAACAGCAATAAGCCCAAAGGAAGGCTATGGTTTAAATCCAATATTTGATGCAGATTACCAATTTATAGATAATTTGGACTGCATGTATTAGAATTTTATCTTAACCATATGAACACAATAATATTTAATATACGTATTAGGTAGTCTTACCTTTTTAAGTACCATTGTATACTGTACATGATATATATCATTATGTCATTTTGCCAAAATTCTCAGGAGATCAAAAGCTTTTTGTTGCTTAAATGGACTGTTTAATGTATCTGAATTTCTTGAAAAGGAAGAGAATTTATGAGGAAACAGGCCACAATAATCTAATAGAAATAGATGAGTAAATAGCACCTCTAAGAAAGCAAAGCAGTAACTTCATATTTTTTTGCTAAATTAGATATTAGTACTAGAAAAAAAGGGAGTGCCAGAAAACTCCTGGAGTCCACAGTAACATTTGTGTTATTGCAAATGGCAAAATGATCTATTTTCCCACATTAGGAAGGGATATCACTATCATCAATAAATATATTACAGTAAACAATTTGAATTACTTTCCCTACTTGTTGGAAAGGAAAAACTGTCTTCTGCCAAGGGGAAAAGGGAAAGTCATTGTAACAGCTATCACTTGACTTATCTTTGCCCTTAGAATCAATTTTGAGAATTTTGAGACAATCTGCACTCACCCCTTACAAGGTCCCATAAATGGTAGTCATGTTGCTATCAGACTGTTGATTAATCCCATCTGTGCACTGGTCCTGAAACACTGTCTAGAATTTAGGACTGAAATTAGATATATTTTGTCCTTCAAGAGGTACACACAACTTATCGTATCAGAACAAAAACTTTACACCAATCTGCTCTAGCTAATCTCCTTCCTCATCATGGAGGAGAACAGAGATACAGAGGTAGAATTAGGATGGCACGGTGAAGAAGTCATACACCGTGCTTTTTGGTCTATACAAGTTTAATCTATGCTTTAAGCTCTTCATTTCTGTTCTACACTTTTGACTATAGATCACACTTTTTGCTGAAGTTAGGGTAGCAGTGGGGACCTGAACTTTGAGCAGCTTAGCTCAGCAAAGTCCAGCCCTACAACTCTCAGGTAAGATTCTGACAATTGTTACAAGCAAGGTCTAATCTGGTTACTATAATCACAATTTCCTTTACAAACAGAATATTCTCAACAGGCACGAACCTTTGATGACAATTAAAATAAAGCAGTCTGTGTGTGTACATCAACATGAGAACTGTTTTACCAGTTCAAAGTAATACATGCACCTTCACAACAGCAAAACTTACAAGATGACAAAGAGAAAGCATTGGAGAAAAAAAACACCACAAAACCCCCAAATTAATTTTAACAATGCTTCTCTATCTTTACACAATCTTGTCATTAATATAGATGAGGACTAAAGTTATGAAAGCCATAGAATAACTAAAACTTGATTGTGCCTTGATAATATGTGCTTGAAAAGTTAATATGAAAAGAAATACAAACAGCTCTTTAACTTTCAGATGCATACTAGGTGATGAGATAAACTCTGTAACGTCTTCTCATGTAGAATCACTCTAACTATTGGATCAATTTGTTAGCTGGTTAGTTCAAAATCTATATTGGACTTCAGTTTTTTTTGTATGGCAAGTTGGGGCACACAGAAGTCCACAACACAGAAAGTCCTCAACACAGAAAGTCCTCTACAATTTTCTCCAAGGACATCTCAATTTCCTTCCTTATTTTCCTAGTAGTCAAATGCTAAAATCTTAAACTAGCTAAATAGTATTATTTTAAAGAAGTAAGGCAATCCTCTTGCTTCAGGCTAAAGTCAATGTTTTTAAAGTTAGAAGCCTAAAAGAAACATCATCCATTGATAGACCTGAGTTTTTAATCCTTCAGGAAGAGGTTTAATAGTACAATAAAATATAAAAAAAATTAAAGTATTTTATATAAAATTAGTTTGGCAAACAAGTATTTTGATGTAAGATGCATACAGAATATACCTTTTCTCTTTCATTATTTGTAATTGTTTTCTGAAGTCACATGAAAACAGGATAGTTTTTTAAAGAGCTCACCAGCTCCTCTATTAGTAAATACATGAAATCAAAATAATGTTCTTAAGACATCATAAGTATTTCCACAGCAATCAATTATTTTGATTTGAAGAGTTAGAAATTCATGGATTTTAGTGAAATAGTTATTATTTGGAGGTTTAGAAATTTACATATTTTAGTGAGACAGGTAGAAGTTAGGATTTATAAAATTCAATAAGTTTTAAGGCTTTTGTTAAGCTGGAAAGACGGGTTGAGACTTAAGTGTGAATATGAAAGACAAAATTTCTGGTTTCCCACCACAGAATGACAAACAAAACAGATTTTGTTAAAACCAGCGAGCAAAAGAATGTAAAGCATTTGAGCTGGTTGTTCGAAGCTTAAAGTAAGGTGTAATTCTATGATGTAATGGTAAGGGGATGAATATTCACAAGGTGGTTTTGCATATGTATTAAGGAGATGCACTTAAGCAAGGGGCAAAGCTGGGGCGGGGCCTTTTGGCCCTCAGGAGGTTAAGGGGACACTTTGTTGGATCAAAGATGTCTTTCTCTTTTTTCTGAGGCTAAAATAAATCTTTCTATAACTTGCAAGCAGCCTTAAGTCCTGAGAACTGATTTTCATTAGGCCAATTTGTATCAATTGCATTTAGTGAAATAATAAGATGGATACTTGAAATTCAAACTCATTTTCGTGTATGTAATCTTGTAATTAAAAATAGGAGAAAATATATTACAGAAAGCATGTGTTTCTACAGTCAGAAGAGTCAGTAAGTATACAGAATGTTTTTCTGTGTCTGCCATGAAATGCCAGTACATTAAGAAGAGAATAGACTTCCTGTGTTATGTATTAATACATAGTCTGGGAGAAAAGTTCCTTCCATTCAATTCCATTCTTCACTATTTCATTGCTGCACTGTACATTTTCAGCTTAATGGGAGAAAAAACTCAAAATTCTGCACTATTCCAATGTCTCAAACAGAAAATTATGTAGGATTAAAACAATAGGAAATAACAATATTTATTTCACTCTTCTTCACTTTTCATATAATGAAAATAGCTTGTGCACATGTATTTTACTAAAATGTTCTTTGTAGTACATCTATGTTTGACCACCCTAACCAGTGTGGTGTGAATTAATTTCTCTTTAATTAATTTTACTATCTTCCAAACACCATTTTCAAATCCTTCTCTCTCTTTTGAAGAACTGCACTGTACTACTGTAGGGATACAAATTCTGTGTGGATTTAATCTTTATCCTACACTGCAATTAGAGGGAATTGTGGATGCTACTCAATATGAAGTGCTTCTGAACTGATCAGGTGTTTCTGATATCATTTCAACATTTACCTTATGGGTGGTATCAACAATTTCCCAAAAGGCAGACCTTGAAAGCACTTGGAGCTCTTTAAAGAGCTGTCCTTGGCCAATATCAGAGTAACATTTGCAGCAAGTAATGTAGGTGTCTCAGACCTTCCTTTGAATGTGCCAAGTAGCTCACAATACAAAACAAATGAGACCCTCTAGACATTAATTTAAAGACAAACTATTATCATCTTAGCTAAATCTTAGCTCTTTATTAGAGTACCTATAGAGTGAAGCTTTAAAATCGTTTAGATTACTGTGCCTAAAATTCAGCTTCTAAAAGACTATTGCAATTCTTGCAATACTTCCCTTAGTAGCATTTTCTATTTTAAACACCTGCTAAAAATCAGTGGCATTAACTTAATGGGATAATCTAGCAGGGCTTTTTGAAATTAATCAAACAAATTAACATTATGGACTTCTAACAGAGACTGGAAAGAGCTGCCTAGAATACCATGCACTGAAGTAACAAGCAGATCTGTACTGGGGCAAAGAATTCACAGGAGATAAGTTTCTATAGTACAAAGCTGTCCTGGTGTCAATCAAGACAGAGTATGAATTTAGAAATACTTGAATAATATATATATAGAAATAAGAATTGTACTGGGAGAAAGAAAAAATATAACAAATATATATATATGTTTGAACAATCACAATAACAGTATAAAAAAACAGCGGAACAATGACAACTGTAGACAGCTGGGAAATAAACAAGCACGAGGGGGGTGTCAAGCTCAGGGAACCTCTGGGATTCCAAGGGCAGGGGAATAGGGTTCAGGGTAGGCACACCAGTGGACTAACAGTCAGTGATCCTTTCCTGAAATGTCCAAGGGGCTGCAGGGAGATCCAACGATCAGCAGGGGGAAGACTGTACTGAGATGAGGAGTCAAAGGTCCATGTGGTCCTGAGCAAAATGACAGCGGTACAGATCAGAGGCAAAAACAAGGCCCCTCCCATGTCACATGCCTTGTGGACATGTCTTCACATGCCATTGGCCGTCACTCAGTCCGCCCTGGCCCTCAGGCCCCTCCCCTAGTCACATGCCTTGCTGGGAAGGGAAGATAAGACAAAGAATCCTCTATTGTTTGTCCAGTAAAAAGGAAAAAGCCCCTCCCCTGGCCATATGCCTCGCAGGGGAGGGAAGGGGAGATAAGAAAAGAAGCCCTATTGTCTGTTCCAGTAAAAAGGAGAACAGTTTTACATAGAACAAAAGAGCTCTCCCCATGACAAAAGCAGATTTAGGGCCTTATAGTTGATGTGTGTTCATAGAGTGATAAAATCCTATGTCATCAACTGAGATATGCTTCAAATAAATAATTGGCAAAATAAAAGAATTTCCATCCTCCCTGCACCTTCCTCTGTCAATGAGTAAGTCAAATAATTGCATAATGATAAATGACTGAGATGCACTGTACACAGACATTCATAATGGCTCACATAATACTGTGATATGCTGCTACGTGATTGTATTTGGTCTGTCTGAGTCCATAGCAGTCCTCACAATGCTGTGCTTTGGAGGGATGTTGATAACACACAAGTGTTTTGACTACAGCTGGGCACACTGCCCCTTCTCCCTTGTGAGGACGAGATTCTGGGAGGGTACATGAGCAGGCCAGCTGACCCAGGCTGACCAAGGGGATATTCCATACCATGTGATGTCAGTTCAGATATAAAAGCTGAGGAAGGGAGCAAGGACAGGGGGCATTCATTTGTTCTGGATGACTGCTTCCTGAGACACATAGGAACCCTACTTCCCTGGATGTGGACACTTCTGCAGATGGGGAAGTAGCGATTAGTTTTTTTGCTTTTCTTCTGTGCGGGCTTTTGCTTTGCTTTATCTGTGCTCCTATTAAACTGCCTCATTCCAAACCACCCTTTGTATATCATCTTATTATCGGGACTGAAAGACCATTCGGACCCCTGGCATCCAGCCAGGGTAAAACCCGTTACAGTCTTTTTGGCGCCCAATGTGGGGCAGATAAAGGCAGTTAAATATATATGTATATACACATAGTGCATGCTATAGAAAGAATAACAAATCATTAAACCCTTCTGTATAGTGAGCGGAGTTTTGCTTTGCAGCAGTGCTTATCACTTGTTTGGGAACACAGTGGTACTAACCATGAGTGCTGGTTTTGGCTTTGGTGTTTGCATTCTGATAGTCCTGTTATGTGGGGGAAGTAACAGGCTGGGAACAATGGGGAAATTCACCCTTTCCTCCCTGCCTGAAATTGACATTGGAACGCTTTATGGATGGATGGGTGGCTTTATGGGGAACCCCCTCGTGGTCCTTACTAACAGTTTGTAATTATTTAACACTGTAGGCACACTGTGCTGTTTGTACAAACTGATGCTACCCCAGTGTGATAGAAAGGGAAAGGTTGATGACAGATTGAGAGGTGCCCTGAGGCATCCCATTCCTGGGTGGCATGGGGCATGGGAGACTTTGGGCAGGTTCCTGGGGCGGTTGACACCTCCTGTTGCCTGGGTGTTCACACCTGAACAGGTGTCTGATCCCAAGAAACTGACCCGTCACCTGATGGAAGGGTGCCTTGCCTACCCCAATGAAAACCAGCAGCTCCTTGCCCTGTATTGGGGCCTGACCTGTGCCTACTGAAATGCAGTTCAACATTCTTAGAAGACTGTGGTGGAGGCCGGGAACCACACTGTTCTGGGGAGCACAAAGACTGAGATGGGGTCTCAAACCACAACACCTATAGTAATTGCCCCAGTAGTGAAAAAGAAGAGATAGACAAGAGAATCTACAGGACCATCTCAACGATTAATAAGGAAGGAAGAAGAAGAAGAAGGAGAAGAAACAGAAAGGGAAGAGGGGGCAGCTGGAAGAGCTGGTCCTTCATCAAAGAAAGTGGAACACATCAAAGAGGAAACTGAAGTTACCTGGTCCTTGACCTCATCGGAACTCCGAGAGCTGAGAAAGGATTACAGTCGTCAGCCGGGTGAGAGGATTTCAACCTGGTTGCTTAGATGCTGGGACAATGGGGCTGACAATCAGCAACTGGAAGGCCATGAAGCCCAGCAGCTAGGATCCCTCACTAGAGACTGTGAAATTAAAAGAGATTGGAAAAGAAAGAAAAATTTGCAGCCTTTGGAGACGACTCATTCCAAGTGTGAGGGAAAGATATCCTTTTAAGGAAGATCTGATGAGCTCCCCAAGGAAGTGGGCTACGACAGATGAAGGTATCCAGTACTTGAGAGAACTGGCAGTACTGCAAATCATTTATAGTGATGACAACTCACTCATAGACTCAGAAGATGTGCCTTGCACAATGGCCATGTGGAGGAAGGTAATTCAAAGTGCCCCTGCCCTGTATTCCAATAGCTTGGTATCACTCTATCTCCCAAAGATGCATGAACCAACCATAGAGGTAATATTGTCATGGCTTCAGAATGTGGTAGACACTCTGGGTGCTCCCTCATCTCCAAGAGAAAGTACTTCAGCTCACAGGGACAGCTCAAGACACCAGTTCCCTTCTGCCCCACCCAGAGGGAAGGGAAGCCCCAAGCGCAGGCCATGCAATGAACTCTGGGCCTTTCTACGTGACCAGAGAGAAGACATGAGGAAATGGGATGGGGAACCCACCTCTAAGTTGGAAGCTCGAGTACGTGAATTGAGAGAGAAGACAGTTGTTAAGAAGGGGGCACCCAAGAAAGCTGTCCACGTAGTTTCTGCAGACAACCAAGAAAATAAGTGGCGATTTCCGGCACGTAAAAGGACTGAACTCAATGCCTCAAAGCCCAGATAAAGAAGTTAAAAAAGAAAAGAGGTTACTTTGCTGAAGGGCTGTTGAAAGAATTTCATAAAAGTTAGAGCTATCACTGCTTTTGGCAGGTATTTCACATTTTTTTGTACAAAGTGTCTCCAGCTATGTAGCAAGAAAGAAAATAAAGCAGAAGAGTCAAAGGTTGCAAGTTAAGAGGACAAAGTTCAAAACAGAGCAGAACTATACAATTGTGCATCAAGTATTTATACATTTGAATGTCAGACACCAATCCTGATGCTGCCCTGTCAGGCTGTTATCAGTAATGCTACAACTCACATGGTATCTGACAGCTACTGCAATTCTGAAATCCTGGAATGCATTTCAATATTTTTGACTGTGCTGATTTGTATCAGAAATGTTTCAGTAATGTTCCATACACACAACTAAAATTAAACAAATAAACAAACAAAAAGTTGCAAACCATAGGGATATTTAATCAATGAACCACACTCTTTAAATATCAATGTTTATTATCAACTTTCTCCATGATTTTAAATTAGATTGCACACAGAATTAACAGCCTTTACTGAATATGCTGCGTCATCACACAAATATCTTACCTGAAATAAACATCAATTGATAAATCTCTCATAACTGTTAATAGGGCATGATCAAGAACAGAATCTGAAACGGGATTCTAGAATAGATGAGACTTATTGGATGACAGTACGAATGCGTTTTACAAACTTGCAACTTTGTGGCACGTTTTCTGGTTGATCATTTCTATTTTGTACTTATAATTGTGCAAGCTAGATCCATAACACTTTTTTTTATCTTTCTGATATTTCCCCTCCCCCATCCCTGCCCCTAGTAGCCCACTTAAATTTACTACATATAAAAGCTGAAAGCACATTACCTCCAAGAGATCTGGGAGGTTACATAATCTGAATCAATTTCATTACCATAAATAAATGTCAAATGGCTGAAATATATTGTCTGTGATTAAATTGTCAAGGGCAAGAAGATGCAGGAAGAATGTGTCTTTGTTTTATACCTCTTAGGGTGAAAAAGGAGGAAAAAAGAGTGGAGAAAAAAAAGGAGTATCTTATGAGTAATCTTTGCATAATAAAAAAAGTGAGGCAATACTTTCCAAATACAAATAAATGACCTAGTAATTCACTTCAGTAGTAACTACATAATTGTCTTTGCAGAAAAAGAAATCTGAATGTTTGAATTATACTTTCCTACCTCCAAACCTTGTCAAGTTTTTCTGCCTTCACCTTATGAAGAAAACAGACAGATGGTCCCATTTCCTTAGACATCCGAAATAGAACAAGGGATTTCCAACATCTTCATACAGTGCTTACTCAAAAAATTCCCTCTCTAGAAATAGATAAAGTATTTTTGAGAACTGTTTCCTAATGCTTTATTCCTTGAAAACCTCTAGAAACATCTATTTTTCACTTTTGTGGGTAGGAGAGTTTGAAAGAACAGGCTTAGTTGTTGATGACTGCTTTTCTGGACTGAAGTCTCAACCAAAACACAACTCTTCCTCTGTTAACAGATGTATAGATCCAGATGTATAGATGCTTAGTATAAAACACCATCCTTAGAAAAAACTTGGATTTTAAAATAGTCATCCTCAAGTTACTAACTTTTACATATATTAAGTAAACAAAATACTGAGATTAATGTCTTTAAGTGGAAATGTTGATTTTGTAACTTCTTACAGAAATTTAGACATGATTTCTAGTAACAACATAGCACTCATGATTTAGACAGTTATATCCAGTACATGTGTATTTTCCCGTTATTCATTCCTGTGCCTTTAGCTCCTAGCAAAGACAAATACTATGAACACTGTTCATTAGTGTCAAAACATAAACATATTTTAAATATTCTTCTCATGCATTATGTATAAGAAAGGGTGGACTGACAGAATGTCAGAAGTAAATGTATTGAAAATAACAGTTAAATGTTACCTAAAGGAGATGCAGCTCCTCAAACTGGTAGTATCACTGGTTTATATGTTCTGTTAATCAAAATTGCCTAAGGCAAAGTACAGTTAAATTAAGCCAAGAAACATAGTTAATTAGGGTAACCATCACTGAGCTAAACCTTAAATAAAGTTGTTTCGAAAAAGCACTTTTGGAACAAACTCAACCCTATATGTTATGGAGTGAGAATCAAGAAAACGCTGAAAATATGCAGATTTGGAAGAACAGTAGCCAGAGTTTGATTGCCTTCCTGTTGTATTACACTCTATCAACAAGGAGAGAATCAGAAACCAGTTCTCAGTACAGGCAGCACAGAACAGTATAATGCCATATTAGAGGCTTAAGATGTGTTTTCGGAATGGCAGGAGTGGTCGCTCTCACTTATGGTCTGGATCCCAAGGCAGCCCACTTAAGACAGTGAGGAAATTAAGAATGAAAAACACCCCCAAAATCTGCCTTCACAGTTGTGTCACCTGTGCCCAGGCAACCTTTCCTGTCCCGGCTACACAACTCCCTGATTCATCTCACTTTCAAGAGGTTAGAGATAGCTGTGCATCATTCTTGCATAAATTTTAGGTTGAGTTTAAAGAATGATCAACACAGCTGAATGTGGATTTGGTTTAATTATTAGAATAATGTAGACACCAATGTACTTTTGAGTTAGTATTATTTGCCATGGCTGTATTGATTTTAATGATGTGTCTTCTAGGTCCTTTCCCAGTTTAGGTTAGTAATCTTTGCTTCTTGTTTTTGTATTCATCTTGTGCTTGGTCCCTGTGGTTCATTTGTCTCTCTGTGTAAAAACTGTGTATAATATAAGACACAATGAAGTTTTAACAGTGGCTTGAAATATTGGCCTCACGGAAACTGATGAATCACCTATCCAATCCACTACCTGTCTCCAGCAGCGCCCCATATACAACACAGAAAAAAATAGTGAAGAGTAAAACAAAATCCTCTCTGTATTACGCCTTTCCTATAACAATGAACAGGAGAGGCAAAAGAAAGCTTTCATTTCAATTTGAGATTGCTGCAATCTATATGGATGTTGTGCATTTGGACCTTAGCAAAGCCTTTGACACGGTTTCCCATAATAAGCTTCAGGAGAAACTCGTAGAGCATAGACTGGATGGAAACACATTATGTTGGGTTAGGAATTGGTTGGATGGACGAGCTCAAAGAGTGCTGGTGAATGGTGCCACATCCAGCTGGCAGCCAGTCACCAGTGGAGTCCCACAGGGGTCAGTGTNGCAATGTGGACTCCCTGGATCCTGTGAGTGGCGTCGGGGAGCAGCAAGCGGTGGGGTGAGCATGGGTGGGAGGCCAGTGCTGGCAGTGCTGAGTGGAATGGCACAGCAGACAAGTCTCAGGCTGCCACTGCACACTCACCAAGTTCCCTGCTTGAGCCAGCGGCAGCCACATGGAGGCAGCTGGAGGCTGCCATGATGATGACACAGACCAGTGGCTCCTCCAGAGTTAGCGAAAGGCAGATGAGATAGGCGGCTTGGAGCGCTACCCCATTGGAAAGAGAGTAAACTACCAGGGGAGGGACTGGGGGAAGATTTTAAAAGGTCCAGCGTGAGAGAGGCTACCCCATTGGACAGAGAGGAAACTACCAGGGGAGGGACTGGGGGAAGATTTTAAAAGGTACAGCGTGAGAGACTAGCTTTCTTGCCCTCGTGCTTTCCCCCGGAAATCACTGCTGCTCCAGCTCCTGTTTCTGCCACTGCTGCTGCCATTTCTCCCAGCTGAATCTGCGGGACATCAACATCATCCGTTACCCCTCGCTGATGCCTGCCCTTCCCTGACGATAGCCAGTGGACATCGCTACTGTTTTTATCTGTAGTTTGTTGTTGTGATTTTTCTTTTGGGTATTGGTGTTTTGGTGAGAGTCTTGGTCTGACAGAATCCCTCCTGTTGCAGGCGGGGCCTGTCACGTGTTGGGAGGGGGGAGTCCTAGATTTATATTCCCAGTAGTCCTAGTTTTATGTTACCTGCTGCTGGTATCACTTGTACATACATTATTTCCCATTTATACTCTCTGTTCCTTTTTTAATATATCTTGTTACATCTCTAACGATCTCTTGTTCAAAGAGTGATAACTAATCCTGTACTTGTCTTAAACCAAGACGCCACACTTAAAAAAAAAAAAAGAAAAAGGGAAGAAAAATAAAACAAAGAAAAAACTCATAGAGGCATTTGAAAAGGAGTACATATGTAAACAGGGAAATGTGAAAAATAACATAAAAGAAAAAATTGTCTCATCTCTTGTTCTGTTCAGAGAAAACTGCAGCTTATTAATTTGTTCAGCATCTCTTACCCGACTTCACTGACTCAGTCTTCAACAACCTTTGTAAGTGACTAGCTCTATAACCTTAACCACTTCCCCCTGTTCATACTGCTGTTTGGGGGTGTGTAGGGAGGTAGAGAAGTCCAAAGTGAAGGAATAAAGTATCACAGTATCACAGGATCACAGTATAGATAAGGCTGGAAAGGACCTTGAAGATCATCTAGTCCAACCAATAATCCAACTAATCTATCCTCTACATCTAGATCATATCACTCAACACCTCATCCAGCCTACCCTTAAACAAATCCAGGGTTGGCGAGTCAACCACCTCTTGGGCAACCCATTCCAAATCCAGATCACTCTTTCAGTAAAAAACCTTTTCCCAATATCAAGTCTAAACTTTCCCTGCTGAAGACTATGACCTCTTGTCCTGTCCCCAGAGACCAGGGAGACAAGATCAGCCCCCACCTGACTACAACCTCCTTTTAGATAGTTATAGACAGTGATAAGGTCACCCCTGAGCCTTCCCTTTTCTAGGCTAAACAGACCCAGCTCCTTCAGCCTCTCCTTATAGGGCTTATCTTCCAACCCTTTTACCATCCTAGTTGCCCTTCTCTGAACTTGTTCCAGCACCTCGACATCCTTCTTGAACTGAGGGNTCCTATCAAAACCACTTGCTGCCATCTTCCCCAGGAGTATATCATGGGAGACTGTGTCAAATGCTTTACTAAAATCCAGATACACTACATCCACAGCCTTCCTCTCGTCCACCAGGTGAGACACTTGATCATAAAAAGAGATCATGTTGGTCAAGCAAGACCTACCCCCTCTAAGCGCATGCTGGCTGGGCCTGATCTCTTGTCCATTTTGTAAGTGTTGCATGATAGCGCTCAGCACTAAGTTGAGCATAAGAAAGCAGGGAGAAAAAGTATTTTAATGTCTGTCTTTGTTTTTCACTATCTGAATCTATTTTAATTGGAAATAAATTATTTTTTCACAAAATTGAGTCTGTTTTGCCCAAAACAGTACCTGGTGAGAAATCTCTATCAACCCTGGAGCTTTCTCATCCTATTTTCTGCTTCTGTTCAACAGGGTTAGAACTGTGAGAAGCTGGATAAGAATTTGGCTGTTAGTCAAAAAAACCCTCACCACAGCAGTTCGTAGACTGCTCAGGCATGGCATTGAATCTGAACTTATAAGTCCTATTGGATATTCAGTGAATCTGTGAGCAGAAATGCAGAAATGCAGATAACTCCCTGCAGTTTGTAGCTTATCTTGCCATGCATCCAGTATTTGTGACACTCTCGTTGTCTTCAATGACTAGGAGGCCAACTGGGTAATGAAGGTTAAAAGAAAGGGAAATCCACGTGTGATCCCATAACCACGTATATTCCCATCCTAGTAGTATATCTTGAAAAGACAATACTGTATGAATTCTTACAGGCTGTGATTCACATTTTCAAAATTATTACAAAGTGGGGTATATTATTAGAAATATTGTTGTGCTCATTTCTACAAAACAAAATGTTGAATTTTCAATAGCACCAAAGAATTTATTGAAGAAATAATTAAGGATTAAGTATTTTCCAGGAATGCTGATCAGGGAACTAAAGTTAGTCATCATTTCCCTTAAATAATCAAGTAGTATTACCATTGACCATTGTTAACGCCATATTTTGCTAAAAAACTTCCATCAAGGCAAAACTCAAAATAATCCTGGCAAAGAAATAAAATTGTATCAGTGGTTAAAATGTAAATTGCATTAGAAATTTGAGCTGTAATTTTTAAGACAGAAAAAAATATGGCATAAATATGTACTATCTCCAAGGGTTGGGATGAACTTTGCGTGCCACCAGTAATTGCTGGGAACATATTTGTCTCATGAAGATTAGTTTAAATATCCTCAGGGTGAGTTACTACACATTCTCTATGGCTGAAATTTATGACAAGTGAAAAATGAGTAGCAAGAATAGATGCTGCATGCATCAGACTGCATCATTTTTTTGTTATCGTTGAGGAATTAGCATAGAAGTTTGCCAATATAGCTGAAAGTGGTGCAACCCATTCAGTTTCTGAAAGCTAATTTCATACTGCCAGAATTATCTGCATAAGCCATACATAAGAGAATGGAGGAAGAAATGAAAGTAGGTTAAAAACGCCCAACTGATTACAAACTACAATGTTCCTGAAAACACTGTTTAAAAAACAAAGAAAAAACCCCAGAAAGTATGACTCAAAGATAGTTTTTCTAGGCAAGGTTTCTGTTTACAAAATTAGGACACTGCTAAATCAGCTTTTTAAGGTTTTGGCAAGGGAAAGTTAACAAAGAAAGTAAGATAAACCATTGAACAACTTGCATTTTAACAGCTTTAGCCCCATTTCTGCTTCTGAAAAACATTCAAGAAAAAAACATAACTTAGAAAATTTGACATAAAAGTCTGAAAGTCTCCATGGATTATTCTATTTGCATATGATTACAAAAGAATATATTGGAATGGTCACAGAAATATACACAGGTGATGCAGAAAGTAATTTTAGTTTTATGCTCAGCAATGCTGAAAAAACAGAAGTGATTATTAATGCCAATTTGACAATACCATTTTGAAAGCAAAGAAGCAAGTGTTGGCCTGTCTAATCAGATCACTTTTCAGTTGCTGAATAAAAAATACATATTCTAACATCTACATGAATTAATACTGAATGGTTACCACATTTTTAAGGATATTCTTTTTAAACCTTATGAAAACTGCTCAGCTTTTAGCAATAAGGAAATTTTCTTCTGATTAAACAACTGTCATAATTATCCAGATTTCTCATTCCTGGTTTCAAAAGGAGGAGCCGAATGTCCAGTATTAAGTAATTTCTGATTAATAATTCTTATTTTAATAAAGCCATTCTTTTGAAACACAAAAGCAAAGTAAGGTGGCACATCTATAAGTAAATTTCAGCTACTAAGAGGCAAATAGGTGTACTGGTCGACAGGAAACTCAATATGAGCAAGCAGTGTGCCCAGGTAGCTAAGAAGGCCAATGGCATCCTGGCCTGCATCAGGAACAATGTGGTCAGTCGGTCCAGGGAGGTTGTCCTTCCCCTGTACACAGTGCTGGTCAGGCCACATCTTGAGTACTGTGTCCAGTTCTGGGCTNCATGAGGTTCTGATAAACTATACCAGGCTCTGTTTTGGACAAGACTTTTCCAACCATGAATAACAGAGTTCAGTGTGAAATTTAGGCTAAAACACCTGACTGCTAAGTAACTTTCTGTGTATCTCAGGCATAGGGTGTAGAGGCTGCTGAATACCTGAGGAATAAAGGAGGACAGCATCTTTCTATCTGGAGACATTCCTTGTGGTGCTGTTGCCCAAAGAAAAAGTGTTATGTTCTCATGCAGAACCTGAGAATTCAGCACGTTTAGGATGTAATTCCAGATGACAAAGCCATATTCCATTTTCAGTGTAACATGTCACATCATTGCTGGTATAAGAACTTTTTAATTGTGCTGCAGAACAAGGACTTTGCAGTGTTTTTATACCAACTGAAAGAGGGCAAGGACAAGATTCAGTCCAGCAGCAGAGAGAAAAAAGCTGTGGACAGCCACTGAATATAAACACAATAATTGAACTTGATGGAAAAGCTTGTATGCTGAATAGCTATTACGATTAGCCAAGCCATGTGATGGCAACAGATTTCACTGTTGGCCCAACACATTTAATGGACTCCCCTGACAATGTTCCTTGTTAGTACTCCCTAGGATACAGACATGAGGAGAGGGATCATGGAAACATTCATTTTATTGGAGGAGTAGTTGAAGAGAAAGATATAACCTCAGAGATTTCAAGAAAGTCTGAATCTCCACGGATAAATGAAGGAAATTAACAACAATTTCTGTAGATAGTATTTGATCAGATACCTTTGCCAAAAAAACTTACACAGAAGATGAGGAAGCTTCTACCAGATAGAAAAAGATATGTCTAACAACTAGAGTCAACAATGCTGTTTCAGCAGTGGAGGCACGTGATTTTGAGAAAGACATTAACAACGTTGTTTCCCCTTTAAAAAATACACCCCACAATCTTCTGGGAGCACTTGAAGTAAAAACTTTATTCTTAATGACAGCAATATAAGAAAATATATGGAGAATGTCTGTCAGATTTTCTGGCATTCAGTCTATTTGGTGTATAGGACTCTCCCACCCCCAAAAGGAATTTGTAGATCAAATGGCTGAATAATTATATAAGACGGTACAAAATCAAGACCTCATTCAATCACAGAGTTCCTGATAGGCAAAATAAGTCTAATTAAAGACCTTAAAAACTACAAGCAGAAAAATTAATAAGTAAGAGGTTGATTTCAGGACGCAGAAGTCAAACAGCACCTTAGTGAAATTTGAGGAAACCAGTAAAAGATCAAAGGTCTTTTGCTCCAGCGAGCATTCAAGAATTTTAAGAAATTAATTTTTAGGGATTTTTGTGTCAATGGCACAAGGGCCACAAAATGTCTTGAAAATGTTTCTTTATGGGCTTGTAGGTGGGGTCAGCAATAGTTTGGCTATTCTGTTCTGTATTGCCATGTGCACTAATTCAGGAAAAAAGGAAAGTGAACAAAACATTTACGTTGCCTCTTCCAACAACAAAATCAGAAATGCATCCTGGACACCCAAGAGGAAATTTGATTCTAGAAAAGATTTTTGGTGTCCTTTTAGTGATTCTTAATTCAAAAAGCAAGTAGTTTTATAGCAAACCCAGTTCTAAAACCTTGTTATTAAAGTGATTTAATTCACTATTTTAACATTTACATATGATCTAGCATTATCAAACAACTGAAATTCACTTTCACAGTTTTCATCCTTGAATGGTGACAGACTGAGATGAATCTGATGGCCTGTTCACCAAGGCCAGAGACAAAATGCATAGCTAAGGTATAGCTGAAGAATATAATAGTACACCGTTATTTGATGTAGGAGACTGATAGTAATACTAGCCCTCATCTTACACATCTGGTATTCTGCAATACCTAAAGCTTGACTAAAACATCTTTAGGCACATTGAACTTGTTCGCAACATATAATTCTTGAGCTCTTTGTCTAATTAAATGAGCTCTCCAGTATGAAAGAAATGACTGTGCTCTGCATCAAGCAAGTCATGGTCTGATCAATGGAGCTTCTTTCATTAAGAGATGCCTGATGAAAAGATGCTTGCAAACATAATGTTCAATGTCTCATATACATAGCTACACTTGTACAATCATATGACCCATCCAAGTGAGACAAGACTTTAATGCCAGCTAGAGTTAAAAGATCCAACAGACACAGAAACCACAGAAATAAAATTCCTCTACTGAGGAAGTTCTAGCTACTAAAGGAAGGGTATAATCAGCAAATCTCAGACATTTAGAATTCGTCAGTAGAATTCGTCAGTTGATGATAAGAGCTATTCTGTATAAGTCAACATAAAGGATAATGACAGCTTCTATTGAACATTCTTAGCCAAAGTCTTCGTAATACATTGGTTGTTATGAAAAGACTTAAAGGAAGAGTCTAATTTGTTTACAATCTGACTAACTTAAAATGTTAGATATAATCCAATGTAACAACTTCATAGCATCTTGCAGGTCAAAAGATGCAATCCTGTCTCCTTCTGGAGCAATGGAATAACTCATTAAGGTCATCTTCTGCATGTTAATTTTCTAATAAAAAGCATACATTTTCAGTGTCTTATTATGTTCTACACCTTCTGTACAGAGATATTTCCTGTATCCATTCCTAGTGAGCAGCAACAACTAAAAGTGTTTGTGAAATTTGTAGACCTGTGAAATTGGTGCACCTACTGTAAGAAAAATGACACATCAGAATACTGGGATCTGACACAAATGATTAACTATCAATAGTTAATTTTCCTCTTTCCAGATGGCTTTAAATAGCTAAGGTTACTGAAGTGCTGAAAAATCTTCATGTGAATGAAGTGACTTAACATGCAAAAGAAATGAGAAATTAGTACTTTTCTAAATTCCTACAGTAGAACNGGTCGAGGACCTTATGGAATAACATCCAGGTTATTATATGCAGGTCAAAATCACAGTCGTACAGCTATAGAAACTGGTCCATGATCTGTATACCTTCCCCCCCGCTCACTCTCTGAGGAATACATATGTGAAGTCTTAATGTCCTTGTTCACCTAGACATTCTTCTCATGACAATCTTTCCCCAAAACTATATTGTGTCAAATTAAACATGCTGGATCTCAAGCCCTGTACTATTAGTCAAGAAAAAACTAAAAGCTGAATAATGGTAGAGGTTCACAGAACCACAGAATCACGGAATACTACGAGTTGGAAGGGACCCACAAGGATCATCTAGTCCAACTCACCAGCTAACGCCCATACAGAGACCGAACGCACACCCCAGAGTGGTGAACATAAACCTAGTTCCCTCACAGGTGCACAGGCCACTCCAAGCCAGGAGGGACCCCACAGGACCATCCAGCCCAACACCCCCCAGACAGACCGTGTCACTAAGCTCCTCATCCAGTCTCAAGACCTTGTGTTATGCAGGAACTTATTCAAGGGGAATAGTCAAAGACAAAGCTAATCTATTTAAAAACTACAGGAATGCTTAATAGATAACATATGCCACTACATGAATTACTGCAGTTCCTAGTGGTAATTAAAGTAGACTTTCCCGGTAAAAGGAGTCTAAGATCTTAGAGGCTAGTGGGATTATAGTTAAGAACTCCCTTTTTATATTGTTACATGGGGGGGAAGGTAGAACTGACCATGGGAGCCATAGAGTGACAGATAAGGACTTTTGATTAGGATAAAAACTCAGAGGACAATCTGAACAAAATGGGATCATGGTACACAGTAAAAGTCATAATTAGAACTTTATCTGTGGTAGTGTCAAAGACAGGCCACTTTAATGATTGTGCTGGTCTATGAGGAACAGAGATACATCTTCAAGAAAGCAATAGGAGAGTTTCTATAGTAATGAAAAGCTGAGGTACTCTGCTTTAGGCAGGTATAGAAGGATTATTTTCACTCAGCAGAACATTAGAAGAAAGGGAGAGGAAACAGTATGCCTTACTCTTTTTAAAACTACAGAAGGATCTAGCTCATGACCCTAATTAACACAGGTTGACAGAACTTGCATATGCAGTGTCAATATGCATACTTTCTCTGCCTCAAAGGAACTTTGCTTGCTGTGTTTGTAAAGCCAGTGAGTGAATTTAAATATGCCTAAAGTATCCTGCTTAGATGCATCATCTGAAAAGCATAGCACCTGTTAATTTTTCCTTACTGCATAGGAGTAACCTCCCTTTCCCATATCCCCCCCAAAAAGAGGGGGGTTTAAAAGAAAATAAATCAAAATAATTGTTAAAAATTATAAGAATTGTTAAATTTAACACTGAAGTGTGGGGATCATACTGACTTTTGAAAAGTAAACAAGCAGCATAGCCTAAAATAGGAGGCATGCAGCAAAGAGGCAGAATGCCATAGTAATCCTGGTATAATTGAAAAATCCTTATTAAAAAAAACCAAACACAAAACCAAACAAAAAACATACCAAACCCCCCTCCCTGTAATATCTGGATGAAACAATCAAAATACAAATCTCTCAACCATAAGCTAACTAACCATCCACTTCTTTCACAAATGACATAAAACATATACTATGGATTCATGCAAAATGTGTAATGATTCAAACTGTCTTAGAAAGTCCAACAGAAGAATAAGATCATATCTTTGAAATTAAAAGTTACTAATTGATTCTGAAGTAGATTGGGGAGCTCATTCTTACTATTTATTTTGTTACTTTCTTGGAGTTTTTTACAAAAAAAAGGAAAGTGAATATAGATGACAATGAAAGGCAAAAAGGCAATCCAAGCAATTAAATCCACCTTCAATACTTCAGTTTACAACACTGAATATGGGTGTGGGAGGAGTAGGAAGAAGGATGATAAAAGAAGTGCCAGCAGTAAGGAGGGTTTCTCCTTAAATCTATATAAATATTGAAGGTTTTTAAATGTCTGAAATTCTGATGCAGCTATCTTTTTTATCATTTCTGGGAACAGATATTAGCTTCTAGATGAGGGGCTTGCTTAATGATTTTAATCTTTCAGCTACAGCAAACAAATTAGTTTTGTCTATTTACTCGAGTATTAATCATATTTTAAAATGCAAATATCTCTTGAAAATTTTGTATATTTTGAGCCTGTTTTCTGTCTTGTACTTTTAGCTTTCTGGTATATTTTTTTAAAAATGAAGTTAGCATTTAAAAAGCATAATTTAATTGAGCAATAATGATCCTAACATTTTCACGCATCTAAGAAATCTAATATGCTCTGCAGCTGACTAAAATAAAATAAATTCAATAAGATTTTGCTTTTCTCTACTGATTATTTAGTTAAGCTTTTATTTCCAGTGTGACTTTCATGATGGGTGAAGAAATGACAGTAAAGAATCCTCAAATCCTCTATCTACGTAGCAGGTAGGAATAGTTCAAGTAGAAGTAATGCAAGGTTATTCCACCAGTGCAGATCCACTTCACATTTGACCTTACACTGATGTGTCTTCTAAAGCAAAATGGTCAGTCAGGTTTCACATTCACTCAATTTTTTCCCCTCATGTGGAATTCCAACTGTGCCAAATTGCATGTGATGGTTCTATAATGCTCCTTCCGAAGTACGAACAACCAACTCATTAGGATTTGAATAACCTAGAAAGGATCTGAATATCACATACTCAGAACCAATATTTCTAGCACCTCTTTGAGGAAAACAGTAGATGAGAAAATGCTCATGAAGAGATAATAAAGACCTACACAAATGAACAGAGTTCTGACATTTAAATGTGCATCTGGTAAGGTATAATTTACATTTCAAGCTTTGATTCAGATGTCTTGTTAAAAGTCATAATCCTTTATATTTCATTTCAAATCCCTGCCATGGACTCTTTCATCACAGTTTGTAGTGTGCCATTATGACCTGAAGCAAAAATCAAAGCTACCATGCAATATATGGCCCTTATGCAAATCATCCATGACCACTGCTAACAGCTATTTACAATATAATTGTTATTGATATTATTAGTACTACCAACATCAGAACATCTAGCTACAGATCAAGCGATTCGTATTGTCCAAACACTGAATAAAAATATAGTCTATATCTTATGGAGCTTGGAATCTTATTTAAAGAAAAATGCCCAAATAAACAACCCCCAAAACACAACAAGAGAACATCAACAAAGGGATAAACAGTGTCAGAAAGACAATTTGACTAGCATGATAGCCGACAATCTCGCAAAACGCTTGTATGGACTAGCTTAACAGTGCTACCAGGTGTATCCACTTCAACGTCCAGTGCCAGTATCATCTTCAGCTGCTTCCTACTCCTTTCTATATATGATTGCTCAGAAAATGAAATTACTCATTTGCCATGACCTACTGCGATTTATTAAGGATTCACCATGCCAAAAACTACTGAAATGAAAGCAAGAGGAAAACAAAGAATATTGATTGTTTTCTGCATGTAAAATGGAACATATATTAATGAGACATCTCTATCAGCCCTATTGAGTAATCTGCTACATTTACTTTTTACACAGGGAAAGTTATGAAAAACATGTAAAAAGACTAATTACCACAAAGAGCTGGATTCTAAAACCTACTAAAACCAGTGCAGTGGATAAATCTGACCAGCATCTTTAGCCCTTACTAACAAAGAAGTCAACCCAGAGGAAACTATTTGGAAGCTAACACACAGAACAAACTTGTGAGTTTCATAAGGAAACACACATCAACAAGCATAACCTACCTCCTGCTCCAGGTCCCCCAAATGAGCCTCCTGCTACAGAGATTTTGTTGGTCTTGCATCTCTGCAGGGTTTGTGAGACATGACACTTTTGCTGGATGCGAGTCGAATGATGACAGAACTCCTCTTGGTCTCTCTGGAGTCCTATGCCGGTATTTATGGCATAACTCAATTACTACATGTAAAGTAAGAAATCCCTCAAAACAGCCCTTGGTGGAAGGTGGGTTCCTCCCATGCCAAAATTAGATTTTCATTGCACTCTGGTTGTTGACTTACCTTTAGACAGTACTTGCAACTTCTTTCTACTCAGTAGCGCATGCCATTGGAATTTTGACATTTAGGTGCACAGAAGAAAAATTATGCTTGCCATGTGTAACAAGTTTTACCCTGGCTGGATGCCAGGGGCCCGAATGGTCGCTCAGTCCCAATAATAAGATGATATACAAAGGGTGGTTTGGAATAAGGCAGTTTAATATAGCACAAATGAAGCAAAGCAAAAGCGCAGAAGCAAAGCAAAAGAACTAATCTCTACTTCCCCATCCGCAGAAGTGTCCACATCCAGGGAAGTAGGGCTCCTACACAGGAAGCAGTCATCCAGAACAATGAATGCCCCCCGTCCTTGCTCCCTTCCTCAGCTTTTATATCTGAACTCATGTCATATGGTATGGAATATCCCTTTGGTCAGTCTGGGTCAGCTGGCCTGCTCGTGTGCCCTCCCAGAATCTCATCCTCAGTTAGGGGGAAGGGGCAGTGTGCCCAGCTGTAGTCAAAACACTTGTGTGTTATCAACACCCTTCCAAGGTACAGCATTGCGAGGACTGCTATGGGCTCAGACAGACCCAATACACCATGTAACACAAGTGAACTTATTACACTACATAATTGCCTTCTGCCTCATATTTTGACTCATTGGGATATGGCAAATAACTTAAGGCACTATTTAAGAACAAACTTCTCATATTTTTAAATTCTTTCAAGCTGTTTTCAAGTACCAAAATAAGAAAATGGAACTGAAAAAAGAGAAAGAATGAAAATGGGAAAAAAATAATTCTGTTTCTCTAAAATGTCCTTATGAAGAAAACTGTTCACAACTCAGAACCAGAGAAATAACCATTTAAAAATAGATTCTTTCTGCCTGTATCCACAATACTTTCCCCGGTTTGTCAAGACTCTGTGGCCTTGAGCTCTGCTTTAATTCATAATGGTAAATTAAATCCATCCTTTATTTAATCTCAATTTAATAAATTACTGTTAAATGGTCCTTCTGGTAATTTATTAACATAAAATAATGCTTCACAGGAGGCCATTCAAAGCTGTTCTGAGTTAGAGAACAGCTAGTCCATAGCATTATGAGGTTTTCACCTTGTAAATATGTACCTATGTCTCCATGAATTTCAGGGGCTTGCTTAACATTTCTATAAGACGATCTTTTTCCAGCAATACAATTTGTGATGGTTTCATGAGCAACATAAAATTCAGTAATAGATATTTAGTTTTATTACAGTTCTTGTTGACACTTTTCATAGAGTTTGTTGTGTAGAAATGCAGTATTAGATAAGAGTCCTAAAACTTTCCCTTTTGTCTCTTAGTGTCCTTGAATTGCTTAAAACAAAAGCAGCATTAAATTTGTCTATTAAAGAGTGCCAGACCTAACTTAAATGTCAACCTGTAACTCAATATAAATCAGCCTCTAAGGGTAGGTTAGAAAATTGTATTTTAATGCCCTGGAAACGGAGGAGTCTTAGTTCCTTCAGTTAGTGTGATTCACGTTAATCATGTCCACTGTAATACTATGTAAAGAATTCTTCTCTATCAGACTTCAGTTTGGAGGCAGTTGTGGATTATTTGGAGCAAATAAGAGTCTAATTGTACTGATGTGAATGTTCATTCTCAAGGTTATGGCAAATGACAAATGAATAATGCTGATGAATAATATCCTCTTCTGGAGAGAGCAGGGTTATAGAGCCAAAGTGTACAGTTTCTGAAGAGCTTTTGAGTTTTTTAAGAAACATTAGTTCCCGATAACTGTACATTTGTAACAGCAATGTATGTAACTACGGACAAATATGTACCCTGTCTCTATGCGCCCAGGTGGCTAAGAGGGCCAATGGCATCCTGGCCTGTATTAAGAACAGTGTGGTCAGTCGGACTAGGGAAGTTATCCTTCCCCTGTACTCGGTGCTGGTCAGACCACATCTTGAGTACTGTGTGCAGTTCTGGGCTCCCCAGTTTAAGAAGAAAGTTGTTCAGCTTGAGAGGGTCCAGAGAAGGGTGACAAGGATGGTGAAAGGACTGGAGAACAAGCCCTATGGGGAGCGATTCCGGGAACTGTGGGTTGTTCAGCCTGGAGATGAGGAGGCTCAGAGGCGACCTAATTGCTGTTTACAACTACCTGAAGGGAGGCTGCAGCCAGGTGGGTGTGAATCTGTTCTCTCAGTCTGATGATGCCAGAACAAGAGGACATAGTCTTAAACTACACCAAGGGAGATTTAGGCTGGATGTTAGGAAGAGGTTTTTCACAGAGAGAGTGTTCGCTTAGTGGAATGGGCTGCCCAGGGGGGTGGTGGACTCGCCATCCCTGGAGGTGTTTAAGAAAAGACTGGACGAGGAATTCAGTGACATGATCTAGATGATGGGAGGCTTGGATGGATGGAGTGTGGTGCCTGTGGTTCCATGCTTGTGGGCCTGATCCCTGGGTGGGCATTTGCTTGGGAGTTGGACTAGATGATCCTATAGGTCCCTTCCAGCTCAGAATAACCTGTGAACCTGTGATCTATGTGGTGCTTCTACTTAGATATCAATGGCTCTCTAACCTGTTTATTTTTAGTTAAGAATTCCAGAACTTTTTAGGTAAAAAAGATGTTTAGATTTTGTGACCATGAATCAGATAGTACCATGGTATCAATTGATTGGAACAGATCAGTTTTCTTTGATCTGACCAAGGACATGCTCTCGCCCTGCTGCAAATTTCATCCTGGAGAGACACACGCACTCTTTTTTCTCCTGAGAGAGGTGGGGGACTGGTCTTTTCTCCTTGGTCTCTGACGATAGCACGAGAGGTCACAGTCTTAAGCTTCAGCAGAGAAAGTTTAGGTTTGATATTAGGAAAAGGTTCTTTACTGAAAGAGTGACCCAGATGTGGATTCGCAGAGGTGGTTGACTTGCCAACCCTGGATTTGTTTAAGGGTAGGCTAGACGAGGTGTTGAGCAATATGATCTAGATGTAGATGCTAGGTTAGTTGGGCTATAGGTTGGACTAGATGATCTTCAAGGTCCTTTCCAGCCTTATCTGTACTCTGATACTGTGATACTGAGATAGCAAACAAATTTGAGAAAGCTTTAATCACATCCTTGATTTTTAATTTAAAATTAAAAGTCAGAAATGTGTTATATCAAAATGCAGTGAACTTCACTATATTATGCATAGGCGCATTAAAGTACTTCCTAAATAGCTTCAGTATCACGGCTATTAATGTCATTGCTATTGGTGCAATAAGATGTTGAGACATGAAAATTAACTGTATATATGCACCAATATTCCACTTTGAAAACTGTCAGACATTTGTGTTTCAGGAGTCCTAAATTATGCATAGGAAAAATGAGATTTTCATGTAACATTTGACATCGGTTTACTTTCCTGTCATAACTGTCAATTTTTAAAGTGTTACTGTCTCTGTCCCTTAAATGATATGTGAGCTGGCAAAATGGAACTTAGGCCATGTTAAGGAAGACAGAGGAAGAGAAATGGGAGAAATAATTTTTAGGCACAGTGTCAAGCCTACACACTGAAAAAGAAATGCAGGAGTTTTCAAGGAGAGGAGAGATGGACTCCATTTCAAGGGATTACGTTCTCCACCTCCTTCCTCCATAGTGTAACTTGTCCAGCCTTTAGTTAAAAAATAACCTGTTGCTGTTCTCAATACTTTAGTTTCACAAAATATAGGTCATACTGCTTGTCTCTATGTTCACAGTTCTGAATGTCCTCATGGAAGGCAACTTCACAGAATCACAGAATCAGAGAATATTATGAGTTGGAAGGGACCCACAAGGATCATCTAGTCCAACTCACCATCTAACACCCGTACAGAGACCGAGAGCACATCTCAGAGCGTAACACCAACCTAGATCCCTCACAGTCTCCCAGGCCTTAAGCTGTTTGTTTAAAATTACTCAAATTGAAACTCTCAAGCGTCTATTTTCTAACCAATCTTTCTGTCTCTTCATTGTTGAAATATAAAGAAATGAATAAAATGTATTTCCCTTGGACTGATCATCCTTCAAATACAGTGATCCCCCGTTACTCGCAGGCTGTTGGGTCTGGCCCTTTTCACGCGAGTCTTGGAATCCACGAAGAGAGCAAACCCACTAAGTATTCAAGTATGCCATGCCTGTAGCTTCCTGAGAGAGGGGTTTGTCTCAGTCACCTGGAGGCTGCCCGACATGGCAGTGCTCCGGTGCAGGGGGCAGGATGGCTGCTTCATTTGGCAGCAGGATGAGCGAGCAGGCAAGCGCTGGGGCGAGCAGTGAGCACTGGTCCCGTGGCGGGCGGCGAGTGCAGGCCTTGTGGTGGCCGAGTGGCCCCTGGGCTCCACTGGGCCCTGGCCACAGGCCCTGCCTGACTGTGGGCACACAAAGGGCACCGCAGGGGTGGGAGGGGGGAAGGTGCCTCCCGCTACTGCACAGATACACACAGTGACAGTCCCGTCACCCTGTCTTGTAGCCCAGCAGAGGACAATTCCAGACGTGCAAAAACACACATTTACACTAAATGCATCCCGTCCACGCTGCGGTGGCTCTTGGCTGGGACCAATTTACATATTCATGAGCAGACTAGGTTTGCAGTAAGTTCTACGAGTTGTGCACATGCGCCACGTCCCACAGCTCGTTGGAAAATCAACAGCGACTCATCGGATCCCGCATATTATGGATTGCGGCTATGTGAAGGATCACTGTATAATGCTGGTTTCTAAACCTAGGTCACTTTTGCAAAATGTTTTTAAGGCAAAATATCTTTTTAAATCCTTTTAATTTTATTAGATTACTAGGGCAAGGCAAAAAAGCTAATGGTTACTGCTTGCAGTCCATGGTTTAACGTTATGAATATAGTAATATTAACAAACAAACAAACAAATCTACCTGTTATATATCTTTAAATAAACAAACTGATAAATCTGTTAATAAAAATAGAATAACTGACCTCAGGACCTGCACACAATGACTTACTGACGGAAGGGATAAATAAACACCGTATTCTTCACCTCCACAGAGATTATCTGAATACATTCTTTGCTGGTAACAAATTAATCTCAATAAATAGTATAAGTTTCAGTTCAAATAAAATGAGACCATGCCCAGTCAAACTGCTATCCACAAAGTGCTTCCCCCTCTGACAGTATTGAGGAAGACCAAGGATGACAGGCCAGACCCTTTCTCCAGATCAGACCACAGGTGTCCTAGATAACAATGAAAATGTTAAAATATGTTGACCTAATCTGGATGCATAGCAATAGCAACAGAGCACTACAGGTTCTGTGTGTTCAATGTGTCATATAGGATTTGGTGCCTAAGAGACAAAGCAACACTCTGGATTCTAATGCCAATGTTACTTGACTAAAAAGTTGAAATAGAAATGCAGAAGTCAGTATCACTTTCGCAGCTCAAGCTCATATTTTATAGCAAAGAGCAAGGCTCTTCCCACCTGTTTTAGGGACTGTATTTTTGATTGCTCCAGACACATGTATAGGACAGTGAAAGGGCCCAGCAGAAGTTGAATTTGTTCCGGTATATTATCCTCTACTAATGGGGAAAGAGTTTGCAATACAGTAAACCCCTGGTTATTTGTGACATGTATCTTTGCAGTTTCAATTATTCATGATTCATTTTTCAGTGAAAAAGCAGGGTCTGTGCATGTGCAGATAACACCACGAAGAAAGGCAGTTCATGAATATGTAATGAAATTTTGAATATGTAAATGAGCCCTGCCCATCACTCCACAGTCCTGGAGTGCTGTCCATTTTCACTGGAGGACAGGGAAGGGGAGAAAGGAGCTGCTTTCTGGAGAAAGACTGCATAATTTTTTTACCATTGGAATTAACTTTGGATATGGAACATTGTTAATCAGTTTTACCTGTATGCTAGGAACAGGAAAAATAATTTCTAACTTAGAATCACCAGAATGCAGTAAAATTGTTGAATTTTCACCTGGCTCTGGGCATAACATTTTATCTGTCTCAGAAGCAGCTGTTCCCTTCTACTTAACTGTATCAAAATTAGCTAAGTAACAGAATATTAAGTTCATGATTGCACAGATATGTTAAACAATTTAGTGAAACATTAAGGGAAAACTGCATCCAAACATGCAATAGCATTGACATGATTTATATCTATTGTGCAACATTTTTGTGGTATATATCAGTAGTAGCTGTATAATTAGTTAGCTGCAACTATTCTAATATTCTTCCAAAGAATTAATCTAAGCAAGTTTAAGAAGAAAGGCTAAACAATTCAACCTGTAAGCATTCAATACACTGAAGAAGGTCTCAGAACATGTGCTTTAAAAGAATCTGCCTCTTGTGTTATTTCATCTGCAGCCATGATTAATATATTGTATTACATTTTTATATTTAATAGTGAAGATCTCTTCAAAACATCATTATTTTAAACAAGCCCTTTGAATCACATAAATGAAGTTGAATGTAAAGTGACAAACCACTTTGTATTTAATATTAAAATAAAATCGGAAAATGGACTGAATTGTAGAAGTTACAAACATCTTAAGAGGTAGGCCGCTTACATTCAATAATGTTTTATTCTAATTTCTTTTACTGGGAATTTTGATATTCCCATGTTTTTTCTGATACATTTGGCATAATGAAAAATGAAACCAGCTATTATGTTCTCTAGAATAGTATACAGTAAATAGATTAGATAAATAATTCTCACTAATTTTACAGAAAAAATATGTCATTACATTAACATAACAAGACTACCGATCTATGAAGAATATAGCATAAATTTGCTGAAACTATATGCTTAACTTTGAAAAAATCCACTCAACTCATCAGCCCCAAAGCCAATACTGTAAAAGTCCAACAACACTCAGGCATATTAGTTATAAGCGCATTTCATTCTAGCGTTAAAAACATAGGTCTGTACATAGAACCTTCATTGAGGTTGGATTCTCAGGCAGAAACTGTCTCCAAGATATACCTCAAAGTTATGTTATTTTTTCTTTCAAATTATTCCATAAATACAATTTGGAACGTCATCTTAGTTTACAAACTTGGAGATCACTTGGGTTTTCTGAATACCCAGGTTCTTTTTCTGAGTATCATGAATCCTCCCTTTATCGGTTAGTGTGAGGAAGCACACTACACTACTTCTGCTTTTTTCCCTCTGACACACATGATTTTAAAGAATACACTAAATCTGTGTATTTTTCCACTACTGAAAATTTTTTGCCTTCTGCTGTAAGAACTGCAGACAACTAAAACCAGTAAAGGTCTCTTGCACATATTATATCTTTTTCTACTTTCACTGCATCCACTTCATCAAGCATCCAACATATTTAGTCATCTCTTTAGTGTAAAACTTGTTCTTTCATTTGAGAATAATATTTAAATATTGTAAATTGGCATTTGTAATACCTGTATATTATTGTGAAGGAGAGATGCTAAATTATTTTCTTGTCTGTGATTTCTAAAAGACAGCTGAGAATACGTCTACATTTAAAATCAGATGCATATGATGATTTAAGAGAATGAAAGAGGAAGAAAACAATAAAACTAGAACAGCCACCACATAGCAAGCAAGTTTATCTATATATTTTTTCCAAACACAATTATATCTACATTTAAAATTTCCATATTTGCTGTAAGAGCAATGCTAAACATAGACACTACCCAGAATTCTGCTGTTTGTATGATTCAGCGTACTTCCAGTATGTAAAACCTTGTATTTGGCACTTGGAATTTCATTTGCCTTCATGCTGCTTAATCTTCCACCTTCATTAAAAGTCAGCAGTGTTCCTTGAAATTTTTTCTCTCCTGAATTTTTAAAATTCATTTGAAAAATTAAATTACCCATATTCAGAGTGTTTGAATATCCACAGTGCCTCATGATTTTAGTCATGTAGTAGAAGATGTTCTGTATCTGTGAAGACCAATTCCACAACACCTGATAACATGCTGCAGCCAGAAAAAGTTATTATGGAATAGTTTCATGTGAAGAGAAATGTCATGCATAAAGAATGCAAAGTAGTTCTTCCAGTCTACTTAGCCGGGCAAGATTGACTCACAGGGACTATGCTGTATTTTGTGTAATGCAGTCCAAGAGAGCAGACTGAGGTAGCAACAAGTGTTTATTTGTTCATTTGGGGTTTGCTTGTTTTTATTTTTGTCTAGCAGAAAAAGATTGAAGAAAAGGAAGACAAGAGCTTACAAATATGGCTAAAGGAACTGTATGGAGGCAAGAAGATAGTGATCTCTGTGATCTCAGCCAGCAGAGGAACCATGTAAATGAATTATAACCAAAGAGATTCAGCTCATCTGTGCCAGGAAGCCTGTAAAGGACAAGTGAACACTGGAGAAAAGGTGAAACCCGTATCCCTGGAATTTTTTTGAGAACCAACCTGATCACTAAGCTTTAGGTATGGCATGGAATGACTGACTTGCCTTAGGGAAGCTGGGTGGACAAAAACCTCTTAAAGTTCTTTTAGAGTATAGATTCCAACTCTGCAGGTATGGTTGTGAATTCTTGGAAGGCTTCATAATCATACTCATACTCATCAGTTTTTATGATAGTGCCCCTCAGCCAGCTGACAGAGACCTCATTCTGCTAGAGTTGCAACAGCAGTGCAGTTGCAATAACTGACATGTTAATTCACTGAGGGAGAAGGAAGGCAGGGAGTGGACATGAATTGCTCCTTTTAAAATTCCTTTGGTAGGGCAATTCTAAAAAGGGATTATCAAAATGAAAACACATGAGAGCATGTTTGAACAGTCAGTGAGCAGAAGGCAGTAAGTTTTCACAAACTTGCATATGAGGAAAATGCTGTTATACAAAATGTTTATTCTCAGAATCAATAGATATTCTAAGAGGGAATAGGAAGTACTTCACACAGATTCACAGAATATTATGAGTTGCAAGGGACCCACAAGGATCATCTAGTCCAACTCACCATCTAACACCCATACAGAGACCGAACGCACATCCCAGAACGGTAAACACAGACCTAGTTCCTTCACAGTCTAACAGGCCACTCCGAGTCAGAAGGGACCCACAGGATCATCCAGCCCTACACCCCCCAGCTAGATCATGTCACTGAGCTTCTCATCGAGTCTTCTCTTAAACACCTCCAGGGACGGCGACTCCACCACCTCCCTATGTACATCTTAGTATAGAAACCTCAGTTATCAGTTTATGTGGGCCGACACTAGGCAAACATTCCTTTTTATTCCTATTCCCTAGTCTAAAATCATGCTGCTATATATTTCTAATAAAAAGCCAGGCCTCATAAAAGGACATCACAAATACAGTGCCTAATGAGACGTCCTTCTTCTACCATGCCCCTACTGGGTATATAAACTCTTAACAAACAAAATATTTAGTCCCTCACACTCGCACAACTCCCAGATTTAGTCAGCCAACATAAGCTTTACCATTTGATAGATATACCTCAGTCTGGGGTACTAAGTTAATCGAAAGTGGTAGAGATGTAAATATTGTGAAAATCTACCTGCACCTTTATTATCAAGGTCTGAATCAGGATATGTCAGTTACATTTTTCCAATCATTAAATACTCTACCAAGTAATACTACAGCATAAAAATATATTCAAATATATCATCATTCTATTTATTACAGAAGCATCTGCACTGTAATAAAATAAATCATTACTCAGGTGGCGAAACATCAGTGTTTTCTACCTAGAAGAAGTGAATCTCATGACCAGGCAGACGAGTTGGCATAAAAGACTACCTGATCTGACCAGAAAGCCCCTTAAATCTACTTTCCTTCATCTCTTACACTTCCCATCCCTCTCTACTTCTCCCATCTGTCTTGAACAGTCTTAGGAAAGAATGTGTAGGTAAAATCCAAATGTTTGGGATTTTCAAATTAATAATTGGGAAGCCAATTTTTATCTGCTTCCAGTTCTGATGAAATATATTCCTTGAGCTGGCTACACTGCCAATTGAATTTGCAAGTTCCTAAAAATTTAAAAAGTCATTTTAAAATATTTAACTTGCTTGGCAGGGTCTAACTCTGTATCCTGATGTTTCCATTGGAGCTCAGGCCCACATGGAGACATTAGAGTCATACAATTCACACTTACAAAGAAACTAGAAGTAAAAAAGTAGTGTAGGTGGATTTCAATAAGGACTAGCTAGTTTTCAAAGAAGAAAACAGTTTTGTTCTTTCTTCTAAGAAAAGAACAATGGAATTAGAATTTTAAATTTAATACTTAAATAAAGATCTTCCACCACTCATTTCCCTTGCCGCAACTCTGGAAAATCATATCTGCATTGCAAAGGCAAATATATGCTAGTTTTGAACATATTCTTCTTAAAGTTACTATACCAAACTATCAGATCCGATATTTTTACTGCATTTCATTTCTATAATCATGATCACTTCTTTGTGTCCATTACATTATGCAAAGCACTATAAATGAGAGCATATTTCTGGTTTTGTTCTGTCCCTTTGTTTTTATATTCAGTCTCTCTTTGATTGTAAAGAAAGAAAGAAAGTTACAATTTGAGCTTGTATGAGACCTCAGTTTCAATAAACTTGCAAATGTATTTCTAGCTCTACATACAGAACATCTTTTTAAAAGCCTTTATATTAAAAATTAAAAGGCTGTCACAGAAAGACAGTAGGTTATGGTTGCACTATTTTCCATTCTCGTTATAATTACCATCACAGGTATAGACTCAAACTACAGCATCACACTCTATTGATGCAACCCATGGCACAAGAACCAGCTATCAGAATTTCAATGCTTCGTATATTCTATAAGTTAAGTACAGTCCTATATGGCTTTGACCTTTTCAATATTCCATAATTTGAATGACTGGCTACTCTAATTTTTCCCATTTACAGTCTCAGAAACCCGTAGGGAAGAAGAAAAATGTCCAGCCAATCAAAATACTGAACACTGAAAAGATCAAAGTAGTAAAACATACTACAGTCTTTCACAGAATATATTAGACATTAAAATTTTCATATCACACTATAAAAAGATAACATTTTCCCCTGAAAATCTAGGTACTATAAAAGTGGAGCAGTAGTGCAGCACGGGTGGTATCACTAAACCAAATAACACAATTTATATTACTCATATGTAACTTTTTATACATTTCTTCAAATAATGAAGTCCTTTCTAGCACTGAATTTAAAACAAATTCAGCTCTATTTTAATAACTTTAACACAAACTCGAGACTTTCAAGTATGTATTCCAGGTTTGGAAACTGCAGAGCTAGGTGCTTCTGACCCTGCTGAATGAATGCTACTAAACAACTATCCAAATTTCAGACTTAGTAATATAGGAAAGCTTTTGTCATCTTTTTGTGGCTCATGGATGCATGGTGAGTTTAGCAACATATTGGCAGTTTTATGTTATTTTTGTTTACATGACTTATTTTCATTCCTCCACTAGAGAGCAAATAGTAGCAAAAAAATCCATTGCTTTGGCAATACAGCATTCTACCAGAAACAAATAAAAACAAGGCATCTTATTATGTCAAAGATGTTAACGCTATACGATGAACACAAGAGATTAAAAATCAAATATAAACAATGTTAAGATGATATAATCTGATTACTTTATGGATTCATTTCCATGTAATCATTGCAGCTTATTTGGCTTATGGGACTATAATGCATTACCCTGTTATCACAATGCATATTTCTTTATCTACTTGTTAATGAAAGAAATGTAAACAAGAAGATCACTAATATAATTTGATTTGCAAAACTTTCCTTGAGAATGATGAAAAACCACTCTTATTATTGATATTCTTATCAAGTAGGTCATCTTGTTACCTTTTGAATGCAAATTGCTAATGTGCGTCCTTAACAAGTTCTCAAACAAACACACAGTTAATTAGAAAAGTTTGTCCCCATAAAGCAGATTTATCAGAATGTATTTCCTCTCTAGCAGCAGGCCACTGTTGTTAACAAAGAGGTTCAAATATTATGCATAAGATGCTCATCCAGCTTTCAAGTCTGCAATTTTTGGCATGATCACAGCAGGTACAGTCGCAAAGGAAACAAATAAAATCTCCGTCACCATTAACCTTCACTCCAGAATAACAAACTTCTTCTAAGACTATGAAGTTATAATATTTGTAAAAAGGTTAATTTAATGTTATAAAGTTTATAATTGAATAACTATACTTGCCAAAAAACCAGGCAGGGGTACCATCTCATTTACTGCACTGTGCTGGTGAGCAAGGTTTACAGGCAATGGTGCAGAGCAGCAAGCATGAATCTTCTTCACCTACCAGTTACTTGGTTATATGATCTCATGCTGTGTGCTCTGCTGTTCCATCTTTCTCCCTATTGCATTACAGCTAGCATGTTACCTGCTCTGTTATTTATTTTTAAACTGTTGTTACTGCTTCTTTCACTATCTCACTGAAATGGCTCAACAGAACAACAGGAGCATCTTCTAAAGGTAAAGTCTTTTACAATCCCTGAGGAGAAAAAAAAAAAAAAAAGAAAGTGATCCTAAAATTTGTCCTACATGTGATTTTGGAAAGAAACCTCAATAAAAGGAGATAAATTAGTACTCCACAGAATAAGACTACAGATTTGAGTGGGGTCAAGGAGAAATGACCAAAGTGTTTGCATATCACTCTCTACCACGACCTGAAAGGATTTTGTAGTGAGCTGGGGGTTGGTCTCTTCTGCCAGGTAACAAGCAATAGGACAAGAGGAAATGGCCTCAAGTTGCACCAGAGGATGTCTAGATTGCATATTAGAACAAAATTCTTCACTAAAAGAGTTGTCAAACACTGGAACAACCTGCCCAGGGAAGGAATGGGTCACCACCCCTGGAGATATTTAAAAGATGTGTAGAAGTGGCACTTGGGGATAATCTACACCGACCACTCACAGTCTGCTTGGCAACATATGTATAAAAACCTTGGAAACATCCTCCAAAACACCATCTGAACATTTATGACATTTTTTATTAAAATGGTATCAGGAAATTTAGAGTTACTAAATTATAAGCACTGTACTTCATGGAACAGCTGAAGAACAAAGATGCCAAATCTCAAGCATTACTATCTGGCACGTAGCCTAACAGAAATCAATCCAGTTCTAAAGGAAAATCTCCTCTACACTAAGTGGAGATTTAAGGAGAGATGACAAGTAGAAATGAGGTTCAATTCCAAGTAGAGTTGTTATTGCTATAAAAAAAATATCCCTGTTTGTCACTATGACAAAAAAATATTTTGCTGACTTGATGATAACATACAAAATACTGGTAAGAGGGACTCTTTAATCTCTTCCAAAACTGAAAGTATCCCTTGCAGCAGAGTGGATGGAAACATGGTGATTTCTCCAACTGATCTTGTCTATCAACCAAGACCTAGAGCTGTCCTCACAATCACAAGCTTACAGTTTGCTCTTCTAACTATTTAATTGAATTGTGAGAGTGTTATCAAATATGTTTTGATTTAATATGTTCATGATTTTATATATGGACAATTAGTCTTTTGAGTCTTATCCTGTGGTGAGAAAGTTTGATAGTGAGAGTTTCATTTCTCCAGAGGCCATTTCAAACCATAAGCCTAATTTTGGTACTCAGTGTCATTTGCTGGAGGACTGGATATCCTGGATTATATGGGAAAATAAAGGGACCGGGCTTCACAAATCCAGGACTATCCTTTGCAGGTATATTGCTGTGAGAGGATATTTTCACAAACGAAGACTAGGAAAGAAACCAAAGCTAAAGATGGAGAAAGAAAATTACTTTTTTTATTAAGACAGAATACACTGAGAAGCTATATTGTTAGTTTCTGAAACTAGTCTTTTGTGAGAGTACATGCAAAACCTCCAAAAAAGAAGATACAGACTTACTTTTTTCCCCATCTTACTCTTAGATCTTATAAATAAATATCAGCTCACTAAAGTAAATATTTGGATAGGGAAAATACTAAGACTGGAGGGGAAAAATGTCCTGGAAGAGCCTTCTCTTTCATCCTTTGCTTTTACAAAATTTTATGATCCAGCCACTTGCCATTTTGGAACTGAAGCTAACCCTGGAAAGAGCAGGATGACTCTTGCTCTTAATAAATGGCTCAA
>WEKX01019743.1:653-19745 GCA_013390025.1 Pitta sordida
GGGGTGTCGCAATGTTGCAAAGTTAAGGTTTTTCCAGGCTCCAAGAATGCTGACCAGAGCTCAGGGACACCCCTTCCCTGCCGCGGAGGCAGGGAGAGCACGCGCAGGGCAGCGCGGGGCCCCTGGGGCCGGCGCAAGTACCGGGGTGGGGCCAGGCAGCTGGGAGGGGGGAGCAGCAGTGTGAGGTTTGGGCTGCGAGCACACACGGTCGCAGCAGCCCCTCAGAAATGGTTCCCTTTGCTCCCCCCTGCTCACAGAGCCCGAGGGGAGAAGCAGAAAATTGTCCACACCGCTTCAGAGTTCCAGGGGGTGGAGCAATGGGCATGGCCTGCATGCATATTAATGACTTGCACCTCTTTGCGAGTTTAGTGTTTCGTGATGCCTTTGGCATGTCCCGTTCCTCGCGATGGATGGGGTATAACTGTATTTTCTGCTTCACTTGTGTGCATGCACTTTTGCTTTTGTCTTAGTAAATGCCCTATCTCAACCCACAAGTTGTTTTCCATCTTATTCTCTCTACTCTGTCCAGCTGAGACGGGGAGTAATAGAGATACTTGGTGGGCATCTGGAGTCCAGCCAAGGTCAACCCACTACACTCTCCTACTGACAGAGTAATCACAAAGCACGTGATTTCATACTTGTTACAAGCAATCCCATTCACCTGCTGCTACCATGGTGCCTAGTGACTGCAGGATGATGGAAGAATGAACAGCTACAGGGAAAATGTGTGCGCAAGGAAACACCTGTAGGCCATCCTGGCCATGTCTTTGCAATATGCTGCAACTTACATAGAGAGCACATACACACCACCCATGTCATCTTCTCATTATCTGAGAAGATAATGGCAGGCTTTGGTTGCATACATTATCCCCATACGCACTCAGCTTGTCAAACTGGCATACACAGAGAGCAATCCTATCTCCTGCCTCTAAGGCTAAGGGGAGGCAATCAGGGGAAATGAGGGATGCCTTCTGCTCCTACATCCGTTATTGCAGGATGACGTGGCTAAGGAATGAAGGAATGCCAGGCAACCATGGGTTATGTGTTGTGTACTAGTGTGGTACGCATATCCACTTTCCTATTACGGACTGATTTCATGTTGTGCATCAGAAACTTTTGGTTTTATAGACTCTACCTGTAAGAAAACTTTGGGTGGAACAACGTTTCTCCTTCCATTTTGAGACACATTATCCGATTTTTAGTGTAGCCAGCCAATATATCAACAAAATCAAATATATGTGCAAACATATATTTGTAGAACAACAGGAAATATTTTTAATAGAAGCAGTGGAAAATGTCTTCTTCTTTTCTAAGCAAATAAAGCCCAGTTAGTATTTGTTATCAACATGACATGCATCTATTCCCATCTGAAATAATGGGCATTTGGAAGTCTACTCTGAAGCAGTTTGGGCCAAAAAACACGAACAGATCTCTGTTAAGAATTTATTCTTCTTTATTAACTAGTGAAAACCTTTAATGACTGGGAAAATTTAAGGAGGATTTGCTAGGGAAAATAATAATACAGTAAACCCTCAGTACTTCGCGATTCTTATCTTGTGACTTTCGTACATTACAGGGTTTTTCCCACGAAGATGGCCCTATTCTTCACATGGGCAGTCTGCACATGGGCAGTCCTTCTGCCACACTGAGGGGCAGCACAGATACTCCCCGTGCACAGGACAGCCATGCCCCATGGGGTGTGGGGGTGATGCCTCTTGCTCACGTGGGGACCACCCAGAGTATGTTCCCCATGCCCAGAAATGGCAGCTGCCGCCCACCCCTGCCACTGTGTCAGGGCCAGAAGTGGCAGCTGCTGCCCTTCCAGGGCCAGGAGCTGTGCCTGCCACCACTCCCAGGGCCAGGACTGGTGGCTGCCACCCTCCTGGGGCTAGGACCAGCACCTGCTGCCATCCCATAGTGCAGCATGGCAAGTACCGATTTCCCAGGCCAATAGCACAGAGGCAGAACCTGGCACCCCAGACCCCCGCTGGTTCCTAGGTCGCACTGGGACCTAGGATCACACTGGTTTCCAGGTTTAAACTCATTTTGCTGCCGTCGTTGAAAGCCATGGAGTGGCCACAGCCACCACAGGGATTCTCCAGGAATGTTAGATGGGACCCTCAGAGAACCTGCTCAACCACTGCGCCCGTGCCATTCCCATGGTGACTGGCTGTGGCAGGAGCTGGGCAGGCACAGCTAGCCCCTTGCCCTCACTTCCCCAGTTCCCTGTTGCATGCCGAAAGGCAGGACCCAGCCAGACTTAGCCACCGCACCCACACTTACACCATTCCCATGGCAATGGGCTGTGGCAGGAGCTGGGCAGGCATGGCTGGCTCCTCATCCTCACTTCTTCAGTTCCCTGTCACATCCCGGGTAGCAGGGCTGTGCCAGCACTCCAGAGAAAGGACTGCAGGTGGTAGGGGTAGACACCAGCCACTTCTTTGGGTGGCATGGCCACTTCTCCAGGTGGAGGAGGGCAGGGCAACATGTGGCTTATTTGCATATTCATGACCCTTCTATCTTTGTGGAATAAGGGCTTCACAGGAGGTCAGAAGACCAAAAGCCCCATGAAATTCAAAGGTTCACTATAAAACATAGTATGTCATCATAATTGTGCTACCAGAAGTGGTTTCACTATTGCTTCATACTCAGTAGGCCCTGGAACACATTAATAACGGAGACTGAAAACAGGCAAACTATGGAAAGATAAGCATAATTCCACCTCTTAATGCAAAGGTAATTTCTTCATTACCTTGTGACTCAACAGCATATTATGAACTGCAACATGTGTTGTGGAGATTGCTATTGAAAGCAGGCACTCACTGGCAGCTCGTTGACCACTGCAATTCCCCCAGTATGAAGTCATCTGAGGTGTCCCTTGCCAGCTACAGGGAAAATTTAGACATGCATGAAAAGAAGCTGAACGGTGACAGGAATTCAAAAAAACAGGTTGTTTCACATATCTTTCCAAACTCCTCTCAGTCAGAAAAAGCTTGCTGATAAATGATACAAGACAAAGACTGTAACTGTACTGGGTTCCACAGTCCATCCATTTGGGACAATTTTTCAGTGTTACTTAATGTCTCAGTCTACTGCTAGGTTAGAGCTACAAAAATATCAGAAGAGATGGGTACTCTTCCTTCTTATACCTATACCTCATATTTCTGCTGCTTACAAAGATGGATCTTCACAGAATCACAGAATATCCTGAGTTGGAAGGGACCCACAAGGATCATCGAGTCCAGCTCTTACGTGAATGGCCCATATGCGGATCAAACCCACAACCTTTGCATTATTAGCAGCATGCTCTAACCAAATGAGGTAATTGACAGGTTAAGAGAGGCCCTAGTTGTATGCCTAAATCATTTCTCTTCCATCCTACATGGTTTACCAGGTATAGTTAAAAAAAAGAAGTGGTGCAAGAGAAGTGTTCTTTCTCCCATCTTTACGCAAAGATAAATACAATCAATACCTGTAAAACAGTAATAAATCCATTGTGTAAAGCTGGATACTGCAACAAAATTCAGGAATCTCTTCCTGTTCTATTACAACTCACTCATAATGACAGTAGAAAGGATCAGCAGACTTTTGTCCAGCCATAGATTCTCTAAGACATGTCCACAGCTTTTACTTAGTCCTACGCTTGTAGCATTCACCAGAAGACTTTCCAGACCCATTTCCATAGCCTGACCTTGAGATCCATGACCATCATGATCTCTTCTGCTAACTCTCTGCCACTAATACACGACCTCTCAGTTACATTCACCTGTCCTCCAGGCAAAGACTGAAAGAGCCTCTGTTCGAAGTTATGTCATAGCAGGTTGATTTGGTTGACGGTGGCTGAAGGAGTTGGCTTTTTGTTGCTCACACCGGCAGCTAATCCAAACCATACCATGAGGCAGAAAGGAATAGGAAAAGTCACTTAACATTTTGTTGGATGGCTTTAACTGTGATGAACTGTGTAGCAAATAGAGAGGGACATACGGAAATGGAAAGTGAAAAATTGTGCAAATGTCAACTCATTAGGAAGTTATCCAGTAGATGAATGAGTGACAAGAAAAAAAGAAGGAAGAATAAAACCAAGAAGGAAATAATACTTTGAGACTAATTTAGCAACATTTGAAGTACTCATGGGTTTGCTGTTTCAATATGTCAAAGCAGGCAGTTAACTGCACAGGATTTGTCCTGAAGCTCTGGCAATGCACACACTAAAGACAGTAGATTTATGCATGCAGATTAGAAGAACAGGACAAGAATGGCAATAGACCAATGAAGACAGGAGGAGAGAGGAGTGATGTGAGGGAAAATACATAACAAATATGTATTGAAGACAAAATCAGAAGTAGTGACTTGAAGCCCACTGAAGGTGCAAACAAAACCTGGCATCAGTAGATACCTATGCCACCAATAATAAATTGGCAACAAGGCATATTCAGGATCCTAAAATGAAAACAGCTACACTAGCAAACTCCTAAAATGCTCCCTGTCCTGCTTTTAGCCTGAACCAGCTAGCTTTCTTTCCAGCTGTTCTGAAGCCTTGTCCAGGGAGTAGGACTTAAACACAATCAGCCAGTCTTCACAGGAAAGGTGCTCCATCCCTTTGATCATTATTATGGCCCTGCTCTGGCGCCCCTCCTTTGCTGACGACTCCAGAGCTAGACAAAGGTGGGGCCTCAGGACAGCAGAGTAGAGGGGCAGAGTCACCCTCCTTGATCATACTGGGCCGCAAGTGCACGTTTTCAGCTCCTGTCCAGCCCCTCATCCACAAGTGTCCCCTTGTCCTTTTCATCAGGCCTGCTGTCAAATTGTGTTTCTCTGCTGAAAGACTGGATTCTGCAGAATCAACATAAATGAATTGTATGGACACACAAATATGTCAAGTACGTGGAACAGGTACTTGACCCTTGCCCAGTCATTCTATCCTTAGTCTGAATATATACCAAGTTTAGTGCCTGACTGATGTCAACTCACCAGGAATTACCTTGTGCTCACCACACCTCAACCTACTTACCTTTAATAGGGAGGAATCAAGCACCATATTACATTGTTTGTATTGATTTAGAAGCCACACCTTATGATTACCTTATCTTTGGGCTATGATTGTGAGACATACTCTGGTATTTACATTTATGCCACTGGTTTTCTGTGCAACCTAGGACAACTTATTTAAACATGCTATGGCTGCGTTTCTTCATCTCTAAATTGGGGGCAATTCTTTCCTCATGAGATTGTTATGAAGCCACATTAATTAATGTTTATAAACAGAAGATATCCTACGGTGAACAAGATAGGTACATGAAAAATATTATTCATATTAGGATAGCACATTCTGCTTATACAGAGAATATACACACTGGCTCAGAATGGGTAAAGTTCACTTAACTAAACTATACATGAGTAACATATATATATATGTTTTACTAACATATACCTATACATAAACTACACATAAAAGTAGTCACCTAACACCTACTAGTCACTGTTCTAGGCTCTGTATATTATTGATAGAGAAAGAAGACCTCAGGCAATGACTTGTTTTATAGGTGGTAGAATACCCCTTCCTTATCTAGGGTGCTAGAATACATCTTCCTCTGCAAGTGTCTATTTCTCCCCACTAGCTACAAAGACCGGAGTAGTTCATTGAACATATGCAGGTGCACAGAGGAAAGTGAGATTAAGCACAGACTTACCATTTTGATCAATCATCTGCTACTATTTATTATTTATTCATAATATATTGTATATTGTAACTGCCATATCCTCAAAGTCACATTGGACAGCCACATAACAAAAATGACACAAGTGTGTACCCAGCTTTGTTGTTGTACATGTGGGTTGTTATTACACCGTGCTGTTAAGTATACAGACATGACACAGGAGACTCATCTGGAAACTTTGGAAACTCCGAGTCCTGCAGGCATGAGCTCAGGTTGCTTCAATGAATGCACAGCAAGCCCTAACCCCAGAAACTGAATACACAGCAAGAATCTATTTAAACTTAACATCAAAGCTGAACTCACACTTGGAAAAGAAAAAGTAGGAGTAGGAAGAGGTGAATGAGGTGGAATCACCTCAGGTACCTATTTAAACATCAGTAAGATCAGTAAATCATTGTTATAGATCACTATACCTATAGAGGAATATTTTCTTGGCAGCCTCTACCCATACCATGAACAACAGGCCATTTTCTCTAGCCTTCCCTCTATGGCCAAAGCATTTTTCCTGCAGTCATGTCAAAGTATTTTAAAACTGCTAATATCCAAATTTCCCTTTATGGCAAGGGCTGTGTTCCTGCTGTAGGTACAAGTGATTTCTAGCATAAAGATTACAGAGTTTCTGGTTGCTACGGCATTGCAGATAAACAATTATTATTTTCAAATACAGTAATCCCTCACCTCTTCATGCCTCAAATTCCACAGCTTCACCTCTTCATGTGGTTTTTTTACAGCAAAGACGCCATAGCCTTCCCTCAATTCTTCACGGTATTTTCCCACATCATATGCGCACGGGACAGCTGCACATGCACAGAGTGCCTTTGCTGCACCAGGGGGCAGGACTGCCACACCCCATGGGGCAGGACAGGTGCCCCCCGCAGGGTGGGGCATTGGTGCTGGCATGTGCTGCTCACTCATGGACCAGCATATGAGACTGTTGTAAAGATTCATAAAATTCTAGGGAAGCTTTATATACACTGTGTCAAGCTGGCACTGGGGCCATGGGGAGCAGGCGAGTGGCGGCTGCTCATCCTGTGGCTGCGGGCTTGACTGACACCAGGGAAGACCCTGGTCTCACAGTGGTACGGCTCCTTCCATGACTGCTGCAGGCAGGGCCGTGCCATTCCTCCCGTGCCTTACTGCTGCACTGCACTGGGACAGCACAGGAGCGATACCAGCTGCCCACTTCTGCCCTTGCTGGGGGCGGGGGATGGGGGGTGGCAGTGGGTGTGGTTTATTTACATATGTATGATCCACTGCTCTTCGCAGATTAAGGGTTTTCCGGCACTCCCCCAATCCCAAACCTCTGTGAAATTTGAGAGATTACTGTAATAGAATATTTTCTTAACATCCTATAATCTATAGTTATACAATGCATGTATTCCACGCGAAATTCCATATGTACATGTATTAGACATACAGATTAGTCATATTTTTCTATATACTGCAAGCTATTCTAAGATGTTTGATATTATCATGCAAGAAAAAAATATAAATTCCTAAGGAAACTGAACCCAAGTGGCAATAAAAGTTGCTATAAACGCTACATAGGTTTTTTTTTTTGATTCTTTAAATGAAATTATCTTGCTAACACTCCTTTGATGACCATGAGCAATATTGTGGCTGTATTGTTCTACTGTTTTTTATTATCAATCAGATTATTGCAATTCCTGTACAGTATGTGTCTATCAGCATACTTGTAATTTCAAAATATTCCTTTACAGTATGTCTTACCTGTATGATTCATGAATTTGAGCAATTTGGGGATTATAAATAGTAAGTGATCATAAATCCTGTATGAAGTACTGTAAAATAACATATACTGGAAGCATAGCCCAGGATATGTCACGTTGTATCCTGTGTTCTAGGATACATTTACACCTACCAGAAAAAACCAAAACCAAAATACTGCTAGGAATAGATTTCATTTTTAGTTGCCATAACTTTTTTGTCATTTCTGACATATTAAATGCAATACACATCGAACTGAATACAATTTGCATCCCACCTAATCACATAACAATTCACTAAGTGAAGCTATCTCACTTGAAACACTGCAGTGATATGATAATTTATTGGATACATATATTCAATTATATTGGTACCATTTAAAAACAAAATAAAACAAAACACAAAATCAACATAGGAATGGAAAACTCACTGTCCAAGAGCATTAAAATATTAAAACAGTTGGTCAAATAACTCTTTAAAATATTAAAGTTATTTTTTCTCTAATCTTGAAACACTAATTAATTTTAAGTGCATTAAACATGTTAAACATTTTAAATTGGTTGATTTGCACAAACTTGTCACTCATGACTTGAATTCAAGACTCAATGAAAAGGGCTGAAACAGGATTCTACGAGAACAAAAGTAAAATGTGCATCCTAGCTCCAGCCAAGATTTTTTTTTTTGGCAGCAGCAGGTTTTTTGCAGTAGTTGAGAGGGTGCGGCTGTAGACACATCTAGGAGGTTATTTGAAACCATGTTATGTCATTTGCTGAGGCAGGAGGAATAGGAACTCTCTCGTTCTCATCCAAGATGATGGGTGTTCCAATGGGAGAAACTGTGGCATGGTGGGGAAGAAACAGTCAGTACTTGTCATAGTTTTCTGTGTACATCATTCTCATACCTTTTGTTATTAGTATTGTTGTTGCTACTGTTCCTTTTCTTATCTCGTTGCTGTTTCCAGTAAATTATTCTTACATCAACCTGTGATTTTCACCTTTTGTGCCTCCAATTCTCAATTCCATTCCTGAAGCAGGGGAGGGGAAGGGAACAGGGGAGCAAGCAAAGCAAACAATGTCTGGTTTAGGAGAGTCCTGGTGGGGGCACTGAACTGGGGAGTACCACTCCTAAACCATAACAGTAAGCAATTGATGTCCATCAACCTGGTATTATGAAATACAGACTTTGCTAGGTAGGCCTACTATTTGAAGATCAAAACTCTGATTGACAAAGGTAATAGTACTAGTATATATGAGTTAGCTTTTGCAAGCACCTGAATTACATGAGTTTATGAAAAAAATTAGAGAGGCAAAATCTAATTAAATTATATGGATTACAAGTAGTTAAGTGACAGAACATAAATGGTAACTGCAAATGGAACCATCAGCTGAGGTACCATTGACATATCCAGCATTTGCATTTCCATAAAAATACTGAAAACTTGCAAAAACTTTGGTGAATGTTATAACGTCGGGAATATGCCTAACAAGAACTATCAGAATAAGACTATTCTGGTTTGCACTAATAAAAAATCAAGAGGTTCCTAAATAAAGACAGGAATACCTATATAGGGAAGAGATTACTGACTGATCAATACAGTAGGGCTGAGAAAGTATAAAAGCTGCAACTACAAATTCAGGCAAGGAAAAAATTATGACAAATAACGACTCATAAATACTTAATTCAAAATAGAAAAGGAAACTCTTGTATGCCACTGAGATAAAAGATAGGACTTTTCATTGCTGCAGAAACTGAAATGAAGGTTATTCAACAGGCAGCCAGTCTGGGCTGATAAGAAGGGAGATAGTGACAGCAACCAAGATGTATGTTTCATCTGTTTCTTGACACAATAACCAGCAGTTCTGAGAATCACTGAGCAGTTCTGGGCTGGAACTGAGTTAAGCATGGATCTGCACTTTGGCAGAAGTATCTGGTGCACTCCTTTACCCATGCGTCAGCAAAAGAGATGAAATAGCTCCTCTTAAAATCAGGTAATGTTCTATACGGCATTTTTCTTTAGGTACCCATGTGGTACTGCATAAAACTGTAAAAAAAATTAGAAGTATTATTTCCTTTCTGTAGTTAAATATTCTCCGCTGAGTTTGAAGACAGCCCTGAAGCTAGCCTTGTACCTACAGATACCCTTTCTAGAGCATGCTGGTATAATGAATGTTACTATATACCATATTATACATATACCTGTACCATTGCACGTGTTACCCTATCCCACATACAGGACTGCATTTTTCCCTTGTTGAATTTCATAAAATATTTGTCAGCCTATTTCTCCAGCTTGTCAAGGTGACTCCAACAGCAAACGAATCATCCAGCGCAATGACTGCTCCCTCCAGCTGAATATCATCTGTGACCTTGTGGCAGACACACACTGTTCCATTGTCAAAGCCATGAATGGAGATCTTAATATTTGTCCTGATACAAATGCCCAAGGAATACCACTTATAAACAGACACCACAACAATTTCAGCCTGCTGCTCCAACCTTTTGCTGCAATTCTCGCAGCTAGTCCCTATCCCCTGAGTTTAGCTCCAAAGATTCTGTAAGACTAGAGTCAAAAGTTTGCCAAAGTGAAGGTAAAGGAAATCCGCTGCTCTGCCTTCATCTTCAAATCTAGATACAGTAATCCCTCGGGAGGTCGGTTCCAGAAAGATGACGCAATAAGCGAAAGCCGCGAAGTTGCAGTAAGTACAGTAAAGACGGTAAAGACAGGGGGGAAAAACCCATGATGTATTGAAGCCACAAATGGTGAACTATGAAGTAGCAAGGTATTACTGTATTATAATGTAGAATGAAATTAGGTTAGTTAAGCCCAATTTGTACTTGGTAAATCCATATTGTTTTTTTCCCCAATCACTTTCTTCTCCCTATGTGCCTGGACATGACTTACACAAGGATTTGCTTTACAAGGATGAAAGGAAAACCAGTTGATCTCTATTTCCTCAGGTCTTCCTCCTTGTCATTCTGGAAGATGGGTGTGACATTTGCCTCTGTAGTCATTGGGAATTTCTGATCACTGCAACCTCTTCAAGACATAGAGAACAGACGTGCAGTGATATCAGCCATGCATCCTGCTTTGCTCTCTGTTTAAGTTGCTTAAGTAATCCCTAAATCAGTCTTCCCCTAACACTGGTTGTATTCCACCAGACACATGGGAAGCCTGAGAACAGACGTTGCCAGCAAAAACTGGGGCACAAAAAACCTCAGACTTTCTGTCTCCTTCACCACTAGGTTACCTGTCCACTTGGCCTTCTTCTTGATGCTTTTGTTCCAATAGAAATTCTTCTTGTACTTCACCAATTTTCACTCTAAGCTTTGATTTTCCTAGTTCAATCACTGCAGACTTGGGCATTACTTCTATGTTCCTTCTATATTCCTTCCTCCATCTGCTCTTCTATCTCTCACAGGCTTCCTTTTACTGTCTAAGCCCTGCCAAGGGTACCCCTTCCAGAGAGTCTGGCCTTCTTACACTGGCACTATGTCCTCACTCTTCTAGGCTTCTTTACCTTTGAAAGGAGTAGCTCCTGGGAACGAGCACACCAAGCTGAGGATCTCTTCCAACTGTTGGTTCATGAATTCTTGAAGTAATTCAGATATAGAGTTACCCTTCTGTGTCCATAAGCACCTCTGTTCCTGTGATTTTGGGGCAGTATTTCGTTGGTCTTTGTCATTTGGGCATGCTTTAACATTGTGAACAGATAGCCCCACTTCCAGTGTCAGGCTTCCCAGGTCTCAGTTCTGAGCATTTTGCTCCATTACATAGGTAAGACCTAAAATTCTGAGACAAGACCCAAGGCAAAATAAAGACTTGTGGCTAGGTGCAGGGTTGAGAAAATGTGCGTATTTTGTACATGTACTCATATGCACAATCACAGAACAGTCTGAGTTGGAAGGGACTCACAAGGATCATCAAGTCCAACTCTTAAATGGCACCACTGCCTCCCTGGTGGGAATTGAATCCCTAGTCTCCCACAGGAGAGTTGGGGACACTCACTACTATGCTAAAGTGGATTTGTTATCTGTCTTTTACAAAACATGACAGTTTAAAGTTACAGCTTCTCTTTTGGGAGTCCATTTAGCTGCCATGTAGAGCTGTGACTCTTACCTTGGGGACAGGTGACTTCATTCCAAACAGAGCTTCGTAATCCTGGTAAAATCTTCCTGAGTATTAATTGCCTCTTGCGCTAAGAATGGATGGCTCAGAGGCTAACACCAGGCCCAGAGCCACAACGCCCTGTAATGGGCAGCACAAATCCCAGCAGGAAGCATAGCACGCCTGCACAGCCGTCATCCCTGGGGATTTCCCTGCCAGGCAGGAGAGGTGGATGCATGGCAGCTTGGGCTGAGTGTGGACAGGAGGTTATAGATGACAGTTTCAAGGTCCTTTAAAAAGTAATCACTGCTGTTTTGATTTCAACAATTAAATATTCATATATTGTGTAATCCTTCTCTATCTTTTTTTGTTCTCTTATACACACATACATACACACTACTACTACAGAATTATCTAGTGAGAATGTTGCTGGAAGCTTTAAAGCAGTCACTGTGTTAAAACTTACAGGAAAATTCTCATACACTTTGTAAGAAATTTTGAATTTCACTACACACCACAGGAAATGCCACGTTTTATATGTGTCTCTCTTGCCTATAACTACCTAGTGGATCTTCAGGTTCTTTCCAAGTAGGGTCCTGAGGCTCATGCCCTAACTGATCATGCCTGAATAAGACACTGGAAAGACCAGGGAACCACAGGTTTATACCAGTGAGTGGCCAAGACTTAGCTAACTTAGGGAAGATCCCAACATTTTTGCTTTCTCTCATACCAAAGAGCTGGAACTGGCATCACTTTTCTCTAGGCTTTGTTTCACCATACATAAAATAAAGGTAATACCAGCTTATCTCAGTGGGGCTATATATCTAACCTACTGTTTATAAAATGTATAACCCTCTGGCAAATACTTGCACATGATCTCCTGAGGATAAGACAACATGAGCCTATAATGGTTGTCCATTGAGAGTGTACAGATCTACACAATATCCCCGTGGCAGAGTGAAAGGTGGAGCATGCGCCAGGTCACACCAGTTCAGAGGCCCAGAGACACAGCATTTATGTTACTCCTTTACCACAGTTTTGTCCTCCACACAGATAAAGGGGATGGCTAGCACCATTGCAGCCCATACTCACACAGTTACAGCCAGAGACAGCATAGTAGCACACAACTTGCACAATTAAAGCCCTTCCACCTAACTCTATTGCTATAAGTGGCTCCTGCAGGGGACTGTGCCCTACATTTCAGGCCTTTACTAGTGCAGAAGCAAAGGTGCAAGATCATCCCTACAAACAGCTACACGCCTTCAGGAGGCTGACACACCCAGTGAAGTGGGTGCAGTAGCAGTGACACACACCTGTGGAAAAGACTTAGTAGTTAGCAACGTGCTGCAGATCTGACTATACATGTTGCTGTCATTTCAACACAGTGCCCTCAAAACATCAGCCTGTAGTTTAGCATCGTCGTTCTCCAGCATGTACACATATGAAGCCCGCATTGCAAAAGCGTGCTTGCCACACCTCACAAATGACAGATGCTGTGACAGATATCGCTGCAGATAAAAATCTTAGCTGTGTAAAAGTATGAGAAACTATGTAAGAAAAGAATCAGTAAAGCACAACAAAATAGTACACATACAGGTTTTTATTATCCTTATGTCTGTGAAACGCTCATATTTAAAAGGAAGCTGAAACACGGGTAAAGCTCGGAACATGTAGGTATACAACACATCACATATACATGGTTAGTGACATCTCCCACAGGGGAACTAACTAATTAATGTCTCAGAATGGAGCTGGGAAACACTGGAATAATGTTTCCTCTTCTGGACCAGTACTGAACAGCAGCAGTTTAAGCTGGATGCAGCCCAGCACTGCAGGCCAATGCTTTCAGTCTCTAGCCAGATTGCAGTAATTGAGGTTAGTTCTACAGTTTAAAACCTGTAAATGTAATGATCCAGAGTCAAAGTACAGTTATAGTTGCTTGAGAGTAAAGCCTGATGTGGCTTGGGAGAAAGCTGTTCACCATTTCCCTGGTCTTCTACTCAGGACTGAATTTTTATGCAGAAAGATGAAGATGTATAGAGAGTCCTGTGGAAACAAGAGTTGCATTTACTTCACCAGGAATTTTAGATCTGGCCCTTGAACACTTAAATCAGGATATTAAATATACTTTAATTCTCATCTTTCAGAGAGAGCCACAGTAAAAATGACTGTTGTTCAAAACATGAAGTGGACACAAATCAGAAATCTAATTCAGTGCTGGTGCCCACAGATGCAACTAAGGTAGAACCTAGCGGGAACTTATATCAAAGGTAAGTTTTGGCCGAAGACTGCACTGAGAATTAACACCTCTGGATACTTTCTGATGCATCATTCCTACGCATTTGGTTTGGCAAAAAAAGTTTGATACAGTTAAATATATGAAAGGACAGATGGAATCTAGCAGACAGTTTAGAAGCCAAAGAGCAGGATTTATTTCAGACTCCCTGTAAAAAAGCTGTGTAATTCCTGTGCGCCTGTGTTACCCCATCTCAAATTGCGGAGTTCACAATGTGTTACGTAACAAACCAAAAAAAATGAATTAGTGCTGAAAGACACATTGTTGGGGTTAATGTTATTATTTTTTAAAATTACGGTTGTATTAAAACAGTGTCTTTTAAACTCGTATAGTATAAAGCTGCCTTAAATCAGCCTCTGTATTGAAGCAGATAGCAGTTGTACTATTGCATATGAATACACTTGAGCCTGTACTTCTTGATAAAAAGACCAAACAAGTTTTTTCGGCTCAGCTAGTACTCTTTACAAGGGATATCAGCTTGAACGCTTTAATTCAAGGAGCATATCAATTGGACAGGCTGTGGAAGAAAATACCATGCACTGCAAATTAAGGTTCTAATTTATTTCATTTTCCTTCTTAAGACATTGATGGAATCAAATGAAAAAATATGATAATGAAAACACAGTTCTAAAGTTAAGCTATTTTGAACATTTAAATTTGGTCATGCTTAACACATGTGCCTTTCTTAAATGCCTTCCTTACTGGCAGGGGAATAGGTTGTCCCTTACTGAATGGTGTAACGTTTAGATCTGTCAAATGCATTGATTCAAGCACTTTTATGCTTTCCCACCAAGAAAGTTCTGGTTGTGATGATTCTCTTTATAGCAAGACACAGCTCTTTTACCGCTGATTTTTGCTTTTGGTGAGCTGCCTGGAGGGATCACTGGTGGCAACAAACAAAGCTCTGATTGCTTTCTTCCTACTGCACTTCATAAATATTACCAAACATACCTGTATTACATATTTCCCTTACAACAATTTCATTGCTACCTAAAGTGAAACCTGAGTGGGAATACTTTCAACTAGTGCAGAAGCATCTGCTGATTCATCAAACACCTTGACAGAATATGCTTCACTGAAATTAATGAATAAATGTGTTTTCATGAGCACTACTAAAAGTACTGATCATCTGGAGTTTGTAACATTTCTATTGCTATTTATTTGTTTCATGAGGAAGAAGAAAATGGCTTGAAACAGTTCTGAAATATCATTGGGGTATTTTACAAAAGGATCTGGATGAAATACAAATAATTTGTATCTGGAATGGGAACTGTGAGGAGACCTTTCCTGAGGCAGACTGTCCCACAACCTCCTATTGCCTTCTGCACCTTTCCTGAAGCACACAGACTTGCCTGCTGACACCACAACAACCCTGGAGTGCTGGCCAAATGGACAGAATACATCTGGGAATTCATGTGTGCATTCCTCTGGCGTCAGCTGCCACAGGTCTGCCTTTTCCTAGCAGAAATTTGCCCATCTGAGATGTCCAGGTTTTAGGAACATGTAGATTACTGAGCAGAAGATGGCAACACTGGCTAACTAGTGATACTGAAAGTCATCTTTTTCTGACTACCATGCTGCTAATCTCCTGGAGGATGCTTTGATACTATGCTTTTGGATGCCTTCCTCCTTCTGCTCTCTTTAAGTAGAATAAATGGCCTCAGCATTCTTAGAACCAGCACATCCTGTTGGATGCATAAATATAGGAAACCAGCTGGAATGTGACTAGAGGCCCCAGATGCAGACCTTATCTTAGAAGCACATCCACATACTTGCAGGTTGAAAGTCAAACGAATGTAGTTTGTTATTAATTTTAGCACATTTTTTAAAGGCAATCTCAAAGCACAAAAGGAGTTACCCTGGTTAGGTTGTTCATCTTCTCCCTGTTGTCCAACCTCCACAGCAGAGTTGTGGCTCTTCTCAAGGCTTAATTGCTCTGTAAAATTATCTATGTACAATCATATTGCCAATATAAAGGATTTAATTGCAATAAAAAAAAATTATCTAATCTGAAATAGATGAAACAGTAAATCAGATTATATAAACAATGACTGTCAATTGTGCAAAAAAGACTTCCACAGAATAAATGAACAATTATTTTAATAAAGAAGTAAGCTGTAATACTATAAATAATTATTAACAGGGATGTGTATTAATATTGCTAATAAGTTTTGTTCCTTTTTTGTTCTTTGGTAGGCTGTGGATCTTCGTTCCTTGCGTTGGTAGCACTTTCTTGTACACATCTTGTACACATTTTAGCCCAACAAGGGCAGGGGAATGCAATCCTTTGTCGTGTTGATTCAGTAGCCCATTCTGTTTCAAACATGTGGCCAACACAAATGGCCATAAACCAATTTGAGAATTATGACTCAGTCTTCTGGTTTCCTTTAGATTTAAATGATAACATTAAAAAAAGTTCTGAAGCCATGCTTTAGATAATGCTAACCACATAGCGAGATTCTCAATGTCCAAAAATAGATTGCAGTGGTTTATCCTGAAGGAGGCACACGAACCACAGCTAACACCACAATGCCTGTAACTTGGGAAGCAGGTTGGTGTTCACCTTGCCCTACCCAGTGATGAATCCATTTCAGAGCTCTCATCAGACTTTCTGCCATGACCAGTGCCATCAAAATAAAGCGTAATTCAAGTCAGCATAACTCATGCAGTGTTTTGATTGACTCTTCTCATGTGAGAGAAGTAGCAGTTGTCCATACATCCGCATGCAATAGCCTTGCTTCACTCCAACTTTCAGGCAGCATTGGGATAAGCTGGACTTCCCTCTCCATCCAGGCCTCCAAGGGTTGATACAGCTCCTCTTCTTTTTCCCAGTGCAGGTGATCCCTACATCCAAACACCAGGTTTCAGTGACACGGCTGTGCCCGGGGTGGAGTACCTAGTGATGGCCAGTGTGCCTCTCCTGCCCATAGGGCTGGGACCGCAGTAGCCAGGGCAGTCCAGGAGCTAAGAGGAGGGTGACTCACCCAGGAAGAGTGCGAGCGGTGCTCACCAAGACCAAGTGACAGTAAGTGGCAGAGGTGGTGGTGCACGGGAGGAGGGAGAGGTAGACAGCATCTCATCTGCTGTCTGCTAAGAAGAAAGATTGCAACTCGGGTGAAGCAGGTCCCCTCCTGCCCCTCAGTGAGGAAACCGATCCCGAGGGTCATGCAGCCATCCGCACTACGCAGCCCGTGGGAGAAGGAGGGTGAGAAACAAGCTAGCAGGAGAAGATAAGAAGAAAAGGGTGTGAGGAGCAGCTGGCGTCCTCACACCAGGCAAAAAGTTTGTTGGGGCTGAAATGCAGGGTGCCGAATTGATGCTCCTTCTCCTGCAGCACCCAGCAACGCTCCGGGCGAAAGAACTCTGCGTGAAACTCTGAGTGAAAGTCCTTGGTATAGGAGATGAGGGGAAAGCGTGCGAAAGGCACCTCGGTGGCGCCTAGAGGTAGCGAGGTCCCATTGCGATTGCTGCGGTTATCCGTGCNCACGGGAGCCGGTGACGGGAGCGAGGCGGAGTCTGGAAGGAAGATACCGAGAGATAGAGATTTAAATCACATCCCCGGCTGTAGAAGGGGCAGCAGCAGCAGCAGCCCCGGCGCAGAGGCACGGACGCACGCGCCAAGACAGGTCTGCCGGCTCTGCCGCCGCTGCTGCTGCTGCTCACCATGGGTGCCGCCGCCGCCGAGCCCCCCAGCGCCATGGGTCTGGTGTCCAGCGTGATGAACGACACCCTCGAGTTCTACCGCTGGACCTGGAGCATCCGAGGTAACGCGCCAGGGCGGCCCCGGCCCCGCCACCGCCGTGCCCGGCGCCCCCCGCCCGCTGCTACTGATGCGCAGCGGCTCAAAATGGCTCCGTCTCCCGGGAGACGCGCTCCGCGGGACCGGGATACCCCGCTCTCCCCCTCGCCCTTCTGGGTGCGCTTGGGTGCTTTGTTTGTTTATCTGCCATAATCCCATGCGAGGCCCCGGGGTGCGCGGGGCATCGCGTCGCGGCAAGGTGAGGGTGTCCCCATGGCGCCCGCGGGCTGGACGTGGCGAAATCCGCTTTCCCAGAGCCGTGGTTCTTGTGGTTCCCTGTGGCCGCGGCGTGCCTTGCGGGGTCATACGGGAATCTGATGCCGGAGGTAAGCGACTCCCTCCGGTAATTCGTGCCGGAGCTCAGGCGGCCTTTGGCTCCTGCGGCAGGTGGGAGCCCCGCATCGGCATCGGTTTGGAGTTACCGAACGAAATGTGGAAATGGTTGTTACCGTCCGTGCAGAAGCTTTTCGGTTTAAATTAACTATGTTTGAGTCAGCCCGCTGTTTCCCGTTTTCAATACGCTCCGTTTCTGTAATTGCATCTCACGACTGCAATGTGGAAGATGCTGAAGGAAGAGAAAACCGTCTTGGGATATGGAGAGATGTGCCAAAGCGGCTTTCAGGCTTGGACAGCAAATGAGGTGGTACCTTGGCTGCGGTGGTCGGTAGCTGTGGAGGTGTTATTGGTCAGCGTGAATGGCGCTGTCTCGTTGGTCAAATGAAAGGAGTCGCAGCTTTCATAGTTGTTACTGTGAGTAGCCACGGGCAGTTGTCGCATCGCTTCTCTGGATGTTTTCCTCATTTTTTTAGTTGTCCACGCAGCAATGAGACTATTTCGATTTAAACCTAAAAACACAAAGAGCAAAACCAGAGTGGATGCAGCTATGAATGTGTTTTGTGGCAGTGTGGTCAGTGGGAATGTGGGGCCTTCACTACAGACGGGGAGCTCACTGCATCAGCAGTCTTTGCTTTTCCGCCCCCCTCCCTTCTGCCATCTGTCAGATAATAAATTAATCTTGTGTTATAGATAGAAGGAACTCACTTTTTTTGCAATTTGCCTTCCCATAACTTAAGTGTTTTAGCATATTTTGAAAATTAAGCTTGCTTGCATATTTTTCTCNCTGCAGCAGCAGAAACGCAGATGCCTCGCTACGCACAAACCCGAGCGGCAACTCACGCCGATGAAGGGGGGAAGCGAGAGGGGGCGGAGTGAAGAAAAATCCAAACTGCTACCAATAAGAAAAGGAAGAAAGGCAGTAAGAGTTCACTGAAATGTTTATTCATTTTCCCGTATGCAAAAAAACCCCAAAAAAACCAAAACATCAAACAAATCCTCTTTGAAAATAAAAAGACAAATTAAGCCTCTTTAACACCCGCACGCCCTGCGATGGAGGAGCCGGGTCCCCGCACCTGCTGCCGCCGGGCGCCTGCGCGGCCGGGCCGGGCCG
>WEKX01019743.1:19776-48243 GCA_013390025.1 Pitta sordida
AGCGGCTCAAAATGGCTCCGTCTCCCGGGAGACGCGCTCCGCGGGACCGGGATACCCCGCTCTCCCCCTCGCCCTTCTGGGTGCGCTTGGGTGCTTTGTTTGTTTATCTGCCATAATCCCATGCGAGGCCCCGGGGTGCGCGGGGCATCGCGTCGCGGCAAGGTGAGGGTGTCCCCATGGCGCCCGCGGGCTGGACGTGGCGAAATCCGCTTTCCCAGAGCCGTGGTTCTTGTGGTTCCCTGTGGCCGCGGCGTGCCTTGCGGGGTCATACGGGAATCTGATGCCGGAGGTAAGCGATTCCCTCCGGTAATTCGTGCCGGAGTTCAGGCGGCCTTTGGCTCCTGCGGCAGGTGGGAGCCCCGCATCGGCATCGGTTTGGAGTTACCGAACGAAATGTGGAAATGGTTGTTACCGTCCGTGCAGAAGCTTTTCGGTTTAAATTAACTATGTTTGAGTCAGCCCGCTGTTTCCCGTTTTCAATACGCTCCGTTTCTGTAATTGCATCTCACGACTGCAATGTGGAAGATGCTGAAGGAAGAGAAAACCGTCTTGGGATATGGAGAGATGTGCCAAAGCGGCTTTCAGGCTTGGACAGCAAATGAGGTGGTACCTTGGCTGCGGTGGTCGGTAGCTGTGGAGGTGTTATTGGTCAGCGTGAATGGCGCTGTCTCGTTGGTCAAATGAAAGGAGTCGCAGCTTTCATAGTTGTTACTGTGAGTAGCCACGGGCAGTTGTCGCATCGCTTCTCTGGATGTTTTCCTCGTTTTTTTAGTTATCCACGCAGCAATGAGGCTATTTCGATTTAAACCTAAAAACGCAAAGAGCAAAACCAGAGTGAATGCAGCTATGAATGTGTTTTGTGGCAGTGTGGTCAGTGGGAATGTGGGGCCTTCACTACGGACGGGGAGCTCACTGCATCAGCAGTCTTTGCTTTTCCGCCCCCCTCCCTTCTGCCATCTGTCAGATAATAAATTAATCTTGTGTTATAGATAGAAGGAACTCACTTTTTTTGCAATTTGCCTTCCCATAACTTAAGTGTTTTAGCATATTTTGAAAATTAAGCTTGCTTGCATATTTTTCTCTTCTGCATTTAAAACCTGCCAGAATATGAGAGCAAATAAAAATGCTTGCAGCAGCACTGCATGGCAATTTACCAGTGTTTGCTCTCTTTCTCTGCCTCCTGCAACATACCATTGTTCATTGACTGCCAGGTACTGCATGAAAGAGATGCTGTTCTAGCCAACAAATAGCATTTTCAGATGGATATAGAAATAGATATGGGTACAAAGTTGATATCCTTATGGATTATTTGATTTTTTTGAGAAAAATGCTTCAAGTTCTGATACGTTTCCTGAACTTCAAACACGTTATTTAAGTCTGTTGTAAGAGAAAATGACAAGGGAAAAAAAAAAGAGGGATGAAGAAGCAGGTAAAGAATGTAACGATAATGTGACTGACAGTGATAGGTACTACATATAAAGCAAACTTTCATTTCTACCTTCTGCTTCTTTGAAGAATGTTAAGTAGTAGCAGGGTGACATTGTGGTGGCATCTAAAATATGCAGAAGTCTTGCTAATTTAGTAATGCAAAATTTTTAGTTTTGCTCCAAGTTCAGTGGTGTTGCTGTTAACACAGGTTTCCATTGTAATGAAGTAGACAGTCCTATTTTGTGTACGAGGGGGAGCACTTGTTCAGATTCTAGATTCCAGCAGGTCCTCACAAGGCTACTTTTGGGTAGAGCCTAAGTCACACGGAAAACATATTACAGTTCTTGTTTATACCCAGTAGTATGTAAAACAGGGTCCTTCTGTAGTTTTTATGGTCAGGTGTGGATAGACAAAACATAATATTTCACATTGTAGTGATATCTCTGGATCTAGTGATAGATCTGGACAAGATAACTCTGCACGAGAAAATGTCCTTTATGAGGCAATGCTGCATGGCTATTCAGTAATAATTTCTTAATGCATTGTTTTGCTCAGTTTGCTGCTTTTTTGCATGTATCTTTGTTCAGACAAAAAAAAAATTGTCTCCATTTGCCATTTCTGAGTGAATATATAGCATCCTTCATGTACCTAAAGGCAGGTGACAGGAGAGGTGGAGAGGAACCTTTTACCAGGTCATGTAGTAATGGGACAAAGGCTAATGGCCTCAAACTGGAAGAGGGCAGGTTTAGATTAGGAAGAAATTACTCACTGTGAGGCTGGTGAGGCACTGGAACAGGTTGTCCAGAGAACTTGTGGATGTCCCATCCGTGGAAGTGTTCAAGGCCAAGTTGGATGGGACTGTGAAAGTCTGACAGGTGTCTCTGCACACTGGTGGGGTAATTGGAACTAAATGATAATTAAGACACCTTCCAACCTAAACCATTCTATGATATGTTAAAGTAATGAATTCAGCACTGTTATATGAATTCATGCAATTCACTTTGTGTCAAGAGCTATGATGGTGATATTGCTCAACAGAACACACAAATTATAGTATGCAAGACCATTACCTAACATTCAATATCATTAAATAAAAAAACTATACCACGCAGCAAAGTTGCTCAACAAATGATGCTATGCAATAGCATTATGCAATAAATCATACTGAAACACTACTACATCAAAATTACACAACAAAATGTGAAGAAATTTTATTCCCACTGCTACTCCTACACCTATTCTCTCCAGTTCCCACTTCCATTTTTTATTGGACACCCGTCTGTCTGTAGCTCTGTTCTCAGTATTCAGCAGGACTGTCCTGCCAGGGGGTGTGTTCTCCTCCTGTCTCAGACTCCTGTGATGAGACTTGTGTAGAACTGTGCCAGAATGTCCCTCTGAGTCTTGTGCTGCTTTATTTTTGCATTTTAGGACTTGGATCTTTTTCGTCCCCTGCTTTGTACTGTTTAAAAAGCAACTTTTCTGAGTCGTTTTTAAGCAACAAGGTCTTCTGTTGCAGCAAAGACCTTTTCTGAGACCAAAAAGAACCCCAAAAGATGGTGTATATGTATTATGATAAGCCTAAATGGATTTTGTTTGAATCATGTCACAGTTTGGGGGGGGGGGGNGTTAAGGGTGCATGTGGGGGGGGGGGGGCGAAGGGAGTTTAGCATTGAGCATGTGGTCTAAAGCTATTTTGTTTGTGGTTCTGGGTTTGGTTTTGGGGGGGGTTTAAATCTTACATTTGAGAATAATAGCAGTGTTCTGTGACTTTCCCTCCATATGTATTATCAACTACCTTTTCAACCTTAATGTCTTTGCTTGTTCATTTGTTGAAATACTGCTATTTTTCCTCTCCTTCTTCGACCATGTTTTTGGACACCATTTATGAAAGCCTGGAATGCATTGTAACCGTGTATTCACCTAGAAGGCTGAAGGACATAATTTAGGAAGCCATGAACTTCAAGGAGAGATAGAAAGTTCAAAAATGTAGTCTTCGCAGTCATCAGGAGAGGAAAAAAAAGGTGGTCACAAGGACAGTTACTATCAGGAAGGATGATCTAGGAATCCCATGCCCTTATTTCCGTAAGGACATGAGACTGGTTCCATGTAATAGCTAGGGCAGGGCTTCCTTCCTTCTCTTATCCCAGGTTGGGGTTAGGAAGGATTAAGGATATGATTAGATGACTGAACAAGTGACTTAAAGGGAGGTTCCAGGCTGAGTCCAGGGGAGCTATTAAGATGAATAACTTGGGACACAATGCAGGAAAGGAAAATGTGGAAACTTCAAAACTTGAGTGAAGCGACCATTGACAGCTGGGAAGGGGGAATAGGAGACTGTGGCTTGAAAAGATGCATGAAACAGTGTAGAAAATTTGTTTAGAGGTTAATTTGAATGTATTGAACTAAAGAGCAGAAGGCTTTAGTGACTTTGGGTGAGAATGATTGTTCTTGGAGCTCAGAGTTTAAAGGAGGCAGGGCCATCCTGGGCCATGTGGGACTACTTTGGAACAGCAACTATTTACAGCTGTTGCAGTTAATAAGATTACAGACTTTTTCCATGAGTAGGAGAGGAGAGAGGAGAAAGATGCAAACTTTCACTTTAGTGGTAGGATAGTCTTCTACATAGCATCTTGTTCAGGAGCAGTATCAGTTGTAGTTTTTATCAGCTGGGTCAGAAGTGTAAGGCAGTGAAGATGGAAAACATGGGAAACTTACAGCTGCTTGCCTAAAGAGTGAACCAGTGGAGCAGCTGCCGTGGGAACACAAATTGCCATAAAAACTTTTGCTAGGAAGATCTTTGGACTAATTTAAGAATGCCCAAGAAGTTCAGGTTCATTTTCTTTTTCAGCCTAGAACTGGAGCAAAATAAACTTCTTCCTTCATTCCTTTCCCCATGGAGAAGCCAACTATGGCCGAAGGATCCTGGATGTTTATGCTTGAGGAAAGCTCATGGGGATGATTAGCAGAACGCTTTGAGTCCAAGTAGCCCCTTGTATTTGAGGATTTGTGCCAAGTAGAGGCAAGTAGAATCTCAGTGAAAGCTCTTCAGGGAGTGATGATGGGGAGAGAGAGTGAAGGGTGAGATGAAGGTTCAAGAAGCTAGTTTCACAGAAACAAAGCAGAATGTGTTCCTAAACTTTTGGAGCGCTGGCTGAGTATTAGACTTGGTGATCTGGCACAATACTTGTCTTGCCAATATAATTTTCTTCTCAAGGAAACAGTTTTTTCAGTCTGTAACCATGACTGGATAAAACACAAGAATTGACAGGAACACACCAAAAACTGGAGAAGCAGTGTAACTGGGCTTGGCTGTTGTGTGGCAGAAACAAAACAGAACCCATGGCATAACCAGCACTTGGAGAAATTGATTGCAGAAGTACAGAATGTTAAAGACTAGATCATATAAGTCTGCTGTCAACCAAACTGAGAGACAGAGGCATCCCAATTTACTTTTTTAGTTTCACATTTAATTGCATGTCAGTGGAAGGAGGGACTTCACTAGTGAAGCAAAAACAGCTGTTTGGTGTTGAAGACAATTTGCTGGGTAGTTTGAGGGAAATAACCACCCACATTTCATCGCCATGTGGTTTTATCAGATTGCAGAACTAAAAAGAAAATTAGAACAAAACAGATACCAACCATCTTTAGGAAAAAGTTCAATGTTGAAGTCGAAATATCTGCTTAGAGATTTTAGATCACCAGCCTTCAAGCATATTCCAGGAGCAAAAGGAAATGTGTAGACAAAATCACAAGAACATAACTGAACTTTAGAAAATTCATTTTAAGGCTTTGTAGGTAGCCTGTGTTGAAATCTTTGAGATAAACAAGGTGTTATGAATACTCTTAAAGTATTCATGAAGAATCCACAGAAAAAGCCAGGAAACAGCTTTATATTTAACCAAGCTGATTGCATGAGCTCAGTGCCTACTGCAGCAGGCAAACTAACTAGAAGTTTAAGATTGTCGCACATGGTAAATTGCTGTTGTGGATTTCTCAGTAGGATGTGTTTCTCTGCTGTGGCTGCATGCTGTTAGTGAGGTGCAAGTGACTATGTGGTCCTGGAGCCACATACTGCAACCAGAGGTGAGGAATTCTTGAGCAGTAGTAATAACTGTGGCATGAAGCAGATGGATTCATCCTGGAGAGTCTCATGGTTCTGTAAGTTGATCAAGAATAGTGGATGAACTCTTGTTCATAAGGTAACTGTCTCTAGTTGGAGTAACTTTAGAAGTTGATTGTAGCAGCCACTCTGTTTATGCTGTGCTCAGGGTGAAGAGGCATGCAGCAGGACTATGGTTATACCTATGGAAGACCAGAAGAGGTTGTATACAAGACAACTGTGCTATAGTGTCCTGAGCAGTCAGGGAAGATTGTCAAAGGCTGCTTAGGGACAGTTAGTAGAGCAAGGTATAAGAAGCATAGGATGTAGATCCTTTTAAGGTCTTGTGGATCAGGAGCCATGAGGAGTGGGTGAGGCAAGACACCACTCTTTCCTTGGCCAGTCCAGACAGGCTTTTGGAATTACTTGTTTCATATGGATTAAGAGAGCACTTAGATGAAGGGTGAATTAATGAATGAAAGGCTCTAAGTGTATATGGAAAGAACTCTGAGAGGAAGAATTTGCTAGGATGCAAGACTAAGGGAGGAGCAAAGGCTGTGTGTGTTCTGAAGAGTTTTTCGAGGTAAGGTGAGTGGAGCTGAATGAGTGCCTGAATGGCCTGAAAAACTGGAGCTAAATGAGCATTCATTTATCTAAAAATAATTGACCATTAAAGAAATGAGACCTTTGGCTTTTAAAGACTGTTGGTATGAGTGGAGTGTGCTTGGAGCACAGAAGTTGCAACAATGTGATTTTAAGGATGGATCTGATCCATGAGGTAGGACTTCTCTAACTAAATGACAGGACTTTACTTTCCCAAGCTCTATTTGGAAACCAAGTTGGAGCTACCGTGGAATTTCATAAGGAGCTCTTTGAGTGGGACTATCTGACTGATACTTCCTTTAGGAGGATATAGATGCTGAATATATTGTTACCAGGTGTTGTTTAGGTGACAAGTGGGTACAACCATACTCAATGTTGTCTAGGTTCAAGTGTTTTTGAGCATCTGAACTTCAAGGTTGTGTGGCATTTTAAGGACGTAAATGAAGGCAGCTCTGAAATTCAGGCTTGTTGAGACTTAGGTGTTAGCTCTGTTGGGATTTTGAATGCTGCACCATAGGTTGTAGGCAAAGCAACAAGTAGCTGCAAGGCAAGCCTAGAGATGAATTGAGTGCAGTGTGGTTTGTATTAACTCCCTTTGTGTGTGCTTGGATCTCAAGATAAGCATGAACTAGTTTATCTTTCTCTCATGGAAGCTGAGGGGGAATAAGCTACATCAATTTGGCTTGCATTTGATGCAAGGTAGTGGCATGCCTGTGGGCATTAACTTTTTTTTTATTATGTCTCATTTTTGTGCCTGCAACTCAGAATAATATCTGTGGTTTGATCCTCAACTCCTGCCCCAGAGTGTTCACTCTGTCCATGGCACTGTCTGCCTGTACCATGGGCGTCTTCCCTTGTATTGCATTTGCATGGCCAAGTTCTGGTTAGCAGGGAGAGATATAGGAGTGGCTTTTCTGAGAGGCTGCTAGAAGCTCCCACCCATGTCCAACAAAGCCAATGCCAGCTGTCTTCCAGAGGGGCCTGCTGCTGGCCAAGGCTGAGCCCATCAGTAGTGGTCGGAACACCTCTGTGATAACAGTCATGTCCTGGACTGCATCAAAAGCAGCATGGCCAGCAGATGGAGGCAGATGATTCTGTCCCTTTTGTCCACTCTCATTCAGCTCTGGGGTCCCAGCACAGAAAGGACATTGATGTGTTCGATCAAATCCAGAGGAGGGCCATGAAGTGGATTGGAGGGATGGAGCACCTCTCCTATGAGGAAAGGCTAAGAGAATGGGAATTATTCCACCTGGAAAAGAGGGCTTTGGGGTGACCTAGTTGTGTCCTTCCAGTATCTGAAAGGAGCCTACAAGAAAAATGGAGAGAAGGTTTTTACAAGAGCACGTAGTGACAAGATAAGGGGGAGTGGCTTCAAACTGAAAGAGTATTGGTTTAGATTCAATGTTAGGAAAAAAATTCTTTACTATGAGGGTGCTGAGGCACTGGAACAGGCTGCCCAGGGAAGCTGTGAATGCCCCATTCCTGGGAGTGTTCAAGGCCAGGTTGAATGGGACTCTGAGTAACCTGGTCTAGTGGAAAATGTCCCTGTCTATGGTAGGGGGCTTGGAACTAGATGGTCTTTGAGGTCCCTTCCATTTCAGGCCGTTCTGTGATTCTACAATATACTAAGAAGAGAGGGGAGAAATAGCGCAGAAGTAATTGCAGCTAGAGAGGAGAGGTGTGACAATATGTGAGACAAACCACTCTGCAGACACTGAGGTCAGTGAAGGAGGGAGAGGAGGTGCTTGAGGTGATGGAGCAGAGATTCCCCTGCAGCACATGGGTAAGGCCATCATGAGGTAGATTGTGCCTCTGTACATAGAGGTCCCACGGGCCGCAGAAATCCAGAGGGCAGCCTGTGGAGGAGCCTCATGCATGAGCAGGTGAATGTCCTAAGAAGGCTGAGACTCCGTGGGAAGCTTGCACTGGAGCAGGCTCCTTGCAGGACTTGTGGACCAATGGAGAGCAGCCTGATCCTGAAGGATGGCTCCTTGTGGAAGAGACTCACATTGGATCAATTCTTGAAGACCTGCAATCTGTGGGAAGGACTCAAACTAGAGAAGCTCATGGAGGACTGTCTCCTGTGAGAGCAAACCCATGCTGGAGCAGGGGAAAGATAACTCCTGAGGAGGAAGCAGCATCAGAAACAACATGTGGTGGGCTGACTGTACCCCTATTCCACATCTCTCTGGACTGCTGGTAGGGAGAAGGTAGAGAATCAGGAATGAATTTAAGCCCAGGAAGGAAAAAGTGGTTGGGGGAAAGGTGTTTTTAAGATTTATTTTACTTCTCATTATATTAATCTGATTTTGATTGGTAATAAATTCAGCGTATTTCCCCAAGTCATGGGCTGTTACTGCCCGTGACAGTAATCGGTTTGTGATCTCTCAGTGTCCTTATCTCAACTCATGAGCCTTTTCTTCTATTTTCTCTCCCCTGTACAGCAGAGGAGGGGAGTGGTTGAATGGCTTCAGTGGGTACCTGGCCTCCAGCCAGGGACAAACCACCACATCCCTAGTTTCACTCCATGCATCTGCCTTCCATGTGTACTCCTGTGTTTCAGCATACTTGTGAACTGTTGACTATTTGTTTTTTGTTTCAATCACATCTTGCTCTCCTTACCTCTTTCTACTATATCTCTAAATTGTCTTCTTCCAGCTCTTTTATATGATATGCTTCATTTATGTGCTTGACCATGGTGTTCTATTTCTTTTTTCTTATCTGCTTATAGATATCATCTCCTGGTTTCCCTCTCCCAATTATAACAAATATGAGAGATTATTTTATTGCTTTCTAAATGCTTACAGAATGTTGCTGGAAGAAGGGAATTTATAACCCATGTCTTTCACTTCTTTTATTGAAAAATATCTCTAGATAAGATTTTATGTCCTATTCTTAGAGCATCATTGTAACACCTTGTTTTTAAATGGTTTAAGACAACTCTAAAAAAAAAAAAAGAAGTAGGAAATACAGCTGTTAAATTGACTGGCTGGGCTGTAAATAGGAGACTTCATAACCATATTTTCTGCATTTGCATTTAATATTTAGTGGTTTGTTAGGAGCAGGTGTGCCCCATAGAAATTCTCACACACAGAGTACCCCAGAATCCTTTTGTATTTAGGTCAGATTTTTTCTACCCCGTCTAATCTCAAGACTCAGAAACTTTATTGTAGAAACTGAGAGAAACTTAGATTTGGAGGCCATGTGTTACCATGGAAGGTAACTGTAGAAGTGAAGAGATTCAGCTGTAGCAGTCATTTGGGCATGGACATCGTGTAGTTGCTAAACTGATGATTTTGCTGTTGTATACTTGGTGAGTGAAAGATTCAGACACTGATCATTCCTTTCATCATCTTTGGGTTAAGAACATTTTGTCATTCAGTTCATATTTTGAAAATCAACATTTCAAACTTTTTCTGGTGTTGAGTTCTTTATCCCTTATTTGTCATTTTTGCTGATGTTAAAGGCATGTTGAGGAATTCAGTTCTAAATGTTTTAGAGTGTTCTTTTTCTTCGGATGCTTTGACTGATGTATTTGTGTTAGGCTACTTCTGCCTCTGAACTTTGAAGAGCTAATGCGTTTCAGTAACTCCTTTTGTAGTTTTTAATCAAAACAAAATTCCCATCTCATTCATCCTTCTGTAAAACCATTGTGATGAGGAGCATCCTTGCGGTGATGTGAACAGAAAAAACAGGTAGTTTATCAGAGAGATTTCTGTGCAACTTCTTGCAGAAGTTGTCTGGTAGCTTTCTGCTATCTTTAGGTAGATTTCACTTGCCATTGCTGGTTTTCATGTGTACTCAAGCACTGCATCTAGAAGGCTCTAAATGTTCACAGGTTATTCCAAGTTGGAAGGGACCCATAGGATCATCTAGTCCAACTCCCAAGCAAATGCCCACCCAGGGATCGAACCAACAAGCGTGGAACCATGAACATCATGCTCCATCCATCTGAGCCTCCCATTGTCTAGACCATGTCACTCATCCAGTCTATTCTTAAACACCTCCAGGGATGGTGACTCCACCACCTCCCTGGGCAGACCATTCCACTGAGAGATCACTCTCTCTGTGAAAAAGCTCTTCCTAACATCCAGCCTAAACCTCCCCTGGCGCAGCTTGAGGCCATGTCCTCTTGTTCTGGTGCTGGCAGCCTGAGAGAAGACATTCACACCTACACAACTACAACCTCCCTTCAGGTAGTTGTAAACAGCAATGAGGTCACCTCTGAGTGTCCTCTTCTCTAGGCTGAACAACTCCAGCTCCCGCCATCGCTCCCCATAGGGCTTGTCCTCCAGTCCTTTCACCATCCTTGTCACCCTTCTCTGGACCCTCTCAAGAAACTCATCATCCTTCTTAAACTGGGGAGACTAGAACTGGACACAGTACTCAAGATGTGGTCTCTTGCAACCCCAAGTTATTCTGCATTACCAGAGCAGCAATGTGAGTTCTTTATGTTTGCTGTGTAGTTAAGCGTTGCTATCCTTCTCCTGTGTTAGCATGTTAGCAAGACATGTGTCAGTGCTGAATTTACTGTCCTGTGTATGCTGAGTATGTAACACGTCTCTACAGTGGATAAGGCCTTGCATAGTCATTAATAAACTGTTGTTAATAATAATTCACATTTTTCAAGGATTTTAGTTTCAAACTGAGGGAATCTAATAAAAATATCTGTCTGTGGAGATAATCCTATTCTATGATCCTCTTCAGCATTATAAAACCCTGAATGGGCCAATAGTCTAATATGTTATTACAGCGTTGAATGTGTATAAATCCTGTGTTTGTATTATTGCTTACTGATACCTCTTCAACTATTTTCATAGTTCCAAACACCGCTGGTTTTGTGTGAAGTAATGTCATCTCCAGCCTGAGCTCTGAGGACTAGGTTTGGTGGAAACCAGGGAAGTTTGAATAAAAGTTTCAATAAGGAAATTACTGTAGAAGGAAAGCTTGATGAAGTGCGTTCTCTGCAGTACTTTTACTGCTTTAGAAATACAGAGACATGGGCTAGATCATGAAATCTGCAACTAGTTTATAAAATTACATCGTGTACCTTGGTTAGGTTTTTTGTTTGTTTTCATCTGTTTACTCCATGGTATGTGATATTTTAGAAAAGGTATGCAGGTATCACTACACTGGGAATACATGTAGCATTTGTGATATTTGGAAAAGGTAGATTTGACAAACAGAAGCCCTCAAGGCATGAAGCATTCTTCTATCTTGCAAATCTTATTTAAGCCTCAGTGAGGATTATAGTTTTATTATTCTTTGTAGCAGAGTGTTTACAGTCTTCACAAGTGACCATAATCAATGGAGGAGATAAATGAAATATAATTTGTGCAAGGTAATCCCTTTAGACTTGAAAATTCTTATACTTGATGAAAAAAGTTTGTGTCTCTTGAACATCATAATAATTCCATTATGTATCATTCTAGTCGTGAAACAAATATATCCTGGAATTGCCCTATATAGGCATGAAGACACTATGCTGTTAATGTCCTCCTGAGAGGACTAGAATGCTAGTTAGAATAACAGGAAGGCTTGTTAAAGTACATCTAGCCTTGTAACAGTAAATTGGGGTTGGGCATTCCTGTTACTCTGATGGAAGTTTATGAAATGTGCATATTGCATAGGTGTTCATTAGCTGTGTGCCAGTTGGGGTTTATGTTGTTGTTTATAGCTTTAAAAAAGGCTAAGCAGTCAGTTAGAAAGCCCTGAAATTCAAAACAAAGCCACAACTGGTGGCGCCTGTCAGTCTTGTCTTGTAGTCCTTTTTTTGTTGGGGCAGGCTTCTGTCATTTCTGACCACAACATGGTGTGTACATCTTTGTCTACAAACTTAAAATCTGTGGGCTTCGTTGTTTTGATTTTCAGAATATGTGGTTTCATTATTTATTGTGCTTGAAGCTGAAAATATTTATTCTTGTACCTTAGCTTTGTGTTTCATGGCTTGTTAAAATGACAATGCTTTACCATAAAATTTTTATGTCTCTTGTTCTTTACCCAAACAAATTAGTTTGTTCTTGATTAGTTGAAACTTGAGGATAGAAAAAAATACTTCAGATTTGCCACTCATTATTGAAGATCAAAGTGAACTTGCTTTCCTGGTACTGTTCTGTATTTAAAAAATATAAAAATTACTTTAGCCAGGTCAGTGTTATGCTTTTTTGTGCCAGGTTTTGGGAACCTTTTCCCATATACCATTCCCTGCATGTCATCCTTAGCTTTACCAGTAATATGCATAGGATGGCATTCTTTACTGTGAGGGTGCTGAGGCTCTGGAACAGGTTTTCCAGGGAAGTTGTGGATGCCCTGTTCCTGGAAGTGTTTAAAGCCAGGTTGGATGAGACTGAGCAACCTGGTATAGTGAGTGTTGAAACCAGGTGATCTTTATTATCCCTTTCAACCCAAGCCATTCTGTGGTAGTCACGTCTTTGTTTTCTTGCCCGTTTTAGCTACCACTGATGCTATGACATTACTGGAATTATACAGAATTTTTCTGTGAGATNAGTTATATAAAGTAGAATGGACTGAGTTGGTTCCTGTGAAACCAGTGCAAGACTGACTTAAATGTTTGTAGAGTGTGCAGAGAAGACCCATGAAGATGATTCTGTGATTGAAAAATATGCTTTCAGGTGAATGAGATGAAGTGTTTAAATTAAAAAACAAGAAAAGCAGCTAGTGAGTGACCTAACTGCTTAAAACTACTCAAACGAAGAGGAAAAAATTGTAAAAGATGTGTCTTCAGTCTAGCAGTGAAAAGCATAATGAACTACTTAAGGTTTAATCCTAATTCCTCTGGGTTTAGAGAACAAATTTATGCAGTGGCTCTAGTAGCATTTTACAGCAAGCTGCTGTATGTTCTACTGGGCTTTATGCCTCTGAAAAGATGTATCCTATACTAAAATAAAAAGATCCCTTAGCTGATACATGTGTTAAGGGAAGTTTCATGGTCTATGTTTTGTAAATGATACTATGGAAATAATTCTTTCTGAGACAGGTACAGGTGTCTTTGACACTGTCAGACTCCTTAGAAATACCTGGAGTGCCAGACGACTGCAGACAGTGCCAAGAATGATATGGAAGAAAGAAACATGAACTGGACATTGATTGTGTCCCAATCCTTCTGCTTTCCTGCAGCAATCAATCTGCTTCCTCCTAGGAGGGCATAGGGGGTTTTTTGTGACTGCAGTAATGATGAGCATGTCATTTTAGTTCATGCAGTAGCTTCAATCTACTATTACAGGATTTCTCATAAAAAAAGTAGATCAACTGAGATAATTAGCAACACAGCAAGGGGACACAGCCTCAAGTTGTGCCAGGGGAAGTTCAGTTTGGACATCAGGAGGAGTTTCAAGTGGTGGTCAGACATTGCAATGGGCTGCCCAAGGAAGTAGTAGACTCACCATCCCTGGAAGTGTTCAAGAAACAACTGGATATGGCACTTAGTGTTGTGATTCTGACATAGTGGTGTTCAGTCAGAGGTTGGACTCAATTATCTTGGAGGTCTTTTACAACCTTAATGATTCTAAAATTCTATGAATTGAGGATGAGAGTGCAATATGTGCAATGAATAATCAATATCAAAGCAGATACGTTAATTCAAACACGAAAGATGTTTAAAAGAATAATTCCTTTTGGGCCATATGAGCTGCTCTAGTCAAATCATAATAAATAAGTGAACAGAAATGTTTAACTTCTATAGGTGTTCAATCAAGAAATGTATGGTCTCTCAGTTTTCAGTCTGCAGTGCTATCTCTCTATCAGTCTTCAGTCCCAAGCAGTGCAGCCCATGCAGTTAGTCATATACTGTTATAAAGGCTAAATTTATAGCGTCAGCTCTTCTTGTTCTATTTATACACTCTATTAGTCCAAGATAGAGATTTTTTCCTTGGAATCTCTACAAACTAGTAACAGTAAATGTTCTTCTAAATTATTCTGGCTTATTACACAGTTTAGTTTACAAGCCTAGGGTCTAATCAGGTAGATGCTTATTCAAGTTTATTTCAACTGCAGTCTTTATGTGGTTATGTAGGCACAGTGAACCTTATTGGCTTGTAAATATTTACATGACCGAAGCAGTATTTGTAATATAAATAAAGCAAAAGTAGTAAGTTTTATAGAGTATTTCTATTTATCTGTATCCAGAAGGAAAAGGGCACTAAAATACTGCAAAGGGATCTAGTGTGGAAGCGTTGTAAACATTTTAAGGCATGTGAAGTTACGTTTCTCACATGTTTTCTTATGTGATATGTGTTTTTATTTTGTAATAGCCTTCAGTACAGTGCTAGTGAGACCAACAAGAGGTGGGAAGGTCTTAGGTAATTGAAACAGTGTAGTTCATAGAACAATACTGCACTTAGATAGTATTAGTTTGCCTTTCTCATATTGTGTAATTAAAATTTCATTCCTTTAATGAAATCTTTCTTGAACTTGAGATTGGGCTTTGAGAGAGCTTCTTGTTAAACAGTGTGATCTGCAGAGAGCTCTCACAGAACCACTTAAAACAGTCACCATCATTTCTGCAGTGTCTTTAGAAATGTAATTGGACAGATGGATGTGCTGGATTGGCACTGTAAGTGTCTTTGCGCTGAGAATAGTATCAATAGCTATTAATAACTTTGAAAGTCTCTCCAGATAAATTGGTGAGTAGCAACCTTATAGCTAAGAAATACATACGTTGTTAAAGTAAAAATAAAGAATTTCTAATGTTTGCATGGATTTTGAATCTAACATAAGTGTAGGGAATGTCAAAAATAATGTTTTAGGAATTTAATATTTTCTTTAAAACTGATTTTAAAAGCAGAAATAGTGACACCTCTACTGTTTTGGGATTTCTCTCAGTGAATGTCAAAGTGACTGTGCTATGCATTTGTTGGATTATTCTTCAAGTTTGTACTTCTAGAGGAAAGAAAAAAAATTTATCATAGATGACATTTTATGCAGGAAATCGAACTATCTAAAATCCTCTCAATTGAAAAGAAAATTCTCAGCCACATTTAACAGAAGTGTTTGTGTATTAAAACAATTACATTATGTTTCACAAAAGTTTCTTGTTATTTTTAACTCGCACACCATTGCTCCAACCTTACATATTGGAATTGATCTTCCCTTGCCATTCATATTTCAGTGTAGGTTAATTATGTCTTCTTTGGACATTACTGGGCAGTATATTGAGTCCTTTTCGCTGGTCCTGCTCTTGTTCTTGCTTTGAAGTAAGAAATCAGAGGGGTTTACGTGTGTCTTTCTTGTTAATTTCCCAATAGAAAATTCCATCTGCAAAGGTAGGTACCTCAGGGCCATTTCAATTATTTTTATTTACACACACACATATATATATACACACACACATAAAAGTTTTTCTGTTTCCTGTCTTTGCCAGGTGAAACTTTAAAATGTACTTCCACAAAGTGACAGGAAAAAATTATGCATGTAAATATTTCGTGGTGTTTCCTAACATGACAATAATTTCCTATCAGGAACCTGCTAACTGATTCCCTATTCTACTCTGAATTCATCTTTGCTATAAAGTGCAACTCTAAGTGTTTGTTGTAAAACTTTCCCACCTCACTAAATGAGCACTGTACTACAGGCTGTGTCATCACAGCAGACATTTTATTTGAGATCAAATTAGAATCTGGGTCTTGGGATTTGAAAGACAAATGCATTAATCCCCTGAAAGATTCAGTCAATCTCTGTCAATTCTAATCAGGTAAAGGCATTGGTCGTTTTGCTTCAAAGCAACTGGAGGGATTTTTTTTTTTTTCAAGGACTTGGCCTTTTTATTTCAAGCTTATTTCATCTCTCAGGTAAAAGTCCCTGTTGCATATGAAATACTGCAGGATTTAATACACTCACATGTCCCCTTAAGCTGTTGCAGTTCTCTGTAATTTGCAGGAATTTTTTGTGGTCATCAGCACCAGCTAGTAAATAAGACACAAAATTACGCTGGTTTTGCTAAAACAAGGTGGGGGATGTAAGGGAGGAAGGTGTTGGAGTAGATGGGAATGGTTGTCACTTAAGCAGAAGACTTAATAGAGTGAATTTACCTTGATTTAAAAAAAGTATCTGAAAAGAAGTTTGGGGCAAGGGTCTAAAACACAGACAAGCAGGCTTGCTGAGTAAACTGAAATGAAATTGGGTTTGGAATACCTTCTGTGCAATAGTAATGATACGTGGAGCTGATTTAAAACACAACAAGTTACTTTATCCAGAAGAGGTTTTGTGATGTAAAAAATAATCATATACGGAGTCCCCTCGATGCCCTTAAAATAAATGTAAGGTGGTGGTCTTAGTTAGCACAGTAAGAAGTAGAATAAACTTGTTCCTGTAGATATGCTTCTGTTTTGTCTAGGATGTACTCCAGAACTGAAATGCCTACTGCAGTCCCTCTCCTACAGGCATTTTGTGTTTGAAGTGGAATTAATCATCCTATGGAGAGGTCAGGCTGCCAAAATTTGCAATCAGTTGGATTCCCTGGGCAGTGTGTTATGAGATCTGTATCAGTAATCCATGTTTGTCTTGCAAATACTTCAAGACTTGTCTATGAGATGTGGGTCACTGTCCAAAACCGCTTTGCAGAGGGAAAGTAACAAGCTGAAACTACAGTGTGGAGGAGTAATGACAGCTTCTCAGGTGGTCTTATGTTGTCAGAGTTACATTTAACTCTTGTTTTTTTCGAGTGAAGTTCTTCAGTTTGTAGTACTTGTGGAAAGAGATGAAAGAGTTGTTTACAGTGCTGATGAGGCATGAGGCAAAGCCTGGTTGCAACTGGGCTCTGAAATAAGTTGTCCCTTTGTTTTTCCTTTCACCTCTTAGTGAATCCTCATTCTTCTACATAGAAATCCTTGTCTTCTGCCATAAAGAGAAATCTGGAATAGGTTATAGTTTCCTATTTTCTGCAGTGGTTGGTAACATTCAACTTCTGGGTAAAATTCAAATCTTCCTCCTTTTTCATATTTCTTCGTATTGCCCACTTTAGTGTTTAAGATACCATGAAATACTGTGTTTTAAAATAGAACACAAATTCTCTAATATGTCCTTGCCTCTTTATTCTCTTCATAATTGCTTTCACACATTCTTGCTGTAAGGAAATATGTCTCTTTCCTCACCTATTATTAGCGCTTTGCACACTACAGTGAAGCGAGATGTGGATTTGATTAAAGCACGACACGTTGACTATTCGCAGAGCTGTCTCTTAAATGACACTTTTCTTATTGCTTCTTTGCCTATTACTTTGTATCAGATAGATTATGTTCTCCATTTCTTTCTTTTTTATGGTGTTGTCTTTTATTTTTAAATTCAGATTGCTAGAGCTGTTGCTAAAATCAAACAAACTCAAATGTAAGGGATATAATCATGTAACAATTGCAATGCAGCAGTGGTTTTGGCTTTGATGGATGGTATTCTGTGTGGTTCCACCAACACACCAAAATGTTAAGAGGTAATTGTCTTTCACTTTGTTCAATTCTGTTTCCACTGCCTATGTTTCTACAGCCAATCTTTTGATTTTTTTTTTTTTTGCCACTCCTCCATGTACTCTTTGCCCTATCTTGCCCTTGGCTTCTATTGTTGGCTGTGGCTGCAAAGCTGAATCCCATAATTCTGGCAGTGTCAGCCTTGCTGGAGGTTTCCATGCACTAGGATAAATTTTCTCTTCTGGTATTAACAGCCATAAATGGAAAAAGCTAGCTGGTTTCTCTTTTTTTTTTTTTTTTCCACTTTCTTTGGGAGGCCTCCTAGTATCTTACTTGGAATGTGCAGCTCAGTTATTGTTAAATCATCTGGAAGAAGAATCAGTGTTCTGCAGGGCTCTCTTTCAGGTGGTTTCATGAAATCTGCTCCTAAAATGATGTTCTAATTCATGATCTTAAGAATAACAAAGAAAACGAGAAAGAGAATGGCAGTGCTGTTCTGTACGTCCCCCTTTTTCAAGATAAGTGTGACTGGAATCAGGAATTACTTTATGGTATAAGGTTTTTTCTCTGTGTTACAGTTCTCTAAGGGAAACTTCTCTAGGTATGTCTGTGTGCAGCTGCATTTATGAGTTTGTCTAAAATGAGTGAAGGCAAGTTTTAGACATCTGAACTTCCCAAGGAGCCCTATGATGTGATTTCCATATGCACTACAGTCAGGTCTCCTATGCCACGGTACCACGGGTCATGTCCATCTCCCATGAAGCCCTGTATCCGCATAGAATGGCAGCTCATTAATATGCAAATTTGCCCCACACCCTCACACCACCCCACAGCACTACAGCGCTGTTTCGGCACTGCCCTGCAGTGTGTCAGTGTTCGTGTCGGTGCTTCCTGGTGTCCGTGGCCACCCCATGCTGGAAAAAAACCCTTTTCCGCTCTGCTGGGGACATGGGTGCAGGGAGCCACCTATGCTGCTGTCCCAGTGTCTCTCCGGGTGGGTAGACATGGTCTCTCCATACTCGGGGTAGATGTCTCCCTCAAGAAAGTCTTGGACACCACGTCTAACCTGAGCGTGTGTAAATCTTTCATAACTGCATGAAGCCTCCTTGCTCGGAGCCAAGCTGAGGGGAGCAGGGCGGGTGGTGCTTGAGCTGAGCCACTGCGCGCACCCAGCTTGGTTCGCTGGCAGGGGTGGGGGTTTGCATGTTCATGGCTGCCTGAATATTCATGCATGTCAGGTCGTGCATGTGCAGTCCCAAAATGTGCCTCTTTAATCGCTGAAAAATCACACAACGAAGATGTGAAGCTGCAATCTGGGGGGCGCAAAGTGGAAGAGGGCCGACTGTATAACTGGCTGAAGGATCTAGAAGATATTCCAGCTTGTATCACAGAGCTGTGCGCCGTGTGAAGTTCTGAGAGTTATGGAGTAGTTACCTTTTTTCTCTTGCTTGCTTACTCAAGATTGCCCTTGAGGGTTTTGGGGACACACAGGACACGTAGGATGACACAGACACTGAGTAAGGAGGTGTCACTGTAGTCTCACTTCCCTGCTCTAGCAGATTCATATTCTAATCTTGGATGTCACCACTTCATCAGGCTAAGAGCCCTTTTTTGATACTGATTCAGAACTTAATATAGCATATTCTGGGCTTGAAATATGTGTAATGTAACACTGGATGCTGTGACTGACTGAAGGAAACTGTAAATAAAACCTTTGTTTCCCGTGTGACAGCACAGATTAACTAGAACCATTCCTTTAAACTCTTCTCTTTAGTCATTTTCCAGTATTTTTGTTAGTATTCTGTTTGAAACATGAAACTGACCTACATCAAATAGCAAAGTTACTTGGTTATCATCAAACAACCTGTATAAAATTAATAGGAGGCTTTCTAGGGCTTAATTTTAAACTAATAAAAGCTATTGGTTTTATCAGTATTTTGCTAGACTTGTGTATCTTTCATTTGAAGTGGGGTTGAATATTTGGTTATGTTGCCACTACAGTCACTATTCATCATAAGCAGAATTGATTTGGAGGGATTATTGAGTTGTGGGTTTTTTGTGCTCATGTGATTCTGTTTGCTTTATTGTTTTGGGTTGTAGAACTGGACAACAGAGCTTGAATGACATAATGAATCTCTGTGTGAGCTAATGTGATATAGTGCGTTTTTTTAAAAAAATATTTTCTTTAACCTTCCTAGAAAGAATGAGTGTATTGTGTCTACTAGCTGATGCAGCTATTCCAGTAGAGAATAATACATACTTAACAAAGTCAATGTGTAAAGTGATGATGAAATATATTTTATTCAGACCTTGTTGACACCTTCTGTTTGATTCACCCCCCTAGACAAACGTGTGGATGATTGGCCCTTGATGCAGTCTCCGTTTCCAACACTGACTATAAGCACTATTTATCTTCTCACTGTCTGGCTTGGCCCCAAATGGATGAAGACGAGAGAACCCTTCCAGTTACGCTTCCTGTTGGTCGTTTACAACTTTGGAATGGTTCTGCTCAACTTCTTCATATTCAAAGAGGTATGTAGGCGCTCTTACAAAAGGGAATTCTTATTGAGGTTTGAGGAAGTCTACAGCTTCCAAAACGATGATCATTATCTGGCATATTCATGATGTCTATTGAGAGTGAATGTTTTGAACAGACTTTTAAAGATGACTTCGCCTTTGATGTGCGTATTTTTGTAGCTAGGTACTTTGTTGGAGAATGAATGCACTAAATGAGTCTGTAGAGAGAAAATTTTTTCTTAGACTTACATTTGTTTAAATATTGGACAGAATTAGTCAGCTCCATAGAGATTTAACACTTGTAACTGATTTTTTTTTTTTCATTTTGATAATCCTAAAGGGTGTCAGAATGCATCTTGTTAGAAATTGAGCTGTTTGTTCATGCCTTCAACATGCTTATCGTTTTGCTTGTCGTTTTTATAAATTTAAATATCCGTTGCATGTAGTGAGAAAGTATTTTATCTGTAAGTTATCTTTTAGAATAAGAATGAAAATTAAGTGAATTATAAAAATAAAAGGATACAGTTTTCTAATACTTGGTTTGCAATGTTCCAAGTTTGTTAATTTAAATCAGTTTCTCTGTTGCTGCATTTTTTCTTTGTCAGGTTTTCTGTACATAGGAAATGGGTAGTAACAGTGCAGTGGATCAGCTCTGTAGTAGTAGCTAACTGGGATTACTTAACAGTTTGGTAATTATTATTCAAGGATAGCTGTACAGAATGAGGCTGATGGTAAATTTATGCTGGTCATGAGGATCAAGAGTTGTCTTCCTGGAAGACCTTGGATCACAGATTCATAAAATCTGTTTCCAAAAGTAAGCAAATGAACAGAGTAGTTAAGATTACAGCATTAGAGAACTCTTTGGCTGGTCTATTCTGTGTTTTTGCCAGGAAATCATGGCATATCTGATGTTGATCTGCTTATTCACCCTTTCCCAAAGCTTCCATAACAAAATCATGTAACTGATTTCAACCTCTTTTTAAGACATAGTTCAGTAAAACTTTAGCTACCACACCTCAGTCATCATTTTGTTAAAATTGTTTCTTTGGATGATTCAACTAAGTAGTAAACTACTACCAGTACAACATAATTTAATGCTGACGCCCAAGGATAGTTGTGGAAAGAGATTAAATACAATCATTTTGGCAAATTAAATCTGAAACTCCTCTGAAATTAATTCTGCAGTGTTACTGCCATGCCTGTGTTTTTCCCTTACTCTTTTAAATTGATTTGTTTTATCCATAAACTGGATTATACCAAATTTGTGGTCAAATCATTTTCAAACCTGTGTTGCTTATAGAATAACATGTGTTTGTGGCATTTCTAAGTCACCGAATTAATATAAATATGAATGGGACTGCAAATACATATTTGCTGCTGGTATGCTGAATGGTCATAATTTTGGACACAGAGGTTCTAGTTTCATGCTCTTTCACATTGTAGGTTGTTATTTAACAGTTGTTAAGGCTATGGATACAGCATTTACAGGAACTGTCTTTTCTTCACTTTAGAGGCTGACAGGAAGAAGTTGTTCAAATTTCAGTTGATCACTGTAACGAGGCAACTTCTGCTTCCAGCTACGTGAGGTTTACCAGAGTACTGTCCCACTGTTGTAATTCACATGAGTTTTAAGGGCTAAAATGTATAGTGTGTATTTTGTGAATGACTGTAAAGTTTCCAGACGCTGCTGAGAACAGAATTTGAATGTGAAGTGCCTTTAAATGCTGTTTATACAGTCATCCTGATGGCAAGCTGTTTTGTTCTTCTGTAGTAGCTTGTGTTAAATAGGAAGTCCATAAAGCACTGTGAGGTTGTCTGGTCCAAGACTCCCATACCTTGAATTCAAGTTCAGGTTCTAATTTGGAGCAAATTTTGCTTAGAACATATTGAAGTCCCAGGTGTATAGACCCTATTTTGCCTCAAAATTGTGATTTTTTTTAATTCTACTTCGAAGCAGTCTGGAGAAGTCAATTTGCTGCCTTTTGCCAAGGTAACCTGTGTCATGTTATCCAGTAGGTTGCAATAGAGATTGGTTGGTTTCTGTTACAGTGTGGACTAAACCTGCCTTGCTCTTCCCTAGTAATATAAAATGTGCTCATACCAGTGTGGGACCACACGGGAGAGTAGTGAGCAGTTTGTAAATGAACTTGGATTATACAGAAGTGGTTCAGATTCTTTTGTAGGATAATTTTCTGTAGACAATTCTTTAGTTTCCTTACTTTAAAAGACATGTGGCAGGTAAGTCCAGAGGTTCACAATGTTTTGCATGTTGGGTTTTTTTCTGGATAACACTTGTCTCTGCACCTGACTGCACTCCTAGTGCTGTGTGCAAGATAAGACACCAAAATAAACTCAGGTTCACTCTAAATATGATGGGACGGGTTAGTGCTAAGAGTAGTCAGTGCCTACCCATAGGTTTTAATTTTTGGGATCTTTTACTATCACCCTTCTTTACTTCTACAGCTCCCAATTTACAGATTATGTCGGCTCCACTGCTGTCTCTCATTGCACTGTAGCAGAGTGGGATTATTTGCCTTAAACAGTCTTGTATCATAACATTTATGAATGTCAAGATTAGACATATTATTTGAACTTTATAAACTCTAGACAAGTGCAGTTCTTTCCAATGGGAACTTGCTCAAATGACAAGTACAGTGAATCCTCCTTCACGACCTCGCCCATTTGCGAAGCTATTTTTTCGCAGTCCAGCTTCCGCGATCTGCGACATATCTCAGCCCGCGCATGCGCTGTGCCTCTGCTTTGCCGAGGGACGGTGTTGGCTCTCCTTGTGAGTCCGAGGGGAGAAGCAGAAAAGTGCCCGAAGCCCTGCAGAGTTCCAGGGGGTGGGGCAATGGGCATGGCCTGCATGCATATTAACGACCTGCAGTTCTTTGCAAGATTAATCTTTCGCGATGCCTTTGGCCTGTCCCTTTCCTCGCAGTGGAGGAGGTATAACTGTATATCTTCTGTCCAGGTCTTTACAACATGCTTGGTTGGGAGTGGCCCTGTAGAAAAACTTCATATCCTTTAGACCATTTCTGTTGGCACAAAATTGGAAACTTTCCCCATCCATTTTCTCTCAATGTATTTTACAGGTGCTCAGCTTTGACTATTCAACCTGAGGGGGTTTTTTTCTGGATTGTGATTGGTATATTGTATTAAGAATTGTATATCCAAATTATCTAGTTCTTGTTACTTCAGTACACTTTTCTTGAATCCATCTTGGAAATAGCGTTTCTGTCAATTGGAGTGAAAGCAATTATGTATTTTCTGTCTCTGATGCTAGAGCCATAAGAAAGAATACTTATGTTTGAATAGCTCAAGGTCATACCGGATTTTGGGGTAATTTGTATGAGATTGTAATTATCTGGGCAGATAGATGCAGGGACAAAATAGTACTTTCTTTTCAATTTACGAAAAAAATCAGTACTGTGTAAGAGCAGGTAGTTTGTACTAAATACTGGCTTTCTTCAGTAGTATTGTCGGGACTAGTAAGGATATTTTAAGTATTTCTGTTCAGATAAGTTTGATGTAGCAAGAAACTTGCTACAGCTACTTGCTAGCTACTTGCTACAAATTGTTGCAAATGGGTTTTATGTAGTATCTTTCCCCTCATGTATGACTTTAATATTTTCAGCTGTTCTTGTCATCAAGAGCTCGAGGGTACAGCTATGTCTGCCAGACTGTGGATTATTCAGATAATGTTTATGAAGTTAGGGTGAGTATTTCTTTTTTTGTATTTGTATATGAATGTGTTTAATATATATCACCACATGACAGTTTAAGTCTTGTCTAACAACGCTGTTTCCACAGTTCTGCTGTCAGCCATGACTCTATTCCGTTATATTTTCACAGACCTCTTCAGGTTTGACTACATTTCACATGGGTTTAATCAAAGTGCATCAGTGCATTTGCATTAAGTAAGGGGAGTCTTAAAGATACCATCCTTGGTTCCATCTGCAGTTGTACAATCCAGGATAAACTTTGTATACATACTTTGGTTCCTAGATCTTGCTGAAGTTTATGATAGCAGGGTAACCACAGTAAAGGTGTTGTTTTCTAGCTAGATCAAAGAACGTAAGATTTGTCAGCGTACTCTGTGGTTGCACTTCATCCATACTGGTGAGGCAGCTTTTTGTCTCCTTTACCCATGTGTGGTTTCATGAGATCTTGCTGGCTTCTGGCAAATGTATTATCAGTACCTTTCATTGTAGAATCTTAGATTTCAAATATGTGGGTTTTGGAAAACACCCAAATTAAAAGCAAAGTGCAGATGCTTGTTAATTTTTGTGTAACGTTGTTGCTTAGCTCATCTACTGAACCTTATCTTCCAGCAGAGCTGACATTTTTGAATCTCTCAGCTGTTCTTGCAAGTTTCACTTACAGATTAACACATGTTCCTGAAAATGTAATGAAAGTATGGTGTAGTCTAAATACACTTAATGTTTGTGGCACAGTTCAAAAAATATTTGTCTACAAGGTGGCTGTTGTGGATCGTATTACTCAAAAGCTTGTGCATATGGCAGAGGTGGTAGTGAGAAAGAAAGGTTTGAGTCTTAAACAGTATGTGTAATGGCTGTTACTGTAGAACAACTCGGTGTGTAGCTTTTACTGGTCTTATGGTAGTTGCCAACCTTCCACCTTTGCCAAAAACACGCAATCACTATTTCAGCCACTAGAATATGTCTGTTAATAATTTTGCTGAAAACCAAGATCCAGCAAAGTACAGCAAGTGCCCAAAAGGTTTGGATTTTTTAATAGATAAGCTAAATAGAATGCCCTTGTGCTCAGCTGAATGACATGGAGGACTGGCATGGCATATATTGAAAGAATTTTTATATTAGTTAAGTACAGAAGATATGACACTTCATATGCAAAAATTCTTATTTCATAGCCTCGCTTTTAGCTGCACTTGTTTGTGGGAGGCAGACAAGTCAAACCTGCTCAAAAGAATTATCATGTATTTCGTTGTTATGACAAGCAGAGTATTATTATACAATGAAATAGCAAAGGCAAAATGACCTGCAGAATGTATTTATACTATATGATATGGTCCAGAAAATAAGCGTTGCTCTAGCAATACATGCTCTTTGGATTTCCTGACGTTTTAATTATTTATTTTCTTACTTGTGAATTTACACAAATTTTATTTCTGAAGTTTTAAGGTCTAGCATCTTCAGTTTGCAACTGAGGGAGTTGAGGAGAAAATCGAGTTCTCTCAAGCTGTTGCAGCAACTGCATAAGACAATATCAAGACAATATCAAGACTTATTTTGATTATTTTCTGGTAGTGTTTTGGAATGAATTCTTAATTTAGGTAAATTAGTTGCAAGTAGAAAATGATACTTTCCACAAGTGTACTTTGTCTAACTGAAGAGTCTGCATTACTGTATCATTAGAAGTTATATTGCTGGGGTTTGATACTGTTGGACAGAAAAACCCCAAGCCCCCAGACCTTCTCAAGACTCTTTTTACGGTTGTTTTTCATAATATAAACTTGCAAAAACCACTTTAAAATGTTTTTTGCAGTTTTGAGTTTAGAATTGATAAACATTTTAGCTTATATCTCACACACTTTTGATAGATCTAGATACTGAATGTCTAATATGTCTTGGCACCAGGATTGCTGTGAAGACAAATGCTGCACTAAAGCAGTAGAATTAATTGCAAATGCAATGACTTTATTTGTAAGAGAATGAGTAAGTCAGTCCTGTATTGCTGAGATAAGAGACTGGGACTAACTCAAATGGAAACAGCAGTAAGCCCAAAAAGCATTATGAAACATGCTCTGGAAAGCAACAACTTCATATATGACTTTATCTTGGGACTTAGAAATCTGGAACAAATACAAGAAACATGAAACTTATTGCAGATGATGTTCTGAATGGCAGCATAGAGGCATATGACCTCTGTTTCTCTCTTTTTGGAAATGTGCTGCTGTGATGTTGCCATGCAATGGCCCCATTTGTCCAAAGTTCTTGATCAAAATGAGTGGTCAAGAAACCATCCTTTGTCCCTCAAGGGTGTACACAGAGGTGGTAAACAGTTCCCAGGAAAAAAAAAAGAAGAAGTTTGACTATCCTGAGTGCCAGAGAATGTCTTTCCTTTCCTCTCCAACCTGCACTGTGTATCAAGACAGTTAAGTCAGTGGTGATTTTAAGGGAACAGTGTAAGGGCAAGGGGTGGCACTTCCCCTGTGTAGTCTATCAATACCAGCTCACAGACATAAGTCACACATAGCCTCTTTGTTTTGCCAGTTTTTAAGGGAATATTTTTCCATGAATATGCCTATATGTTTTCTTCAACTTCTGGCTTTTACTGATGATTAATTGTGTAGGTAGTTTACACATCACATGAAGGAGCTGGTCCTCCTACTTACTGTTTTGAACATACCTGTTAACACCTGTTAATGTCATTCAGGCTCCCCTGTCTGTTTTACAAAAGGCAGGGGACAACTGCAGCAAGGAGAGAGAAAAATTGGATTTCACAGCGGCAGAAATATTTCCAGAAATAACTCCTTTGTGAAGGATTTATCTTCTGGGTATAGTAGGTAGCCACCTTACTGACTGCTGGTGGGAAGTTGAGTGTTTTTTGTTTTGAAAAAAGAAAATAAAATGTTCATAATAGACAGGGAGGAAAAGAGGGAACAAATCTCCAAGCAGGGATTTGGAAGGCTCTACAGCTGCATCTTGAAAAAATATTGTTGGTTATAGCTTATGAGTGAAAATAAGAAATGCAGAGGGCTGAGGTGTTAAATCCTTTGTCGTACTCGCTTGGGAGCTTCAGTATTGGAAGTGACCTATTTCCTAACACTGTCTAACTTTTAAGGCATGTTAGTGTCTGTGAGCAGTCATTTCCCCGCTCTGCTTGCATTTGTATTTATATTTTACTTCCCAGGTCAAGGTTCGTCTATTTTAGTAGCATTTTTTGAGAGCTAAGAAATGGCAATATGGGGCTGTATGAATTGGTTCTTAGTTTTAAGTGTGCTGATTGTAATCATGAAGCTGAAGAATAGTTGTCTTCTGGATTGTGATTATAATCTGCATTGTTTGTATTTATGTCTAGGGTTTAAGTGGTTTCGTCTTACGAAAGAAACCTAATACTAATTTACTTTTAACTTCTGTGAAAAGGAAACGTGACTTAACGAGTCAAGTCCTGTAAACAAAGTTCTATATTTGGGAAAAGAGTTCTCTTAATAGCCACTTTAATTTTTCATGTTACTTTGCCCTTCCAAGAAGTACATCTCACTTCGTACACTCCTTCATGGATAACTGTCTCCAACCCAAAATGAGGAAAGGTGGTACAGAAACAGAGTCCTGGGTTAAAACAGGCCTCCGTTCAAAAACACTGCAGCAGGCAGAGGACATGGGATTGAACCTCTTGTTGACCCCCTTAATCCTAGGATGTAATGTAATCTTTCTGTGCCATCTGGTGTTTTAACAGACTTAGATTGGCACATGTGAAAATTACCAGAAAATATATGGTTGTGACTGGTATTATTCATTACAGGAATGTGTTTTTATAATGCATATTTTCTTTTAAACTAAATCTTTCTTTCATGCTGTGTCCAAAGAAAGACCACAGGTTAGGTCGTGATTTCTGATGCTTTGCGAAAGAAGCTTAACAGTATCCACCTGCTCCTGACATAGCTTACATATCATTGTATTGTTCTTTATTTCTGCCCTCTGTCACTGATTGCATGCATGGCCTCAGGCAAATGACTTCTGTTTCTTTTTCTTTTCTCTGTAAGCTAATGATGAAAACATCTGTGTAAGTCATTAAAAGCACTGAAATGGATCATCGGTACACAAAACCCATCAAGTCTGAGAGTACATGGTAGTAATATTTGGTGATAGCAAGAAAGCAAAAAAGCTGATAGGCAACAAAATCTACTGAAACACCAAATCAGCAGGTATCATCCTGCAAAGAAATAGTCTATTTTTCTATTTTTTGTTGCTGCTGTTCTTATTGATGGGAAATATTTTCATCAAAAGTTCAAATTATTATCCATGGGCTGTAGTTGCTTTCTATGCTAGACAGGTGGAATTCAAAAGAAGAGGAATAAGGTGTGTTAAGAGACTCGTCCAGGAGTATATACTGAACCTGTGGCATCTTGAGCATAAAATATAAAATATAAGCATTTTTATAGGATTTTTTCCCACTTATGTTTTGCTCTATATCATACAGTAGGTTAGCCTTTTGCATATTGGCTGCTTGACTTATTGTTCCCCTATTTCATTAATAAAAATGTATATTTGCTTTCTAAATGATTTTAAGGCAGTTTGCCTGTAACTGACCTGTTGATCCTTTAAGTTTTTCAGAAGGGAGGCCCTCCAAAGAACTAATGTATTGCAATGCTGGGTTGTCATTTTATGGATACGATCCGAAGTATTTGTTGTTAACTCA
>WEKX01019744.1:9730-39306 GCA_013390025.1 Pitta sordida
GCACTTTATGGAAGGGCAGAGAGATGGTTCCTACCCTGGATCTGGTCAGAAATACCAGCTTGCCTGGATTTACTCCTACCCCTGTTCCCCCTTTGTCTCCTGGTGGAAAAAGAGAATATGAGATCTGTAGTAAGAGAAGGAGGGGTGGGGTGAAAATGTTGTCTTTAAAATGATGCTTCTCACATCAAGCTCTGATTTTGTTAGTTAACAAATAAAATCCTTTATATTCCTCACTTGTAGTTTGCCTTGTTTTGCCTGTGATAAGTTTTATTTTCCAGTTTTTTTCCTCCAGGAGATGTTGTGGATGAGTCTCTGGCATCCAGCCAGGGTCAAACCATGACATTTCTCATATTTCCTTGGTGACATAAACTAGCAGAAGACACCAACATGACTAAAACATGTTACTGTTACATATCCAAGTATTTGGATGCAAATTATTCACAGTTCTAATTCTTTAGAATTCCAGTGTATTATATTGTAGTAAGCTATTTGCCTGTGATTAGGAATGATTCCTTACTCACAGTATGTCATGCTATTCCTTTTATTCCTCTGAAATTATATCTATAAAGTCTCTATTCTGCCATACTGCAACCATCACATTATAATAATACAGTATAAAAGTAGAAATTGCTGAAAAAGTAAAGTAGTTGTGCTTGAAATTTAAGAAGAGGAACTGCATTATGAGAAACAATGGAAAAGAAGTATGAATGAAAATAGTTGTACAGCAATGAGCACTTAATGGAGACAGTGAAAGTGGAATCTGTGTGTGTGTAACAACATGCAAATCTGTCCTAACTTTGGGTCCAAACATCCTCAGCCAGTAGGAAGAAGGGAATTGAGTTGGAAAGTAAAGTGGAAAAGGAGATAAAGGTATGACAGGTGTAATAGGTGAGGCCTGAGGTAGAAGAAGAAACAGGAGGTTAGGCATGGAGGAAGAATTATTTAATGAAGAGGAGATAGCTGTAGAGCACAGAATCATTGAATTCATTACAATTCAAGAATATTTAATGATCCAAACTTTATTGCCTTCCTGATTTTTTAAATCTGATATCTTCTTTCAATGCCTTTCATGTTGCTACTCATATTCCAAATAAAAAGTCGATTTTATCCTTTAAAAAGCAGCAGACTACCGTTTGTTGCACAGTACACAAGCTATCATTGTGGCAGGAGCATGATAAGAGGCTGATTTGATTTATGTAAAAATAATCTGGGGATTTTTTACCTCAAAGACAACTAGAGAGCTCTGTAAGAAAATATATAGATCAGGACCCAGAGTCAGCAAGACAATGAACTATTTTCTATGAGCCTTTGGCAGTTTGAAATACACACTACAGATTTTCCACACAGAATAATTTAAAACTCCTGTACCTTGTAGCATCTGCCCTAGAGTTCTATTTCCAGATCACTTTTTAATCTTTACAATGCATCTTGTAATATCATTGTCTGTATGTAAATAGTTATATTTTAGCTCATTCTTCTGCATCAGAGAGAGCTGGTTACAAGAATATGTATATTCACATATATAGCTATTACCTTAGTGGCCTCCACGCTATAGCTGAATTGATACTATAAAGAAAGAGCTTTACTTCTCAACTTTAACAGGTGCAGCAAGCTTTTACAGAAGTGGTCTCAGTGGAAAACAGATTTTGTAAGACTTTAAAGCCCTCTTTCTAAAAGGACACAAGGAATCTTTGGTAGGAGACAGACCCCAAGTATTCAGTTATCTTTTTTATGCTTTGAGGATTTTAAGACAGGAGCTCAATAAATAAAGTTGGAAGTTCTTTAGTTTTGAAACTTGTTTTTTCTTCCTTGCTCATAGGAAAGAACTTAGTTATATGACACAATTGAAACATATGCACACAAATAGGCACAGATATCTCTCTCTTTAGCTTTCCTTCCCAACTAATTAAAGTCAACAAAGTTGAACTGCAGGACATGAGGGTTCTTTGCTTTCTCACTTATAGACTGAATGGCATCTGAGATTTTTGTAAGTTTCTCAACAAAATAAGTAAAGGAAATGCTTTTAGTTCACCCCTGCATTGCTGTGTAATAGAATGTCTCTTCAGTCTTTGCCAGATTGGAGTTGCCTACAATTACTCGGTGTTTCTCGACGAGGAAGAGTTAAGGTCATTGGACAAAATTATTAGACACCAGACTGGGACAAATTAAAGGTACATTTCACATAATACTTAACTAAACAGTAGAAATCATTAGCATAGACTGTTAAAAATGACATCTCATAAGGATTCAAAAGTGATTAGATATTCTACTAGAAGCTGTTTTACACAAAGTCCTGGGAATTCTGCAGAAACAAACTTGCCCTTGACAAATATTCTCTACCAAATATCTACTAATGGCCATTTCAAAGTCAGGAGAGAGGACTTACAGCATGTTTTAGATCAACATGGTCATTCCTATGATATGTCCTGTGCCAACGAACCAGTGCACAAAATAAATTCTTCCACTTTCTAATACATGTCTTGTGATGATCATGTCAAACAGAATGGTGTAGTATATAAAATATTTGAGTAATCATAACATTGTCAGGTTGTATGATCACCTCATTCACTCAATATTAAAATACGTATTCTACTGAAGTTTTAGGGACAGTTATTTTTCATATGGAGCATTTTGCTGCCTTTTGTAAAGCCAGCTATCTCTTTCAGATGACGTCCTTAAATATAACAAGAATATTATAACACTTTGAAGGCTTCAAAACACTGCTTATTACTCTCCTGTAAAAAACCTGGTCTTTTCAGTGCACTGACACATTATTTTATACCATGCATAATTTTACAGAATCACTGAACATTTGCATCATTGAATCTTAAGACTCATTCAATTTCATAATTTAATGCATGTTTTTGACATGTATAGTACTTCTATTTGACTTAAAGAAATTTTAGACTTCAGAAGGAGAATGCACATATTTTAACCCTTTGGTGATTCAGAACTGGGGAAACCTGACACAATCCTTTCACTTCAATTAAATTGTCCATTTTTATGTCAGGTCTATCCTTAATCTGTATACACTCTTAAAAAAAGAAAAAGGGGAAAAAAAGTGCCTACCTTATTCCTGTGTTCACAGAATACCCAGAATGTTTGAAGTTGGAAGGGACCGCTGGATGTTGTCTTATCTATCTCTCTAATCAAGCAGAGGTCAGGATCATAGCTTTTGAACATCTCCGAAGGATGGAAGCTCCACAACACCCTAGGCAACCTGTACATATGCTCACTCACTCTCACAGGTTTCCTGATACACAAACAGAACCTGCTGTGTTGAAGTTTTTACTGAGAGGATAATTTTAAAATCATGTTAGAAAGTATATCTAATAAAATGGCCTTCAGTTTCTTCGATCCTTGTTATTACATATCAGGTTACAATTGCACACAATTCTGGAAAGATACCAGCAGTTTCAATCATTTCTGACTAGAATATTAGTGAAAGAAAAAGAGTAAATGCACAAATAAACAACTCACAATTCAACTTCTACTCAATGTTTTAGGAGAGAGTTTTTTGTTTGATTGGTTGATTTGGTTTCATTATTGCTTGGTTCTTTTGATGTTTTACTTCAAGAGTTTTTTTGTACATAATAATATGAAAATGGTTAGACTTTTTACTGCTGAAACAACTTTAGGCATACTGTAAAAAAATCATGCCTTTCTATTAAAATACAACGTGGAATATTTATCAAAAGTTTATATTTTCCATATTAAAGCTTCAAATAGGTACCAAATATATTTATATTTTATTTTAAATTTGTAAAATATTCATTTTAATATGTTATTTATATATATAGAATAATAATATATATATAATATATTTATATATGTAGAAAAATTCCTTTGAGCATACCATATGTTTATGACTGCACATCCTACATGTGGCTTTAAGAAAAAACAATTCCTCAAATACTGGTGTGAAGTGATTTGCTAGATTTTTGTTTCAGAGATCTTACAGAAAAACTATAGCTTTTGAACATGTTGTTGGGATTTAACTTCTTGACTACTTTCTTAGAAATTTGTTTAAAATATGGAATCTCTCAAATCTCTCTTAAACTGACATTACAGTAATCCCACAAATATTTCAGGGGATCAGTTCCAGAAAGATGCCACAACAAGCAAAGTCCGTGAAGTAGTGGTAAATAGGGTAAATACAGCAAATAGGGTAAAGCTGGTAAAGTCGGGGGAAAAAATAATGATGTATTGGAGACTGGATGAGGTGGTGAGCGTCATGATATAAATATTATAGGTGTTAGGATTTAGTTGGATTATAGGTTGGACTAGGTGATCTTCAAGGTCTTTTCCAACCTTGTCAATACTATGATACTATGATGATACTATGACATAGAGATTAGGGATTTTGACAAGACAAAAGGCGGAGTTTTCGGGAGCTGTCATTACCATACAGGTAGACTGCAATTTCTTTGGTCGACTAAGATTTAAGTATCTCTTGAGAGAGGATCTGTCAAAAAATGTAGTGTAAATGTGTTGACTTTCCAATTGGAGACAGCACTTTTCCCCTGAAGAAATCTACATAATCAGGTTACACTGCAAAGCTAGAAGAGTTGAAACCTACCCTTGAACAGTTCTGACATACAGCTGGGTCTACTATACCACAGTACCATGGGTCTTCACCCACCTCTGCGAAGCCGCCCGACAGCGTTGCGTGACAGCTCATTAATATGCAAATTTGGCTCCAGTCATCCTGTCCCCCCAGCTCTGGAGCAGCTGAGGGGCATTCCCAGAAGTTCTTTGCATGGTTGGGGGATCAAAGCCAGTCTCCTCTGCCCCATTCAGCAGCTGCAGTGGGCAGAGGTGTGCCGCAGGGCTGTATGGACTTCTGAGCCCTCTCTGCTGTGTTGCCTCCTGGCGGACACACTTGGCATGGAAAAGCCGAGGCTGGGGATGGCCCTGCACAGCTCTGCTGGCACTTAAACATGGACTGTGGGGTTCTTTAATGTTGTCTAGGACACCGGACAAGACAGAAGTGCTTGCCTGTGTCACCAGGGGGTGAGAGCGGGGAGCGTTGTGTATGCGTGTGTCTGGTGTGCACTGCAGTGTTTCCATGGCAAGAGGAATTGGGTGGGCATTGGTGTCTGTCACAGCTAGTCCCTATGGTAACACAAAATGCAAACCGAGGACAGCAGCCCCACTGTCCTGCGGTGCTGCTGGCACAGACAGGAGCAGCCGTGCCCCAGGCACTGCAAGCAGCGAGTCAAGGTTGGCCCGGGCTGGCGCAGCCACCCTCGAGAGCTCTGAGCAGTGAGATTGGGCTGGGCTGGGCTGGGGAGGTGTGGCCACCCCTGGGAGCTCTGAGCAGCGTGCCTGGGCCGGCAGGGGCAGGTGTGGCCGTGCTCCCGGCACAGTGGGCAGCAAGTCCAGGCCAGCACGGGCAGGAAGACTGTTGCGCCAGCGGTCTGTGCAGTGGCTTGGGGGGGTGGGGGGGAAATTTGCATATTCATGGCTGACTACTTTGAATATTCTTGTGTGCCAGGCCACGCATGCGCGGTTGTGAAATAGGCCTCCTTAACTGCTGAAAAAGCATGCCACTAAGATGCGAACACACTATGTGGGGGGCGCAAAGTGGAAGAGGGCCAACTGTACTAGAGTCACACAGCACAGGTGATCTTTTCCGTTGCTTAAGAATCATAAATAGAATTGTTTTGTGTCAGCTTTATTACCTAGACTGGAGAATAATTGCTTCTAGAGCTATACATCTTGGCTTCTGCTTGTTTTGCACTTCCAAAATTAGATTGTTCAACCAACACTCATATGATTACAGTGTAGGTCCGTTGCTCATGGTGCACTGCATTGAGTTTGAAGCATAAGGTTATTTTTCAGAAAAGATTAGACATACATACAATGCTGTATATTCTTATTAAGTCCAGAATAATATAAACATAATATTTAGTGTATTTTAGCAATATTTCTCTTTAAGTAGAATGTTTAAAATGGCTGCAATTTTATTGCTAATAACAAACTACAGGCAAATAATATTCAAACCTATTTTCAATCCCAATTGCTGGAATCACTGACACAAGTGAGATAGTAGTATTTAGATTCCAGATGCTATACAAACTGAAAAATTAAAAAAAAAAAAAGAAAAACCAAACCAAATCAACCAAACCTCAAGCCTGTGAACACTTTTTTCTTTTAAAATGTTCAGCTTAAAAGAAAATGGGTGTAGCCCATGGAGCTTTCACTCTTTGGCACTTCAAATAATTTTGTTTCTGTCTTTTCCCAGTTACACAAAATATGACTGACTCTATGCCTGTCTTTGAGATGCTGTCAGTAATATTATATTTGATAGCCTTCTCTGCTAGGCCAAGATAATGGCAATGTTAAAAATGAAAATAAATCACAATCATTGTATGCTTTTTGCTTCATTAGGAAGCAAGTCTTTAAATAATAATAATAGCAGATTTATTTGCTTTTTTTAAAAAAAAAGTTAAGCTTGAGTGGAAGATCTCTTAAGATCAGTCATCATGTTAGCCCAATGGATTACAGTAAAAAGAACACGTATCATCTTGTAGCTTAGGTTCTCCCAGGACCCTTACTGTGGCCTCCTCTGGCCTTTATTTATCAGACCTTTGTTAACAATTTCAGGAGTTTTCTTATTTAATTTGACTGTGAGTGGATGTGTTATTGCATTATTAACATGTTGCTTTTTTTTTGAATGGCAAGTTCTTGTTCTCTCTGAATTAACATTACCCCGGGAGTAATAGTGCCAAGGTCATTATTAGATTATTGATTTAACAAAGTCTTTTCTTTAAACACAATCTAGTTCAATTTTAAGACTAAAGTTATAGACTTCATAAGGAATTTTATTGGGGGAAAACCCCCACCAACAAACCTGTCATGAATCAAAGGAAATATAAAAAACAGTGGCTTTATAGGATCAAACATTTTATTGTTACGATCATCTCTAGATTTAAAAAACTAATAAAAATTAAAGCTCAGTTCAATTTCATAATGAAATTTATACAATTTCATTCATGGTACATACATATGATCTACAGGTATGATAAACATATATGTTGTTTATCATACAGGTATGCTAAACATCCAGTCACACTGGTTATTTGCAGTAGAGATGGTGAGAAGGGTCTGTGGATGAATTTGTTCAGGCCTCCATGCTGTGACTTATACATTAATCATGAAGCATCATGTTTATGGAAATGTTCAGCAACCTAATTAGTCATACAGAGTAAAACATTTGGAACAATATTATGAGCTATTTGGCCCAGGAGGTGTTTAAGAGAAGACTGGATGAGGAGCTTAGTGACATGCTCTAGCTGGGGGGTGTAGGCTGGATGGTCCTGTGGGTCCCTCCTGGCTAGGAGTGGCCTGTGCGCCTGTGAGGGAACTAGGTTTATATTCACCACTCTGGGGTGTGTGTTCAGTCTCGGTATGGGTGTTAGCTGGTAAGTTGGACTAGATGATCCTTGTAGGTCCCTTCCAGCTCATAGTGTTTTGTGATTCTGTGATTCTGTGGAATAGGTTAAAAAGCCAAATTTTCAAAAGAAAAGAAGATTGAAGATGATTTTTTACTTTTGAAAACAGGTGTACAATTGTCTTCTTAGTGCTTATTTCATGCTTTCAACTTCAAAATAAAGCTTGATCTCAGCCGGCATGACATTTTCCTAGACACTGAAGAGTAGCTGTGGATATTCTGAATCACTGACAAAGAAAACAAACGTTCATTTAGAGCTAAGATTGAGAATTTTGAGAATCTTTTTATATTTGGAAAATTTTTGCGGTATGTTCTGAGCATTTTGCCTTCTGAAAATATTGACACTGGATTTGGCATTTTCTTCTTGTTACGACGTGATTAATCAAAATATTCTGATTTGCATTGTGAGAATTCCATATCTTAAATCTAAATATGCAGAATATGAACCATTCCACTTGATAATATAAGGTTTCATTACAGAGATTTTCCCATGAATTACTCTTTAAAAAAATCATAGCATATGTTCATTATTCCATGAATTTTTCTCATTTTTTCTTCACGTATGTTAGTACGATTGGATAGAAATTATACAGTAATTTACTTTTTTGTAACTGCTGTAGGGACAAAGAAATCAGTACTTATGGAACAAGTCACTAGTGGCATGGTAGACACAGCACAGCACCAAACAATCTAAAATAATAATATTTTTCACTAAATAAGGTCATCTTGTTTACTGGGGTTGTAACACATGATCTATGCATTATTCAGTTGTTCACAGATTATTGTGTAGGTCAAATTCCATCTACACATAATAGCGAAACACACAATGCTGTTTATATACCCCTGACAAGAAAAGGAAACGTTTGAAGACTGCCACAGAGACAATGATGACCTGTTAACAAAGGTGCCAATTTGCTTAGAAATAACTGAAGATGTTCTCTGCTGTGGTGGTTACAATAGAGCATCAAATGGAAGTTAAATAGTGGAAATTCTAGGTGGTAGGCAAAATAGTTGTCATTTTAAAAAGGTATAAGGAAGAGAGAGAGAGTCAAAGTGTGAGATTTTTGTATTTTTAAATTGCAGAGGACAAGTCATCATTTGAATATCATATCACAGGATGATGAGTAGGCTGCCAGTCCTCTTCCTGTCCAGCACAGGATTGTTGGAGCCTTTACAGAGAAAAGTCTTACACCTTTTTTTGTGTTCCCTGTGTTCCCCTGTGCTGTGAGAGCCCATGAGGAGGAGTGGAAAACACTCCCCAGTGCTCCAGAGTGGCAGGGAGTAGAGTGATGGGCATGGCCTCTATGCATATTAATGACCCAAGACTGTTTGCGAATTAAACCGTTTGCAAGAACCTCGCAAATTTGGAGGTATGACTGTATTGATAAGAATAAGCAGATCCATCAGGTAAATGAGTGGCTTCAAAGTTGGTGTAATAAGAAAAAATTTGCATTTGTTGACCATGGAATTATCTACTCAACACCTGGTCTACTGACACCTGATCAGATGCACCCATCTTAGAGGAGAAAAGGAGTTCTAGCTTAGGAGCTAGTGGGGTTTGTTGACAGAGCTTTAAACTAACTTGGAAGGGGAAAAGGCACAAAAATAGGTTTGCCAGTTTTGAACAATGGGATGGTATGCCAGAATTTGAGGAAACAAGCACTAATGGGACCCCTCAATCTGCTTTACTAGATATTGGCTACAATGTAGCCTGAAATGTTTCTACACCAATACCTGAGGCATAAGGAACAAACAAAAGGTCCTTGAGGTTTTGGCCCAGTCTCGGAGCTGTGACATAACTGATATAAGTGAAACCTTGTGGGATGAACTCTGTGACTGGAATGCACTACTGCATGGTTACAGGCTCTTCAGCGGGGCAGGAGGGCAGAAGGGCAGAAGAGATGGAGTGGTGGCCCTGTATGTACTACAAGGATTAGAATATATGTTGTTCACAGTTAAAAGTTGAGAGACTTTGGGTAAGAATCAAAGGGCAAACAAATAATGTGGATGTCATAGTAGGAGTCTGCTATAAACCTCCCAGCCAGGGAAATGATGCCAGCTAATTATTCTTTGGGAAACCAAGGGACACTTCCAAGTCAACTGCCCTTGTCCTTATGGGAGACTTCAACTTGCCAGAAATTAACTGGGAGCATCACATACCTGATTCAACCCAGATGAGAAAATTTTGAAACTCCCTGAATAACAACTTCATGGAACAGATCCTAAGGGAGCTGACTTGGAAAGATGTCCTCCTTGATCTGCTGATCATCAACAAAATGGATCACATGATCAAAGTAAAGATTGACAGTGGCCACAACAGCCACAAAACATTTGAGCTTAAACTCTCTACTAACAGGGGATAAATGCCAATAAAATCTTCACTCTGGCCATGAACAAAACAGACTTCAGGCTACTCAGCAAATTACTAAGTAATGTCCCTTGGGAAAATATTTTTGCTGGTGTTGGAGTCCATCAATGCTGGTCACTTTTTAAAGTGAGAGCACAAGAACAGGCAAATCCCAAATGTCAGAAATCAAGCAGGTGAGGTAGAAGGCCTTCTTGGCTGAACAGGAATCTTCTCTTGGAAATGAGACAAAAAGGGAAGGTGTATGTCCAGTGGAAGCAAGGTCAAGGGACATGGGAAGAATACAGAGATAGTGCTTGACACTGTAGGGAGAAAATTTACGTGGCCAAAGCTCAACTAAAGCTGAAGCTGGTCAGAATTGTAGGGAACAATAAAAAGAGGCTTTTCAAATACATTAATGGCATTAGGCAGCATAGAAATATTGTTGGCCTGTTACAGGGAGAGACAAGTTAGAGATGTTTAATGCTTTTTTTGCCTCTATCTTCAACATAAATGACAGACCAAAGGGGTCTCAGTTCTGACAGGCCAAGGGGATATCCAGTTCTGAGCTGGACAACCATCACTGTGAGAATGATCAACTCTCAATTGATTCTGAAATAGCATGGAATCTGCTGCTCAAGCTGGATCCCTGCAAATCTGCAGAGCCTGATAGAATTCATCCCAGAATCCTCAAAGAGTTTGCTTATGTCACCACATAACCTGTCTTGATGGATTTTGAGCAGTCTTGGGAACCCAGAGAAATCTCAGATGACTGGAAGTTGGCAAATGTCCCAATCTTCCAGAAGGGCAGGAAGTAGGACCCCAGAATCTACAGGTCTGTGAGTCTCACTTCAGTGCCTGGTAAAGTTATGGAGAAGATTATTCTGGCAATTATTAAAAAATACCTGAAAAACAACACTGTTTATATAAGGAAATCAGCCTGGGACTCAAGGAGTTGCATGAATGCTTCAGAAAAATTTTATGTTACGCCTCAGGAACAAGGCAAAAACAACTTCGACCAGCAAAATGTCCCCTTGCCCTCCTGAGTGCTGAAAGACACACCTTAATTTTGCTGCTTGTCTTTATACACCTGTCTAGTCTAATACGTATGCAAATTTTCTCATTAATATGTATCCCTTCAGCATTATGTCATGAATTTACACTTCGCTTTAATATTTGGACAAAATCAATGTTTCACATTCCTTTGTGTCATGTTTTGGCTAAAGTTCAGTTCTGTCTGTCATTCTGTTCTGGGAAATAAGAATTTTGGCCTTTACACAGTATCACACAGTATCACAGTATAGAAAAGGCTGGAAAGGACCTTGAAGATCATCTAGTCCAACCTATAATCCAACTAACCTATCCTCTACATCTAGATCATATCACTCAGTACCTCATCTAGTCTCCCCTTGAACACATCCAGGGTTGGTGACTCAACCACCTCTGTGGGCAACCCATTCCACATCCGGATCACAAGTATTCAAACTTAGGTTTTCAGGCCTGGCAAACACCTGTAACATCTACTAACTTCTAAATCCAAATCACCTAGTTTTTCACTAAAATCCCTAAATTTCTAAGCCTAAAAATTATATATACCTCACTAAAATCTAAGAATTTCTAAATCTTCAAATCATTCTCATTGGTTGCAGCCAGCACAGGTTCATGAGAGGAAAGTTCTGCTTATCACACCTGATTTCCTTTTATGACAAGGTAACCCACCTAACTGAACAGGGAAAGCCAGTGTATGTAATCTTTTTGGATTTCAACAAAGCTTTAGATGCTGTCTCTTGCAGTATCCTGATGAAAAAAATGTCCAGCAAACGGCCGGATAAAAAAATCATGTGAGCAGTTGGCTCACGGGTCAAGCACAGAGGATAATAGTGAATGCTTGAGAGGGTCCAGAGAAGGGCGACAAAGATGGTGAAAGGACTGGAGGACAAACCCTTTGGGGAGTGACTACGAGAACCGGGGTTGTTCAGCCTGGAGAAGAGGAGGCTCAGAGGTGACCTCATTGCTGTTTACAGCTACCTGCAGGGAGGTTGCAGTCAGGTGGGTGTGGGTCACTTCTCTCAGGCTGACGACACCAGAACAAGAGGACATGGCCTCAAGCTGAGCCAGGGGAGGTTTAGGCTGGATGTTAGGAAGAGGTTTTTCACAGAGACAGTGATCGTTCATTGGAATGGACTGCCCATGGAGGTGGTGAAGTTGCCTCCCCTGGAGGTGTTTAAGAGAAGACTGGATGAGGAGTTTAGTGACATGCTCTAGCTGGGGGGTGTAGGGCTGGATAGTCCTGTGGGTCCCTCCTGGCTCAGAGTGGCCTGTGCACCTGTGAGGGATCTAGGTTTATGTTCACCACTCTGGGGTGTGCGTTCAGTCTCTGTACGGGTGTTAGATGGTGAGTTGGACTAGATGATCCATGTGGGTCCCTTCCAACTCATAGTATTCTGTGATTCTGTGATTCTGTGAATGGGGCAACATCGGACTGGAGACATTAAAACTGTGCAGTAGGAAAATAAGAAATAATTCGACCTTAATATTGTGGCAAATCTTATGTTTTCAGAACACAGAATAAGGATGACTTCATGAGCCTATCACTTAATTACCAAGTAAAGTTAAAATTGAAATTAAGGTCTTGTAACCTAAATAATAAACTGAAAATACTAATTAAACAACTTGGCTTTCTTAAGTAATATTTTGACATTTAAATAAAAAACACTCAACATCTAATATAAATATGGCTGGCAAAACATTTAACAATTAAAACTTTCTTTCAGCATTTGATTATGATAGGGTTAAACGGAATACGGAGATAACAATTAAAATAATTCTTAAATACCTTAGATAAATTTGGGAGGTTTTTTTAGCTGAAAATAAATCAACAATGCTGCCGTGGAAACTCCCTGAAAAACAATGTCTTTTTGTATAGGCATAGTAGATGCAGAAATTTTTAGATTTTGGTTTGTGAACAAAACAAGAATTTTTTTTTTTAAATCTCTTTAATTAATCTAATATACTTCATTTTACTGTTAAGATTAGAAAGACTTCTTTCTTCTTATCTTACAAAAAATAAACTTCAAAGAATAAACCCCATTCCATATTGAAGATTACCTGCAGTAGCACTTTTGCTAGAAAATTTAGTGCTGCTATTTGGACTGAGGCTACAGTCATACCACGTGCATTGCAACTTCTCCATTGTGATCTCACTGGATTGTGACAAATTTTCCCAGTGAATCTGCCTCTGATCGGCAGAGTGATTCATGGAGCTTCTCAGCTGATGCATGTGCAGTGCCTCTGCTTCACCAAGGGGTGGCTCCAGCACTCCCTGTGGGGCGGGACTGGCCCAGCCCCATGGGGAGGGAGTGCAGTGCCTCCTGCTTGCCATGACGTTTATAGGCCTGTGGCACCGTGCTGCGGTCTCTGCCCTGCTCTTGTGTGTCTCCATGTCCGGTCTCTACCTCAGAAAGCTTATGTCATGGCATGCCTCAGGGCACGTGGGGTGTTTTAGTCCCATGCGGGGAAGCATTAGTGTCACCTGCCCATGGTATGTCCCAGGTGGCCACTGAGACCCAGTGTAGCACCCCAAGTCATGCTAATGCCTGGTACTTTAAGCCCAGCCAGGGGACTGACCCTGCTGGGCGTGTGACCGCTGTGGGGACTCCAGAAGTGCTAACGGTTGTTCGATATGTAACATTAAACTGTGCGTCTGTGTGTTAATGGTTTTCATGACTACAGGCAGGTAAGGTGATGCGGTTTGTGCCCAGAGACTGCATGTCTAGCAAACCTGGTGATGACATAGCCCCAAGGAAAATATCCCACAAAACTGGGGCTGATCTGGCTGCGGTGGCAGTGGAGCAAGTGCTGTGTGCTGGGACGGGGCAGTGGCAGGACGTGCCCATGATGCTGCCACAGCTGCTGCGCCAGGAGGAGGTTTCTTTTTCCCCATGCTTCCCCCCTGCTGCAGCAGAGGGAAGCAGTGTTCTGCTAGGTTTATGCAGCCAGCAGTGCCGCTCCTGCACTAGGGACAAGTGGATATATGTATCATTGGTGCCGCAGTTAATGGGAAAGGAACTCTGACATCGAGACTACCCCCCGACATAGGGGGCCCCGGGTGTAACAGTGTTGCAAAGTTAAGGTTTCCCAGGCTCCAAGAGCGCTTACCGGAGCCCAGGGACATGGTGCAAGCATGCATGGTGGCAGCAGCCCAGCTCATGCTACAGGAAGTGACAATGAAGCCGAAGAGAAGCCCAGGGATTCTCCAGGGGTCTCCCTAGGCAGAGAGGGCTCACAAATGGTTTCCTCTGCTCCCCTGTGCTGTGAGGAGTGGAAAAACCACTCCCCAGTGCTCCGGAGTGGCTGAGTCTTCTAAAAGACTAGAGACAGAATCAAAATACTTGAAACAGAAGGGCATTTTGGAAATGTATTGTGAGTGTCAAAACATGTTCTCTTCTGAAATACATAGGTTGAGTCATCCAGCTCATCTCCATGTCCTGTAAAATTGTCTCTGTTTTTCTATCTGCCTTCTTGATAAAGGAGTACTAGGTTTCATGTTGATCATAGTCTAATTATCTCTTACAAAGCCCTGTTTTCTCAAGTGTGTTAGCTGCTTGGATTTTTGAAGCTTGACTACATTTTAAACAATGAGGCTCAAATGCTTGCATATCAAGGAGGACTTTTCAGAAAGTTTAGTTATTATTTGACAGATATCACAAATTTTACTCTATATATCTCTTGAAAGGATGTGTGTGAATTATATGGACAATAAAATCATACGTTTTCTGAGTTCATAGAATTTAGCTTTGCTTTATACATCATCTAATTTCATTTTTGTCTTAATCCCTGCAATCTAGATCTTAAATATTTCCCTTAGCCTCTCAAAGACTATGAAGAAATCAGCCCTTCTCAAACCAGTGAAATTTAGAAAACTTGGAAAAAATGAAACAAACAAAGAGTGACTTCACAGAGATCTGTTCCTTGTGTTCAGAGAAGCAAGGTAGTTTTGTAAAGCAGATAGTCTTACCTCCGCATTTGCAGGCTACGGGTCTCGTGGGGGTTCTGCAAATTGGCCAATCCATGAGCATGAATATGCACATAGGCCACGCTCATCTCCCTGCTCCCCGCTGCCCTGGAGCACTGGGGAGTGCTCCCCATGGCCTCTCACAGCACAGGGGAGTAAAGGGAAGCATTTCTGAGCCCTCTCTGACTGGGGAGACGCCCAGATAATCCCTGGGCTTCCCTTCGGCCATGCTGCTGCTTTCGCTTTGCCAGTGCTGGGTTGCTGCCACCACTCATGATTGCATTGCTGCTGTGGTGGGGAAGCTCACCCTGGGGCCACAGCAGGGCAGGAGCTCGGCAGTCCCCACTCGCACTCCGCAGTTGCTCCCCAGAAAGGTGCTGGCAGGGACAAACACTTGAGAGCACCTCATGCTGGGACACCCAGGAGGAGAAGGAACAGTACACCCTGGTCCTGGCATACACAGGCAGACAGGGCAAACAGGGAAGGGGAGGCTAGCTCATGCTGCAGTCCGTGTGGAGGAGGCTATAGTGAGAGTGCTTTCCATGGGGCTACATATATTACCAGGGCACTGGGCACACAGCCCTCAAGGACACAAAGTGCTTAGCACTTGGATTTTGCTGCAATTACCACACCTATTGGCATCGTCTCCCCCACCTGTAGCTAGGACACCCAGGGGGAGATGTGGCAGGACACCCTGCTCCTGGACCAAGCAGCGCTGCAGGAGTATACACTGTGTGTTATAAACCTTCCCTGCCACAAAACCACTGCAACACTCATAAGAGAGTGAACTGTGGCTGTGACCAGCGAGTGAGAGGTGCCACCAACCCAACCCGTGGAGGCATGCTCCATGAAGAGCCAATTAATATTCACTGAGAAATATTCCACAAATCTGTGAAGACACAAATCAGTAGCCGCAAATATACAAGGTATTACTGTATTACATTAATAACAAGTTGCAGAACACAATTATTTTTTTAATCTGTACAAATTTGCTCTTCAACCTTCTAAAAATATCAGAAATAATAGCTTTAAGCCATCAAAAGTCATAAGAAAATGAGACCATTAATTTGTTCATGTCTAAAAAATTAGTTGCTACAAATAAATTCCCATGCAATTCATTCTGTAAATATGTTCAAACCACAGTGAGCCCTGGCATATTTGTGGTCCTCATGTTCACTGTTTCAATTAATTGCAAGGGGTTTTTTTGCGAATTGTGGGTCTGCACTCGTTCACAGATAGTACCACGGACGTTGTCAGCTCATGAGTACATAATGAGCTCATGAATATGTAAATTGGCCATCAGTGATGGTGAGGGGAGGGAGCCAGGAGCTGAGAGGCACGTACTGTGTGGCCCGGCCAGGATACGTTTAATGTAAACGTGTGTTTTGGTGTGGCCGGAATTGTTCTCCATCTGGCTGCAAGATGGGACTGTTGTTGTCTGTGTGTGAGAGTGGGAGGCACCTTCCCTCTATCTCCCAGGGCCAGTAGGCTGGGACTCGGCCACACCGTGATGAACCAAGACTGGCAGAAGCATGCACAGGCTACTGAGCTGAGCTGAGCTGAGCTGAGCTGAGCTGAGCTGAGGGGGGGAAAAAGCCTGCCTGCACCACCGAGCCAAACCCACTGCCCTCACTCCCCCCATTTTCCAAGAACCATCAAGTTCCACAGTTTAAGGAGGAGGGGAGCACTGCTTGGCAGAGTGGAGGCAACGGGGCTGCAATGCCACTTCTGGGCACAGGCTGGTGGTGGTGGCGTGCTAGCCGCTGCTTCGGGAACAAGCTGTGCACATCCCCTGAGACCAAGCTCGGGCCAGCACAGCCTCTGACACCATTTTGTTGGGGCCGCCATGCTGACTGGAAGAGGCGTGGAAGGTGGCAGGGCTGCAATCGGGTGTGGGGGGGGCATTCAGCCCACCCAGCTCCTTCCCTTTGGAGTTGTCTTCTCACTTTTGCAAGTGGAGGCAGCGTCTGACCTCACTTGCGAATTGAAATAGTGTGAGGCTGCATAGTTCAGTCTGCCCGATATGAAACATTGGCTTGGCTGGGCTCAGCTACAATTTGGGTTCCTCTGCCAGTGCTCAGCTCGGCTCAGACTCTTTCACCAGTGCTCAGCTTGGCTCGGGTGAATTCCCAGCCACCACCGCTCCCTCACCTGAGTTCCCTTTGTTCTGGGCCACCGCCTGTGGGAACTGGGTGGGGGGGGTATGATGGAAGTGGGGCCCCTGGGGCAGGGGCAGCAGACAGAGCTGCAGAGGGGTGGGCAGGGAGAAGCGGGGTTGCCTGCTCGGCTCCGCTGGGACCCTGGGAAGCATTCTTTACATGTGCTGCTACAGCCCATAGGTTTAGAGTGGAGTTTCAAAGGCTGTGCTCAACTCTTGGGCTTGCACTGACATCCTGGTTGCGAGGCAGTGCTTCCAGTGGTGGCCCAACCCCGCTACGTTGCATTCCTGGAAGAAAAAAAAACCAAAAGCAACAAAAATACTGGACTCCTCCAGAAACAGAACTGTGGCCACTGTGTCAGCCCACACGACCCAGCGGGAGCATGCTAGACCATGCATCCTGGCTCCCACCCGGTTTCAAAGCTCAGAAATGGGGCGCTGTGGCAAAAGCAAGGATTCTGCAGCCGGGAATGGGCAGAACGCATTTTTATCAGTTTCCTGGAATGCAACATATCACCTGGCACTCCCGGGACTGCCCCCTAGAGCTCCTTAGTCCATGGCAAGGGGACTGGAACTAAATGATCTTTAAGGTTCCTTCCAACCCAACCCAATCCCATGATTCTATACTTTTAATATATATTAAGTCAAGTTTTACAAAATTCTGCCTGAGTGACTTTTGCAGAATTAGATTATAATACTGCTTTTACTCTTACCTTAGATTACTGTCCTTAATGAATTTTTCTCAGTGTGTTTCCCTGTGTGTTAATGTATGCTTGCCAGTTGTTATAAACTAGAAATTACATTTGTGTATTGAGTGGAAAATAGCTTCCTTGCTTGGAGAAAAGGTGAAGTAAGAGCATCAAACAGTTAGCAAATTGTCTTGTCCTACTGAACTGCTAATATTACTAATCCTTCAGTGACATATTTTATATGTCATTACACACCTCTAAAGGTAATTACCTTTAGAGGTATTCTTAGAGGATTACACCTATATATGTATATATATATTAACCTATCTGTGTAATCTACATGTTCTTATTCTGGCACAAGACTATTTTAGTAATTTAGTAGATGACCTTTTTCTTCCAGGAGGTACACCGAACTAAGCAATTGCAGTGACTTAGCTGCAAACCTCAAAGACAGGGATTTCTTGAAGTGATCTGTGCCTTCACCCTTTTTTTATGCATCTTGAAAAATAAAATAAATTTGTGTTGTGTAATTTATGTATTTTATTGAAAGGATATCAAGGATATATAAGCTTAGCCGTATTTATATAATTTTTTTTAGACTTAACTAATTGATGATAGTAAGATGCAGCAATCCAGTTAGGCTCATTGCATCTACTAAGAAAAGGTGCAAAGATCAAAGATCAAAAATATAATAATAGGTAAGGTAATATCAAATTATAATATTAGAATTAAAAAAATACTGGCCCCGGTATTGACTTTTGGGGGACTCCACTAGTTACTGGTCTCCCACTAGACTGTGCCACCAATCCAGCCCTCTGGGATCTGCCATTCAGTTGGTCCTCAATCCACCTCACTGCTTGCTCATCCAGCCCACACTTCCTGAACTTGCCTTTGCCTTTGAGGATCTCATGGGAGACAGTGTCAAAAGCCAGGTAGACAGGATTCACTGCTCCCCCCTCATATATCCAGCCAGTTGTTCCATAGTAGAGGCTATTGCCCTTTGGTGAATCCATGCTGACTCCTCTTGATCACTTTCTCATCTTCCGTATGGTTAGAGATGGTCTACAGGATGAGGTGTTCCATCACCTTTACAGGAATTGAGATGAGGCTGAAAGGCGCTTATTTTCCTGAGTCCTCCTCTTGCCTCTTCTGAGGACTGGAGTGACATTTGCTTTGTTCCAGTCCTTTAGCACCTCTCCTGGCTGCCATGACCTTTCAAAGATGATTGAGTGGGCCAGCAGTGATGAGTGTTGGTTCCCTCCATAACCAGTGGACATCAATTTGTTTGACACAATTAGCATTATACCTTAATTATTTATTAAAGATTTCTCTATATTAATAGAGAATATCATAATCCAGGATACTTTTAAGTCATATCATGATAATTTCATTAATTAATTATCCTATCAAAGATAAATGTCTTCTTGCTGCAGAGTCCAAAAGGAAAAAGACAAGAGTGAGGGCACTGGCCAGGATGTGACTAGGATTGTCTATGGAAGACTAGTGATAAGGTTTATAGATGAAAATAATTTATTTATCAAGATACCTTACATAAGTAACTCTGCTTATAAGGGAAAGAGTGAGAGTTTTTGATTCAGAACAGGGTCTGTCTCACCAGAGATCATTCTCTTTTTCATAGAGTTTCTTCTTAAAAAACCCATCAGTGTCCTTTACCGTTGTGGGTATTTCTCATATGTAAAGTTACTGTAGAGGGACAGCCAGTTGTCTAGGATTACAGATTACGGCAAAGGTCTCCTGCAGTAAATAGAGCATGCATCATAGTCCCTGACACTGCTGATTCTCAGAGTTCTTTCTGTTTCATTCTAGTGTCAAATGCTTGTAACACACGGTGGAACAGTGAATGCATCCTTTTAAGTACGTCTCACTGCACTAATATTTCTGGGTTTGCATGTAGTTTATGCTGTTATTTACATTGCTCATCAAAAGATATGTCAGTCTCTTCTTCCTATCTGAAAATATTAATATCCATAATTCACTCCAATAAGAGTCACTTTTTTACTTTATTTTACTTTTTTAGAGCCCAGTCTTGAAGTTTTAAGTCAAATGATTCTTGTTTGTGGCCAGAATTTTATAGTTCTATTAAGGTTACCTTGTGTTTTAGTATCTTATCGTCTTCTGTTGATGAAGGCAGAAAAACGAAGTTATGAAGTCTTAATGAAAAGGTTTGTCATAAAAATAAAACACTCCCTCTTGAAACTGGAGATAACTCACTATTAAAATAGTTCAAGGATTCTTCTGTGTTTAAAATATGCCTTCTGTCAGTCTCTCAAATTACTTCTATTTCTACTCAATAAATTCACAGATTACCAGTAAACAATATATGACTCCATTTGTAAAATATATGTAAAATATAATTTAATGTTCACCTTTTCTTTGCATGCAGAATTCCAGCCCCCTGTTTTAAATCTATTTTACAATGGCAATGATAACAAACATGGTGTGAGTTAAAGACATCCATATTCTTGTAATCAATATATTTTTGGAAGATTTGTAACGTTCTATTACGAGATTATTTTCATAGGCACTCTGCATTTTAAATTACATTTTTTGAAATCTGGAGTACTGTAAAATCTTCCCATGACCTTTCAGATGTACAGCTTTCAAAGTCCCTGAAGTGATGCAGCAATAGGCTGCATCTGTTACAAATTGTTACAAATTGTTACAAATCTCCTTTGCAATTATAATGCTATTGGTGTATACACTGCATTTGAACTGTTGACAAAACTACCTTAAATTTTCTAGAATGCCCACTATGTCAAAAATGTTCCACGGTCCTGAAGTGGTTACCTAGATGTGTTGGATTTTGGGGGGGGGGGGCTAATGGTTGCACACTGATCTAACCCACGCTTATTGAAAACTAAATTATGGATAAGTTCTCCCCCATACAGGAATAGAATAGCTTAGATGTTGAAGGAAATGTTGGTGAGCTATCCATTTTAAAACTGAAAAATTTACTTCTTAGCACTGAATAATGCTTAAGGCACTCAAACTTGAACAAAGTTAATAAAAAAAATATTTGAGCAGGCTGTCTTCAAAAGAATTAAAAATTACCTTTTATGCAATTTCTCATATAATTAGCAATAGTAACCTTGGCTCAAATCAGAAAAATATACCTTGTATTTTATAAAAAATCTACTAGTCATAATAAAGGTGTTTCTTTGTCATTCTAAATGTGAGTAATTAGTTAATTTGAAAAACACAAATTAGAAGACCTAAGATAATATCAAAATTGAATATTTCTAGCATTCTATTAATATTATGTTAGAAATTGCTTGAGTGTTCTCTCATACAAAATAATTACCATATAAATTGCTTTTGCACTGGGTAGCAATTTTGAGTTTCATCCTAAGCAACAAGTAATGCTAAAGGAAACTATTAAGACAGGGCAAAGAAAGTGCAGTGATATCTTAGCACAAAGCTAGATCTAGACTTATTAGCTATGAAGAAGGTAACCTGTCCTTGGAAGTACCATGCTATCATAACTATATGTTTTCTGGAACCCAAACACTAACGAAGTAGTTCAGAAGAAAATGTATGGGTTTTATCCAGTATAAATATAAATTACATTGTTGCATTTGCATACACCAGTGGAATATATACAAAACCTTAAAATACAATACAAACATAAATGGATGTATGTAAGCTTTGGCAAGAAAAGTCTTAAAAGAGAATACATGAAAATGTGAAGTGTATTGGGTTCACATACATCATGGTGAACTTTGGCAGATGATGAACTTCCTTCCTGCAAGAAAAAAGAAAAAAATGTTTATGTGTAGGTGGGCAATGTGTTTACCTTGTGGCTGTCATGATCAAGGACAGCATTCTAGATTTATGCATTTTTCCACTCCTCTTTGACCACAGATTCATACTTCTACCCATGGTTTTAGGTAAAGAAATAGCAGTGTTATAAAACTAGCTTACTCTAGTCTAGAAATTAATGAATACTTCTCACAATGAAATGCTCACAGACAGATCAGATGGGCTATTTTTTAAAGTCATTTTAATAAATCAAAAAGAATCTAGTAATGGTATATGTTTTATATGCACAAAAAAAGCTCATAAACTTTTCCCATGTATCTTTGGTTTATTTTATTTCTCCAAAGCAATTTGACAAACACTGAATTATACTTCCTTTCAGCTTCCAAAAGAACTTTACTAATAAAAGCAGAAAGTTGCTGCTGAAATTAATTTCTTATAGATTTATAGGAAAATTGAAACCTGCTTTGATGTCTTTTGCATTCCCTTGACAGTTAAAAAAAAAAGGCAAGAAAGAAAGAAGAAAGATAAAAGAACTTCTATTAATTTAACAACATTCTTCTCCTCTCCCCTCTCCCTCTACTTCAAACCTCATTTATCTTTTATGAGCCCTGGGCATCTTGCCATAGTAAAGCTGCATAATATACGAGAGTTCTATAATCATTTAGTGGTTTCTTCTTTTTTTTACCCTAAATACTGTGGCACTGACCCTACCATTTAAGAATTTGGTTTGAATGGGTCAAAACTTTAAGCACCGCAGCATGTAGCTCAATATTCAAAGAACTGAACTTGGACAATTAAGGTACCAAATTTTCAGAGAGATTGCTAGCTGCACTTGCTGCTAAGAGCATTCCTTGAAGTTTAGCTTTGCATAAAAATACTTGCTGGGATATATGTATTTTCTGGAGCTGTGAGACAATATTAACATATATTAGAAAATGTATAAACTTCACACATCCTTGAATAGATTTTTTGTTGTTATTGATTTCCATTTGGTGATTTTCCAGGATAAAATTATTAATTTCTAGTCAAGAAAGAACTTCTTGTCAAGATTTCTAGTCAATCTTCTGATTATATCTTAACTGAGGTCTTATTTTTTGTCAGATTTCTGAGAATATAGACTTTTTTTACCATCTAATTCTACTTTCTCTTCATTTAAAAGCATTCCATAGTCTCTGAGAAGTGGATCTCATGAACTTAAGGACAAAACTAATGTTTCTTTATTCAGTTGAAGCAAACTATTCAAGAGGAGGTTTTTGTTCTATTTTTGTTTGGATTTTCTTTTAATGTAGGCATGTGTAATGAAAAGACCTGCATCAGAGTATCTATCAAGACATCTTGTAAAAAGGCTGAAGAAGAAAAATAGTGAGTTGCAGTGAATGATCCTAATGTAAAGAAGAAATTATTTCCAGTGAGTATTTCCCTGAAATGACCTCTTATTTCCAAGGACTATACCTGGTGTTAAGTTCTTCTGTCTGCAGCACAGTGTTTAATGTTAGAAGACAAGAAACCCTCCCCTATTATCAATTTCTCCATAAAAGAAACACGAGATTTTTGCCAGTTATTTCAGCTGAATTACAATATAACTTGTTGAAACATTTGTAGGCAGCACAAAAATCTCTATTCTAGACTGAAATATAAATGTAGGTTCTAATTACATTCATACTGCTTAAAAGTTATTTCTTTGCTCAAAAGCAAATGAAGCAAGAGCAGTGTCTGAAGGGTATCATGGGTACTGTTTTGAAGATTTTGAAATTTGATAGATGTCACCAGTAACCTGATACGTAACTGAAATATATAAAAGAGTTAAAAATTATGTAAAAGAAAACAAATAATATGATAACCTGAGATACATTTCTCTTGAGTATGTTGAATGTACAGTTTGGAAGGTACAATCAAGATAGTGCTGGCAGATTTAATCTCCATTATCTGCCTCCCACTGAGTAGATGGATAGATAGAAAATGCTAAGCTGAAGATTGCAAACAGAGTTTGGTACTTAAGGTCACAGAGAAGACATAAAGGGACAAGGTTTTGAGAGGGAGTCAGATCGGTGCAGATTTCTCCTTAAGGACATTATTCTCTGAAGAGAACAACTTCTGAGTTCTAATATTTGAACCTTGGTTTTCTGAGTCAGCCCACCAACATTCACAATGAATGTGTTAAGAGATATTATGCAATTCAATTTCAACATTGACAGAAAAGTGTACCTAGGAGATCTCAGACATTTTTGATAATACAGGGTCTTTTTGAAACCTTTTTGGTATTATATTTGCAGAGTTCCTAAAGTCTCTGTTTTAAAATTGTGGAAGTGTCTCTAATTAATCACAGGTCGCAATACAGCATATAATGAACAAGAAATGAGATTTTACACCAATCTTTTTCTTTCTGTCTAGGATTTGAGCAGTGATAGTATATTATCTCACACAAAAAGTTAACAAAAGTTTAAAGAGAATGTCAGGTCTGGAAATTAACTTCTGGAAATTGAGAAATGTGATATCTACTTTAAGTTCCCTGATGTGCCGTATACTTTCTCTGTGACCTTGAACAAATCATCTAGTGGAATTTTTCTTGCCTACGTGTAATAGTCTGAAAGTCAGGGAGACAAACCAAAGAAGTTACCTAGATTAATCTAGATATATCTAACCACTGGAAGATAATGCAAGCAGGCAAGTTCTTCCATTTTTTTTAGGACAGGACAAATCATCTTTAGAGATAATATCTCTCTCCTACAAGTAGTTTTGATAGATACTTAAAGAGAGGAGAGACTTATCCCACTTTTAATCCTCCTATGCTTCAATTCTCCATACACCTGTAAAACGAGCATAATAAATTTCCTTTCCCTTTTAGGCCATTATGAAAAGAGTAAAGATGTTCAGCATTAAAATACTTTAAGAATGGGGTGATAAAAGTATCATAGACACATGTAAGACTAATATGACTTTCAGGATTAGAAAATCTAAAATCTTTGTAACTTCAGTCAAAGTGTTTTTCTAAACTCTTAAAATCAACTTTAATTATAATATTATTACCTCGATTGCCATTCAGTTGGGTTCTTATTAGTCATTCATATATCAACACTTGGTATTAAATTGTTGCAGAAAAAATGAAACACATGCTGTAAATAATTACTGGTCAACATTCAGGTGTTATAAATTTTGATTTGTAACTGCTGTGCATGCTATCTATCAGCAAAACTAGTTGTAAGTGGAACAGGTGGCTATCACTGAAAATATGGTTTCTTTATTATAAATTATAAAAGAGACATGTCATTCATGAGTTTCTGCCCTTTGCTTGCAAGGAAGTTAAATATTTCATTTTTAACAATAGACAACAAATTACTGAAACCAGAAGAAATTTCAGCCCAAGTTTTCAGCCAAGTCTGTCAAAATGAATTGATGTTGGTGATTTCTAGCAAGAAGAAAAATTCTGAACAACAGCCTATGAATTGAAACTGGAAAAAACCCTATGAATTGAAACTGGAAAAAACCCCAACTTAGTATGGGTTTTTTCCCCAGCAAGATTCCTGTGGAATTTATTGATGTTCTTTGAGCTTAGAGTGGCTTATACAGCCAGCCCTCTTCCACTTCGCACTCCCCAGATAGCAGCTTCACATCTTTGTAGCGTGATTTTTCAGTGATTAAGGAGGCCTGTTTCACAACTACGGATGCATGACCTGACATACACAAATATTCAAATTAGGCAGTCATGAATATGCAAATCAACCCCCACGCTGTGCTGCACAGACCATGGGTGCACTGCTCTGGCATGCCGCGCCCACCCTGAGGCATCTCAGCTCTGCTCAAGTGTGTACCACTCCTGCAGTGGCTCAGTTCCACTCAAGCACGAGCTGCCCCCTGCTCCAAGTGAGGAGGCTTTGCGCAGTTAGGAAAGATTTACACACTCTCAGGTTAGATGTGGTATCTGAGACTTTCTTGGGGTAGCTAGTTCATCAAGGTAGAGTAGTTGTATTAAAGAAAACTGCTAGGGTAAAAGCAGGCTAGCTGCTTTTAAAGGCAGTCTTTAGCACTGAGGAGTATATAAGTTTGATAAATAGTGGTCAGCTGTACTGTGAGGCAGAATGGCTGAGGAAAACATCAGTTTTAGGAGGGTTAGGATATTTTCTATCCAAGAATATCCACTGCAGTTTTTTCAGTGAAACAGTGTCATCCAAGGCTGAGATATTTATTCAGTTGTGGCATAAGTCCATGATTCAAGTGATCTTACAGATGGGATAGACCTTTCAAATCCAAACTGAAAAATGTCAAGCCTGTATTCTGAGTAGAAAAAGTTTTCTGTGTTTCGCTTTTTTATCCACTTTGTATCAGTAAAAAACCCCAAAACTGAAGAACAAGAAAACTTTGTCCTTTCCCCTTTCATACATTTCCTCATATCCAGCACATATTTTTAAAGAAACATCAAGTTTAGGTCTCTCCAGAGCACACTGGAAAGTACTTAGATCATTATATCAATTGCTCTTAAGTTGGTCTAGTTTTCAGATAATCTTCATTTTACTCTCACTCTGATACTGTTTCTTTCATCTTCAAGATAGACTTCAAATTATTAATGTTTTCCATGAAAATTACTTAATGGTCAAGAGGCTTCCAAATATGCATTTTCCAAATTATTTCCCTTATAATAATTGAAACAATCAAAATATTCCTAATCCTGTGAATAATTAAAATCTGAAAATCACCACTGCCTTTATGAGACTAAGCAGTTGATTTCTCCAGTAAGTAGAATGTAATAAGATTTTGATTTTAATCCTCTGCAGTGAGCTTCATCTAGTTCAAAAGGCCAGAACTGTATTCCCAATTACTTCATATCAGTTTGCAAACTGAAAATCAGTGACAGAAGAGATCTATAAAATGACACTTTTAAACTGAAGCATCACAATTCAGTGTAATTCAGGGGCAAGTCAATCAGGTTATATTTAGATACATTGTTAGGTCATGTAGGAAGAAAATAGGAGAGGCAAAAGCCCAGCTTGAACTTAAGCTGGATACTTCTGTGAAGGACAATAATAAGAGTTTTTACAAATATATCAATGGCAAAAAGAAGGGTAGTAACAACCTCCACTCCTTATTGGATGCGGAGGGAGATTTAGAAACTGAAGATGAGGATAAGGCAGAGGTACTTAATGCCTCCTTTGCCTCTGTTTTCAGCAGTAGGGTAGATTGTCTACAGGACAGTTGGTCATCTGAACTGGTGGATGGAGTCAGGGTACAGTACTGTCGCCCTATAGTTCAGGAGCAAGTAGTTATAGATCTATTGATCCACTTGGAACCCTATAAGTCCATGGGATATGATGTGATCGACCCTAGGGTGGTGAGCTGGCAGATGAGATTGCTAAGCCTCTTTCCATCATTTGTCACCAGTCTTGGCATACAGGTGAGGTCTTGGATGACTGGAAACTCACTAACGTGACCTCCATTCACAAGAAGGGCTGGAGGGATGACCCGGGTAATTACAGACCTGTCATACTGACCTTGGTCCCAGGCAAAGTTGCGGAGCAGATAATCCTGGGTGCAATCATGCAACACCTGCAGGATGACCAGCAGATCAGGCCCAGTCAGCATGGTTTAGAAGGAGTAGGTCTTTCTTGACCAGCCTGATCACCTTTTAACTCGCCTGGTCGATGAGGGGAAGGCTGTGGATGTAGTGTACCTGGACTTCAGTAAGGCCTTTGACACAGTCTCCATTGGTATACTGTTGGAAAAACTGGCAGACCGGAGCATTGACAAATGCATTCTCTCCTGGGTCAGGAACTGGTTGGATGGTCGAGCCCAGAGAGTGGTGGTAAATGGTGTCACATCTAGCTGGCGACCAGTTACTAGTGGTGTCCCCCAAGGATCAATGTTGGGCCTGGTCCTGTTTAATATCTTTATTGATGATCTTGACATTGGGATTGAGTTTGTGATACACAAGTGTCATGGTTTGACCCTGGCTGGATGGCAGAGATTCACCCGCAACCTCTCCTGGNAATGTGTTCAAAGAAGGGTGACAAGGTTGGTGAAGGGGCTGGAGCAGAAGCCCTGTGAGGAGCAGCTTAGGGAGCTGGGGCTGTTTAGCCTGGAGAGGAGGAGGCTCAGGGGTGACCTTATTGCTGTCTGTAACTACCTGAAAGGGGGTTGTGGTCAGGTAGGAGTCAGTCTTTTCTCTCCGGATACTGGAGACAGAACAAGAGGACACAGTCTCAAGCTCTCTCAGGGGATGTTTAGGCTGGATATTAGGAAAAATTTTTCACTGAAATATGATCTGTCATTGGAATGGTCTGCCCAGGGAGGTCGTGGAAACACCATCCCTGGACGTATTTAACAGTAGGCTCGATGAGGCACTGAATGACATGGTTTCGATGATGGGATTGTGATAGGTAATAGGTTGGACTTGATGATCTCAGAGGTCTTTTCATACCTTGTTGATTTTGATTCTGTGATTCTGTGCTTTCTGCCATGATCTGTAAGTCACTTACAAGAACTTGGAATCATTTAGGAAAGTGTTAAGCATGGTCTCATACACCTCACATCTTAGTTTGTCCTTTAAGTAATGGGAAGAATAACAGCCCTCAAAACACTGGCCTTAATATCTGAGGTGGATTATACTTTTTCTATAAACAAGAATAAAGAGGATGTGGATAAGCTTTAAATTACTGGAGGCAGAAGCTGATATTACCACATGCATATATTTACTCCTAATAATTTTCTGCTTTGTATTAACACAGCAGCTGGAATAAAACTTATTAGAACAAACTGTGGTCTCCCAGGAACTCTCATCTTCTCAAGCCAATAGATTAATGCTATATAAATAGCTTGATATTCTTATTTAATCAGTTTGTCCATATCAGTTTTCCATACAGCATCATCTCTGGTCTAGCCTCCCTCCAGGCGGAGCCCATTAATATATGTTGTATCTGGCTGTTGCTTGGATTCATTTTTGTGCTTTGTATCTTTGTGCCACATCAATGCATACAAATTAGACAAGATTCAGCATGTATATTCCCAAAAGGAATACAAGCAAAATGAAGTAACATAAGTTGCCAGCCTTACTGCAGTACTGCCAACATCAGCCACTCTGCTGGAGAAAGAATATCATACTCTATTAAGGCAATGTCAACCTGATGAGTATGTTGGTAAAGTAATCTTTATTTTTTATCTCTTTCATTGCTACACTGTGCATAGGGTTTTTAGCTGATACACTTTCCAGCAGGAAACAAGAAGCACTTTGCAGTTTCTCCCTCCATTACTAATCCAATTTTTCCTAACTTCTGTAAATTTTTATCAGTTTATAAAATGTCTTTCGTCTACTTAGTATCAATTACATCTGTTAGTTAGGAATGATTGCAGTGCAATCTCTTTCTGGCCCCCTTTTCTATGATGTAGGCTGAGTTAGTCCACAGTCAATGACAACCATCAGACACTAAGATCGTTAAACATTATTTAAATAGAAAAAGCATAACTTAGAGCAGCAAAATCCAGCTCTGCTGCTTGGATAGAACTTAGCCAGATTTAAAAGTATTGACTTTGCTGTGACCCTAGCCTATTGCTTTCCTCTTCCTTGATATGATTTATCGTGCCCCAACATATAGAAAAACCATGACAGAATCAGAAAAAAAAATACACTCGAAGTCCCCTGTGTTTATTTTGCAAATATTTAGTAACCCTTTCTGGACAGCATAATAGAATTACTGCATATAGACTTATATCAGCAAGTTTATTTTAAGCAGGATGTCTTTTGCATTACAAGACCATCTGCCTGTGTTGTTATTTACCCTGCCATTCATATTCCCGAGTATCATCACAGTATTTGTTCACATATGAGTTTAAATAATTAATATTACTGTGTGCACTGGTTTCAACAGAATTCTTAATTATGCAAAAAAACTTTGCAGCTATACAGAACAGTTAGGTTCAAAGCAGCCACTCTGCTAATTTGCAAATCATAAGCACTGTTGAAGTCACCCACCGTCCATCAATAAGCCCTAAGGATTCAGTCTTTTTTAAGATTAGTAACATAGAATGCAATCATGCAATGCTTTCAAAACACCAACCTTCCTTTACCTTTACCTTTCCCTTTCATGTTAATGCAAAGATGATGCGATATAGCACATGTAACAATCATTCAAGAGGGCACTGGAATTGGT
>WEKX01019746.1:9453-27522 GCA_013390025.1 Pitta sordida
TCTAAACCATAACAGCCAGCTCTCGTCTGCTCTTGCCCTGCACATCTCAGGAGTGGCAGCAGGAGTAGATCACCAGCTCTTTCACCCTGAGCAGCTGCTGCCAGCCCATGCTCCTGCAGACAGCCCTGACGAGAGGCGGGGAAGCGGACCTCAGCTCTCTCCCAAGTGTTGGTTGGGTGCACTGCAGCCTCTTTGAACAGCAGAGACTGTCCTAGCCTGTTCAGCTGTCGCTCCCATCTCACAGTGCCAGGGTACCCACAGTGCTGCCCCGGCCAGCACCGTACTCACTCCCCAAGCCTCCCACAGAATCCTGCTCTGGAGTGGTGTGGTGCATCCGTTATGTTTGAACGCAAGAGACACATCACCAGCCAGAAACCCCAATAAAACCCAGCACAGACACGCAGGGAAAGGACAATGTCAGGAGGCTTTGCACCCACTTGGATCCACAGGGGGGCCGGGTGCTGGCTTTAGGGTTCCCAGCTGTGTCAGTTTCTGTGCTCAGTAAAGCAGCACTTCCTCTGCTTCTGTAGTGCTTCCTCACTGTAGAAGCACTACAGTGGGAGCCGTGCTTTCAAGACCACCCTCCAGACCTTATTAGTGAAGGGGGCATGGCTACAGGCATGGCATACTTGAATACTTAGTGGGTTTGCTATCTTCACGGATTCTGGAATTTGTGTGGATAAGGGCAGATCCAATGGTCAACAAGTTGCAGGTATCAACTGTATATAGAAGCTTGTCATGGTAAAGTGTCCTTTGATACAATTCTTGCGTGAGGCCCTCTTGGCAATTGGTTTATAATCAGTCTGATCTATTCTGTCAACATCACAGAGAATACAGCCGAAAACTCTTATTAAGTGTGTTTGAAAATACAGTTTTCCTTTAATGTGTGGGAGGTTTTTTTTCAATTCATGGTTGCTTAATAATGCTCATTTATGCTGTATTTCAAATTCACAGAATTAGTATGACAGTTTGTCTACACAAAAAAGGAATAATAATTACCATAAGATCCAAAAGGAAGAAAATTTAGGTTCACACAGAAAAAATGATGAATTAATGCTGATTTTCTGACAGGGAGATCCTAGAAATGTAGGAGTGTGTTTATGTATTTTGCTTATAAGCCACTTCTTGTTTTACACTGAAGAGATGTAATTCTTTTTGGATCTCAAGAAGGCATGGATACCCAAAACTAATTAACTAGTTTATTGAATGAAGGATAGAAGTAGTAGAAAAAGTGACAGGACTAAAATGGTGCAAAAGATGATAATTATCATATGTCCCTTCTGATGTTAATAGAAGTCATATAAAAGGTAATAGTAATCTGATGTAGCTGGTGATGCTGGAAAGGTTGATTGCTGTAACATCAGATGAGTCCTTTCATATTAAGTTAATGGTTGAACTGAATGATCTCAGAAGTATTTTTCTATCTTGATATCGAACATGCCAGTTTAAGCAGATCAAATCCTTGATGAGGTGCATTGTCATTGTGATATGAGGAAAATCAGTCAGGACTCAAGGTAGTTGCTTCCATGCTACAGAAAAAGTTTATTTTTGGCCTAAGAGTCAAGGAAGAGAGACAGCAATGTCCCTTGCCCTTGCCAGGTGCCAAAGAGGGCTGCCCAGATTTGTCACCCATCTTTAACCCCTTGTCTCATACATATGCAAATTGTCCCATGAATATTCATCCTTTCAACATTATGTCATTTGCTATGAGTTCTTCAACCAATTAACTTCAATGTTTTACATTCTTTTCCCCTTGTTTTGGTTAACGTTCGAGTTTGTTTACCTTCACAGCCTGCAGGACACCCTTAATATTCAACCTTAACTCTCAGGCCTTCTGAATGATCCTAAAGTCTACTAATCCACCTAAAATTCACTAGAAATTCACTAATTTTCATTAATTCACTAAAATACCTAAATCTCTATGCCCTTACCTAACACACTAAATTTGTAATTTTCTGATTCTCCAAATCAATTGTAGCCGCACAGGTTCACATGTTATTCCGATTTGGAAGGGACCCGCCGGATCATCTAGTCCAACTCTCAAGTGAACACCCACCCAGGGACTGAACCCATAAGTGTGGAACCATGGGTACCATGCTCCATCCATCCAAGCCTCCCATCATCTAGAACATGTCACTGAGTTCCTTGTCTAGTCTTTTCTTAAACACCTCCAGGAATGGCGACTCCATCACCTCCCTGGGCAGACCATTTCACTGTGGGATCACTCTCTCCATGAAAAAGCTCTTCCTAATATCCAGACTAAAACTCCCCTGACGCAGCTTGAGGCCATGTCCTCTTGTTCTGGTGTCGTCAGCCTGAAAGAAGAGATTCACATCCACTCGACTACAACCTCCCTTCAGGTAGTTGTAAACAGCAATGAGGTCACCTCTGAGCCTCCTCTTCTCCAGGCTGATCAACCCCAGTTCCTGCAGTCGCTCCCCATAGGGCTCATCCTCCAGTCCTTTCACCATCCTTGTCACCCTTCTCTGGACCCTCTCAAGCAGTTCAACATCCTTCTTAAACTGGGGAGACCAGAACTGCACACAGTACTCAAGATGTGGTCTGACCAGTGCCAAGTCCATGGGAAGAATAACTTCCCTGGTCCGACTGACCACACTGTTCCTGATACAGGCCAGGATGCCATTGGCCTTCTTAGCCACCTGGGCACACTGCTGGCTCATATTAAGTTTCCTGTCAATCATTACTCCTAAATCCCTCTCCCTTTCACCACTCTCCAGCCACTCGTCCCTCACCCGATAGTGAGGCATGGGATTGTTATGTCCAAATTGAAGAACCTGGCACTTAGACTTGTTAAATCTCATATTATTGGAATCTGCCCATTTCTCTAGTCAAGCAAGGTCCCTCTAGTCCTTATAATTTAGCAGTTATTTTCTGAGAGGAAAACTGGTGAGGTATATTGTCATTGCAGTCCGTATAATTTTGCAGTGTTTTGTGAGAGGCAAACACATCTATGAATAATTTCCATTGTCAGGTAAAAACTGTTAATCATAAAGCTATGCTGCTTAATTTCAGAGTAAGATAAGATTTGTTGATGGTGCTACATGTATAGGCTTTGCTGTTACAATAAATCAGTAGTAACGGAGATTTGCCGATCACAGTATGTTACCACACATTGCCACAGGAACAAGTTCAAGACAGCTAAAGTACAGGTTATGTTGTGGTTCTTCATGCTAACATATAAGTCTTGACAATCAAATTCTGTGGTTATACTCTGCCCAGGTTCTGCTCCAAGATACCGCCACCTTTCAAGGTCTTCTGCAGTGGCCTACTACACCGACTAGAACAACAAAGTACACTCTTCTAAGACATAAACTCCTTAGGAGGCTGTCTTTCCTTCTTTCTTGCATTCATGCACATCATATCTTGAAATTATGTTAGATTCCTTGGCTGATAGTCTTTGCAGGATGCAACTGACAGTGCTTGTGATAGCAAATTGAAAAGTCCAGCCAAATGTTCCTGGTGATCTAGCAAATATTTTTCTTTTCTCTTTTCATTCCTTAGGCACTACTGATGATGATAAGAATAGACCATCTGAGAGGATGCTGCTAAATATGAAATAACACTGGGAAAAATGACTATATTATGAATGACTATTTTACTGTAAAAGAAAGCAGCCATATATTTCAAGAATTACCAGATTTTAAATTCAGTGTGAATTTTCTGGTTTGATGGAATGTTGTAGAAAATATTGAACAGATTCAAATTGAATTTTTAGGCTATTCGAAGTAGGACATTCTTCTGAGTGTTTTAGTGTACTTTGATAAATGAAGTTTAGAACTTGAGAAACTCATGTTTGAATAAGGGTTTCTGAACATGAAAGATATCCTTTAGAAATGGACAAACATAACTAGAAACAAATTATTAAGGCACACTAAAAGAATACACTGAAAAACTGAAATAGCTTTAAGAATGAAAAAAGCATTCTATATGAAAAATAGAACAAAGAAAGTACTTCTAGGTATATTTTCCCAAATAAATATAAAAATTCATTTTCTTTGAATGATGGAATACTTCTACAAAAATTAGTAACATTGCATTGCATAGCAAAGAGCAGTGGATTTCTCTGGATACTTAAAACACTGAACTAGATTCAGAAACCTTATTTTGCAAGATTCTGATAAGTGTGTGTGTTTTACTGAAGTCTGTCATTTCCCACTGGTTACACTCCTGGCTATTAGAAATCTGTCAGGAATGAAAGAGACCTTTTCTTGATAACAGAAAGGACCATATTGCTGTAGGGATTTGTTAGAAACTAGACATAGATGGGATTTGTTTGCAGTCTCAGTTTAAATAGCATTGTTTAGATCTGGTGATAATAGTTGGATGCAAAGAGCCCAGCAGATTTTGCAACTAATACCCTTGCCACCTTTAAAGCTGAAAAACAATGAATGGAGGTTTTAGCTTGAGAACTGCATTAATTTTTTAAACTGAGCCCTTTACATGTCAATACAAAGTTGGTATTGTAAAATCCTTGTTTTCTTCTGAAAAAAAAAAAAAATAAAAGAGGAAAACCTCAAACTCTGTAGGGAGCAGATAACAAGATAGGTGTTTGGGTATATCGATTTGGATTTTAAACACCAAAATATTATGTAGGCAATAATGAGATATAAAGCAGGGAATATTCTCCTGCTGAGATCACTGGAAATAGTAGTATATTCAGTCATAGCAAAGTATCCAGTACATTGACAATGTTTCCTTTCACTGCTGCACATTTTACATGAATATCAGACATGCTATTGCAACACAAGTAACTAAAGTAGTTGAAAGGGCTCTTGTACATATATACAGCCAGGCCTCCGGATTCACGCATTTTAGGTCTTGTGGTGGTCCCATGGAACGTTAAATCTGCAAATACTGGCTGGACATTAATATGGGAAATTATTGCCAGGGATATAGCAATTTCAAACACTGTGACATCCCCTGCTCTTTCTAGGCAGCCAGGAGCATGGCAGTTTAAGGTTTTTTTCCCTTGCAGCAGCTAGCACTGGAAAGAGCCTTTTGCCTGAGTCTATTCAAATGCACATATGCAGGAATGCAGCTCAGCTTGGCTGCTCACCTCCCCTTGCCTGTAGTCATGGAAACAGTAATGTAGACATACACAGACACACATGCACACATGCACACAGACACATGCTGTCTCATGGTGCCACAGGATTATAAACACCAGGTCACTTTTGCAACACTCATATGGGAGGGATCTCTGCCTGTCCCCAGTGAGTGAGAGGTGCTGCCCAACTGCTCTGTGGGGAGCGACGAAGCTGCCCCTCTGCGAAGCAGAACAACCGCGCATGCGTCGACTGGAAATATATATCAATAACTGATTAATTAATTTTTTGTGAATAGGTGAAGCAGTGAATAATTTTGCGCAGACAGTCAAGGTAAGACTATAGATGAAAGTAATTTAATGTTTTTTCCCTATGATGCCGCCCTCGTTGCTCACAAAGGAACAACTCTGCAGAGCTTAACATCTTGCTTTGCAGAGGCTGCTGAGCTTTTTGGACTGGAAGTCAGCTTGAAGAAGACAGAAGTTCTTTACCAACCTGCATCTCAGGCACCTTACCATCATCCTCATATCACTACAGTGATCCTCCGCATATTTGCGATCTGTAATTTGTGGGATCTGAATAGTCACTGTTGATTTTCCAGTGAGTTGTGGGACCTGGTGCGTGTGCAGAACACACAGAACCTACCGCAAACCCTTCTGCTCATGAATATGTAAATTGGTCCCACACGAGAGCCACCATGGCGCAGCCAGGATGTATTTAGTGTAAATGTGTGGTTTTGCACATCTGGAGTTGTCCTCTGCTGGGCTACAAGATGGGGTGACAGGGCTGCCATTGTGTGTGTCCGTACACGAGAGCAAGAGACACCTTCCCCCATCCCCTGGGGGCTGTTGGGCTTGTTCCCGACCACGCCATGCCGAGCTGGGTCAGGAAAGCACCTGCGTCATGATGAGCTGGGACGGGTGAGAAAGAGAACCGCTGCCATCGTCCTGGAGCCAGGGAAGTTGCTGGAGCGGTTAAGGGCAGAGATAATGCGGGACCTCGGGGTGTTTGCATGGTTTGCATTGTTCTCTGCTAGGCTGCAGGAGCATGCTGGCGTTGTGTGTGTCTGCACGGGAGCAGGAGGCACCTTCACCCCCAACCCAGCGGCCCCACAGATCCCCCCACAGTGCTCTTTGTGGCTGGGCCAGTGAAGGGAACAGTGGCCCTGCAACTCCCGCCTCCTGCACCCATGGGGCAGGACCCGCGTTCCGTCCACACCCCCCCGGCACCACTGCCCTGTCCCCCGTGTCCAGTGCTGGTCCAAAAGAAGTAGCCAGGTTCACAGACTGAAAAACCTTAAAGGAAAAAAAAAAAACAACCAAAAATGCCAGCCTCCAGCTCCCAATCAGAGCTGTACAAGTTTATGTGAGTGTGAGGCAGCTCCTTCCGACACAGGAGTCTTAGTGCTGCACGGGGAGCAGGGCGTGCGGCCATAACGGGGTGCATGGTCAAGCTGTTGTCGCAGCCTGCGTCACATCCTGCAACAGGCCCCAGTGTGGGGGTGCAAGTGCACCTGGTGATGGGAGAGGGGGGAGTCAGGCCGGGCTGGGCTGGGCTGAGCCAAGCAAGCCTCCGCCCTCCCTCCCTGCCTGCTACGCATCCGGCTGTTTTCTGCCTGCCCACACAAAGCTCTTCCAGGGATGCACAGTAGATACATAAACTTTCACAATGGAATAAAACTTGCAAGAACAGGGAACCTTCTAACAGAAACTCTTGAGAGCTTTGCTCCAGCCTGTCCCTGTCTGCTGCTGTCCCACCTCCCTCTGTCTCCCATTGGCTGCCCGGGCACTGCTGTGCCGTGTCATTGGCTGTGGCAGCTGCTGCTCCAGAATGGGAGGGAACAGGACAACAGAGCAGCTGTAACACAGNCGCATCCGGCTGTTTTCTGCCTGCCCACACAAAGCTCTTCCAGGGATGCACAGTAGATACATAAACTTTCACAATGGAATAAAACTTGCAAGAACAGGGAACCTTCTAACAGAAACTCTTGAGAGCTTTGCTCCAGCCTGTCCCTGTCTGCTGCTGTCCCACCTCCCTCTGTCTCCCATTGGCTGCCCGGGCACTGCTGTGCCGTGTCATTGGCTGTGGCAGCTGCTGCTCCAGAATGGGAGGGAACAGGACAACAGAGCAGCTGTAACACAGCATCCTGGCTCTCCTGCTGGGTCCCAACTCCATGACGCACTGCAGCTACCTCAAGAGCTGGCTACAGAACTGCCCATTGCCCGTTACTGGGTGCTGCCATAGCCCTGATCTGAAACAGTTTTTGAGACTGCGCCTCCCACACTCTCCCAGGGCTGGTGGGGGGAAAGTCCCATGACTCTTGACATGGGCATTCCCGAGGGCTTCCTCCCACCCTGGGAAAGGCCGAAGGGCCCATTTGCCAGGCTGGTCCCAGTGGATGCTTGGGAAGTGCAGTTGCCAGACTTCTCCTTCTCTGTGCCCACACTCAGGCGGGTTCGACTGCTGGGGCCCAGCGGAGCCCAGAGGCTGCGCATGCCCCTGCCCCTGCCCTGGCCCCTGTCCCAGCCCCAGCCCCTGCCCGTGCCCTACTGCCAAACACAGCAGCTGCCTGCCCGCCTCGCCGGAGTGTGGCCATGTTGGACAGCACCCAGGCAATTGACATGAGCCACTGTTTACTTGGTGCGGCTCAGCGCATTCACTATGTCTGATCACATCTGAGTTGAGTTTAAAGCTGGCTTCCCAGCTGGGAAGGCATTCCCTTAGGTCTCCTGAAGTGGCATAGGGCAGTGAGCGGCTGTGGAGCTCAGGAGTGGAGGGAGCGTGGCTATGGGCAGGGCCTAATTGAATATTCATGGATTTGGTATCAAGCCGGATTCCATGACTCGCTGGACCTGCACAGACCCGACCCCCTGCGAGTTCCAGGGGTTGACTGTATTGGTAAATCAGAGCTTAGTTCAGTCCAGCAATTCATCTCTCTAGGAAGCATCATTTCCTCGGATGGTAAGATTCTGAGAAAACTAGGCAACAGGTTAGGAAAGGCATACAGAGCTTTCAGGAAACTTCATAAAAGAGTCTGGTGTAACAAACATCTGAAGAAAAGTACAAAGATTAGTGTTTATACAGCCATTGTGCTGTCTACTCTTTTATATGGGTCTGAATCATGAGTCATCTACTGTCATCACCTCTGACTCCTTGAACACTTCCATCAGCATTGTCTCTGTACAATCCTAAACATCCACTGGACAGTTTACGTGACTAATGTTGTTGTCCTTGAACGGGCAGTTCAAGTTCAATATTGAGGCCATGCTATTAAGAATACCAGTGTGCTGGGCAGAGCACATTTTCAGGATGGAGGATCATTGCCTCCTTAAGATTGTGCCTTATGGTGAACTTGCCTCCGATTGCCACAATAGAGGGGCCCCAAAGAGGAGACACAAGGACTCCCTGAAACAACACCTCAGTCTTGGCCACATTGACTACCATCAGTGGTCCACTTTGGCCTCAAATCATGAGATGTGGAGGTGCACCATCTATAATGCTGCTGCCTCCTTTGAAAGCTCACATAGAATTAGTCTTGAGGAGAAAAGACAATGCAGAAAGAACCGTGTCTTGTTAGCACTGCCTAAGGAGACTTTCCACTGTGTCTTTTGTACCCAGACTTGTCTATCCTGCATCGACCTTTTTAGTCATCATCATGTTTGTAGCAAACATGGATAGAGTCCTTCCTATATCTTCATTTGTGAAGCTTAGCCATGATGATAAATTTAATGCATAGCAAAAGATTAAAAACACATTGGGGGGAACCATAACAGGAATTTGATACCATGGATTGTGTTTGATAAATGCTTACCAAGAATTTATAGAAAGTGTCCTAAAAACATTTAGAGACAAGGTTATCAGTATGTCAGTTAAAACTATTTGATAATGTGTAACTTTTTACGATAATTCTATAGTTTTTCTCATTTCCTTGCATATGTTACCCTGTTCTCACACATTGTTCAGTTAGTCCTCTTGCTGTGTAAAAAGCAACGAGAAGATGTGTTGGTTTAGAAATCAAGAAATCTTGCTCATTTGTATCTTCTATGCATTTTAAAAGCATTTTATTTTAGGTTTGTTGAATAGATTGTTGTACATAACACTTATTAATAAAAAATCTAATAAAACTACATTAAGAAAGCCTGCATTGAGTGAATCTTTGAGATATGTAAACTAAAAAATAAAATGTAAAGGAATCTTGGATAACAAGTTGGAATGTCTGCTACAGAGGATAGAAAGCTTTTATAGTTTCTATGTTCAAATATTCACATTACTTAAAAGAACTGGAGTTATAAAACTATCATTATAAATAAAAAGATCCATCCCAAATATGAATTTCCATCTCCAAGACAGAATTTTTTTCACTACATCAGTAAAAGATTAGTTTAAAATGGGTAGAGTTAGAAAGTAAAATTTGTATTTGTAACTTGTCCTTTATAGAGGAAAACAAAGGATCTTGTCTAAAGATATAGTTAATGGAAAGAGTACACTCAGGCACCATTACAAACAGATAAAAAAATATACAGTAAGTGAAAAATGGAAGACTGTGAGGTTAAATAGAAGCATTTAGTCTGCTTCTCCAGGTACAGAATTTGTGATGAAATTACCAGTTACATGCACTCTCAAGCTTCTTAATGATGGGGTTAGAGCAGTATTACAGCCTCTGAATAGAAAGACCTTTGATCTTGGTCTGACATATGTTGGACAAGGATGGGAGTTACAGAGAAAAGCTGGTACTTGCAAAAGAGAGGATGAAAGCCCTTAGACCACCCTTGAGATAAATATGTTCTTGAGGTCTTTCCATATGAGAAATGAAGTGGTTTATGATATGTGTCCTTGATGACAGTTTGTCCACACTGGGACCTCTAGGTCAATATCATAATGAAAAATTGAGAAGACACTGCCTATAGCTCACCATTGGCAGGTGAAGCCTGCTCGGCCTCTGCTCTGTACTGTGTACTGCCTGTCAGCAGTTCCAACCAAACAGTGCACTTCTGTCACTAGAGGAAAGCAATAATTACCCAGTAATCCACATGTAGTTTTACTGAAAAGTGTAACTACGGTAACCTACACTTATGCAATAGAGACGTGGAACACCCTGTACACAACTATTTGTAAATCTCCTTGCTAGAGGCAACCTACTCTGTCTCACTGGGGAGATGACCTCTGATAGTATGATTGAAAGCCGAAAGTCAATTTATCCATTCAAAAGACCTGTATCCTATATTTCACTTCTTTTCTGGAGATTTTTATTATTAGCTAATCTCTCCTACATTGTAGGACAAATCACTCTATTTCAGTGGTTTTGGGGTTTTTTCATGATTTTAGAAGTTACAAAATGAAAGACCCAGTCATGAAGACACACAGGAATAAATTAATTTTCCATATATCATTTCATTTAGCTTCATGTAAAAGGGAAAATTAGCTCTCATACAGTCCTATGTGCTTGCTTATGTTTTGAGAATCAGGTCCTGAGCAAATTGATAGTTTTCTACAGTTACTTTACTGTTAACTTTCTGATTTATTTAGAGCTGTATGTTTGATTGAACATCAAGTCTTGCACAGAAATCTTGGGCAAGATTCCATTTTCAGAACTTTTCCCAACTTTTTTTCAAGTTACCTACCTACAGTTGTATGCCTATGTGTATATGTCAGAAATTATATTAAGAGTGTTATGATAAGTATTTCAAAGAGTTAAAAAATAAGTGATGTTTCTGTAATTTTGAAGAAGATTTTGGGGTAGACATATCATCTGTACAAGACAGAACCAACCTCCCTCCAGTTTTGGAGCAGATGAAGTTTACTATGTAAACATTACACACAGAATCACAGAATCACAGAATCACAGAATATTATGAGTTGGAAGGGACCCACAAGGATCATCTAGTCCAACTCACCATCTAACACCTAGCACCCGTACAGAGACCGAAAGCACATCCCAGAGTGGTAACACAGTCTAGTTCCCTCACACTCTAGCCGGCCACTCCGAGCTGGAAGGGACCCAGGATCATCCAGCCCAACACTTCCAGCTANCTGGGGAGCCCAGAACTGCACACAGTACTCCAGATGAGGTCTGACCAGCGCCGAGTACAGGGGAAGGACAACCTCCCTGGACCGACTGACCACACTGTTCCTGATGCATTCCCATACTTCTTTTCCCTGGCCCCTGAGGGGAATAGTTGGGGTGTTTCAAAGAGTTCTTGTCAGTAACTTGACAGTATAGGAGTAGGATTTTTGCTGTATTAGGCTAAAAATAAAATTCTGATAGTTCCAAATTTGGGGACAGTATTTTAGGCTACACCTTAGATATGATCGTATAATGCCACCTTCAGAATAAACTGTGTCAGTCTAAAAATTTTTTTTAAAGTAAATGCTATATTTTCACAAAAAATAAATCAAACCAAAAACGTCATTTATAGGAAAACCTTTCAATGAGAGACATTAAATTTCAGCATTTTAACTTTAGAAGGGTTAAAGTAGGCATTAGGAGACTCTAGGCCTTGAAACTATTAGACTGTATTTATTTTCAATAATTTTTTTATTTTATTCTTAGGTTTGGATCAGGTGGCTCAAATGTTTCTTTCTGAAACAGCTAAGAAAATATTCAGTAATATCACACAGGCAAGTGAATTTGGAGCTTCCGTGTATTTATAACTGAAAGGACAAGCTGAGCTCAGTGCAACTACAACATTTACACCAGCTAAGGATTTTCCTCAAACTGCTCAAGAGGAAATTAGATTTGAACAAGATTATGATGAGAGTATTCATTTTCCTGCATGGCTCATTCCATACTAACACATTAACTAAGAATACAAAGTAGTACAATCTTCACAAAATTACTGTAGCAATCAATATTTTTACATTTGTCTAGGAAGAAATAATGCAAAGTGAAGCAGAAAGTGAGTGAGAACTATTATGTCAATTCATTCACCTACTAATATATGAATGTGGGGATTGCTTGCAGCTATGCTTCTATGACAGCACAAGAATTTGCAATAGATTCTCAGAGTTGTCACAAGCTAGTCACAGCAAAAATACTCAATTTAATTTTTTTAATACATCTTAGGTATTACCAAAATTGGCTTGCTTTAAAAAAAGACATTAAATTACTAAAAAATACGTTCCTTTCATTCACTGCATGTGAGTACAGTCTATTTTCCTAATACTTTTTTAAAGTTAATCTGTAAATTGAATCTAAGGAATCCAGTTCTAGCTCACAGCTCTCAGAAATCACTGTATCAAAGGTACTGACCAGAGAGATCAAGACAAAATTTTTCTTTTTCTTTTCTTTAACATTTCCAGGACTCTATTACACTTAGTGCTACAGAAAGATAATGGTAAACTATGGTCACTGACCCAGTAGACCTACAAAATAATTATAGAACTAAAGCCAGAGAACTTTAGATGTGAGAGAAGATGGGAAACATAAGAAAGTGTGGATCGGTGGGATTGGTGGTGACTTCTGTGATGATTTTTCCTACCTCAGCTTTCCCATAGTTGGATGTATTGGGTTGGCATGCCATGTGTTTGGTAATGGAGGGTCTTCAGAAGTGACTTCTGTAAGAAGCTGTTAGAAGTTTCCCCACCTCCAACATAACTCATGCCATCTGGCTCCAAAACAGACTCGCAACAGGCCAAAGTCAAGCCCATAAATAATGTGGGATAATGTATTTTAAAAAGTGTAAAAAACAATGATACTTGCACAACACTAATAGCAGCTGCAACAGGGAAGTGAGAATATGGGAGAGAAACAACTCTACAGGCATCAAGTCCAGTGAAGAAGGAGGGGGAGGATGTACTCTGGGTGCTGGAGTGGAGATATCCCTTCAGACAATGTTGAAGACCACGGTGAGGCAGGCTGTCTTCCTGTGGCCCATTTTGGTCTATGATGGAGCAGATATCTATCTGCAGCCTGTGGAGAACCCTGTGCCAAAGCAGATGAATGCCCAAAAGCAGGCAGGTGCCCAAAGGAAGCTAAGACCCCATGGGAATCCTGTGGTGGAGCAGGCTCCTGGCAGGAACTGTGGCCCTGTGGAGATTGAAGCCCAAGTTGGAGCAGGTTTACTGTGATGTCAGGAGAAACCATCACACGGGACATCAGGGCAGTCTATTTCTGAAGTACTACACCTCATGGAAGGGCTGCTGGAGCAGTTAGTAAAGAACTGCAGTTTCTGTGGAAAGAATCATATTGTAAAGTTCATGGAGGGCTGATTCCCATGGAAGGGACCCCACACAGGAGCAGCGGCAGAGCATGGAAGTCCTCCGTCTGACAAGGAAGGACAGGAAGAAGCAATATGTGATGAACTGATTGCAATCGTCATTCCCTGTACCCATGCACTGCTGAGGGGTAGGTGGTAGAGAAAATCTGGAGTAAAATTAAACCTCAGAAATGGGAGAGAAGGAGTGAGGTGGAAGTATTTAATGTTTTGTTTTACTTCCCTTACCCTAGTCTTATTTGGTTTGTAATACAGTTATACCCCCTCATTTGCAAAGAACAGGTCATGCCAGGGCTCTCGCAGAAAATCAAATTCGCAAACACATGCAGCTCATTAATATGCATGCAGGTGACGCTCATTGCCCACCCCCCGCCACTCTGGAGCACTGCGGACACTTTTCCACTCTTCCCCATGGGCTCTCTCAGCACAGAGGACCAAAGGGAACGGTTTCTGAGCCCCCTCTGACTTGGGAGACCCTCCTCCAAGAATCCCTGGGCTTCTCCAGGCTGCTGCAACCGTGCATGCTCGCAGCCCAAACCCCGCGCCACTGCTGCCCCTCAGCCACCCCCTCCCCCCCCGGCCCCGGTGCTTGTGCCCACCGCGTCACGGCCCCACACCGCATCCTCGCCCCATGCCACATTCTGGCCCCGCGTGGCACAGGTGGGCTGCTGCTGTGGCAGCGTAGTGAGCATGTCCCGCTGGTTGCCGTGGCCAGCTCCACTTTCCTGGGGCACTTCCCTTCCCCACCTGTAGCCATGGAAACTGTAACAAGCACCCAGGTATAGAGCTGGGATGAGAGACGCGGACTCCGTATGCAGGTTAACACATTGAATCCTTTATTGAAATCCCGAGCAATTCTTATACAGTAAAGTAAACATGTTTTTCACTCTGCAGGTGGTGTTTACCAGTGAGCTTCACATGAGAATCTGTCTACAAGTTTACATACTTCAACATGGGAAAGCAGGGAGTAATACCTCCCTCGGTAGGACCCCTTCAGGGTGCAAGGATGCTCCCATGGGAGTACCCAGGGAAGTGAAAGACGCTTCTCTCGTTACCGTGAGATTGCTTGAGGGAATAGAAATCAACATCTTTGGTACAGTGAGATTGCTTTAGTTAGCTGCAGACCTGTCTGACTTCTCAGCTTCTCTCAGGCCTTTGTTCTTTTTCATGCTGTGATGCTTTTTAGCAAAATGTGGCTTGCTCCTACACCCAGGGGAGGTCAGTCCCCAGTTACACTTAGAGTAACAGGGGACAGAATGACTCCTGGCCCTCCCCACAGGGAACACTGGCACGACCCCATGGCAGAGACACTGCGCCTGTGTCAGACAGGGAACCTCATAAATGTCTGAAACCAAATTGTGAAAAATTTATCTCACAAATTGGTGGGGTCACAATGGAGGAGTTGCAATGCAGCGGGGATATACTGTAAATTAATTTTGAATCAGTTTTGCCTGTGCTGGTAACTGATGAGTGTTAACATACCCCAAAGGAGTAGATAGCTCAGGTGAAGGAAAAACTGTGATTAGGTCACTGGGCATTGATTCAAAAATAGCTGACTTGGTGTTCAAGAATACCCCATATTGTGTGGATGCACCTTTTAGTATGCTGAAGACTTGAACCAAAGCCATCAGTCAAATAAACCATAGAGAATTAAGAAAGCCACCACAATATAAGAAATATACTAAGATATTAGAGAGCATTCAAAGGAGGGTGGCAAAGACAGTGAAGGGCCTTGAGGGGAAGCAGTATGAGGAGTGTCTGAGAAAACTTGAATGTTTTCACCTTGACAAGAGCAGACTGAAAAGAGACCTCATCACAGTCCCCAACTTTCTCATGAGGGGAAGAGAAGGGGCAGACCCTGATCTCTTCTCTGTGTGATCAGTGACAGAACTTGAGGGAATGGCCTGAAGTTGTCTTAGTGGAGGTTTAGGTTGGATATTAGAAAATGGTTCTTCACTCAGAGGGTAGTAGGGTATTACAACAGGCTCCCCAGGGAAGTGGTCGTAGCACCAAACCTCTCTGTTCAGAAGCATTTGGGCAATACTTTCAGGCACATGATGTGACTCCAGGGATGATCCTGTGCAGAGCTAAGAGCTGGACTTGGTCCTTGTGGATCCCTTCCAATTCAACATATTCTGTAATTCTACGTGAAAGTTCTGTGCAAAAATTTGGAAAAAATACTCATGCGAAAAGAGGCATTTCTTATCCTGACCGATTTTATCTAAGTGAAGCAGAAAATAATTTTTATGTCTCAAGTACTATTAGTCCACTACTTATTGTCTTACTTATGTAAGAGNGACAGTATTGTTGCAGATGTGGGATATGACAAACAGTTCAAACATGTGTTTAACATTAAAAACTTGGGTAACCTCAAATCTATTAAAAATGTTTACCTGTCTCCCTGGATCTGGAGTAATAAAAATATGAACTTAAGTCTTTGAAACTTCTCTCCTGCCCTCTCCATCACTGTGAGATTTGTATTTTTCACAATTTCCATGAGCAGGATTTTAGGGATTGGAAGGAAGAGTATTTCAGAGGAAAAAGAAAAAAAAAGAAATTAAAAATAAAGTGCTAAAGGAGGAAGTAAAGTTTCTCACAATTATTTACATGATGAATTAAATATATTATGTCACAAGATATTCACTAAAACTATTCACTAAAACACTGATTACATTTATTTTTAATTTGTACTAAATTATTGAATTTAAACATGATTGCTAGTTAATAAACTATTACTTTACCAAAATTCAATTTCTTTCTCACTTATACGATTATAAACCAATGCTGCTATAAAGCTTTTTGTTTTCCTTGACTTGAAGTTGTCTTGACCTCCATCTAGTCAGTGTTTTCACCTCTTTGCATAAGGAAGTGACTTTCCTATTTTGTTTCATTCATTAGCACTGGTACTTCATTGAGTCAGTGTAGACACTAAGTAGAAAATAGGACTTGTATTGTTTGTTGTGGTAATACTGGCAGCATGTCTTTGACATATCAGTTAAATCAAACTTTCTGGTCATTTGATAGAAGTATTGGCAGTTTATTGAGGTGTCACAAATATCACATTAATGTTGTGGTTTATAGTAAGATTCTAGTGTTATTTATCCTTCCCCCACCAAATCCGATAGAATAATTTCTTTCCTCAAAGGGAAGTGAAGAAGGAAGAAAAAAATTTATTTATTAACTAAAGTGGACAGATTTATAACTAAAAATCGTCCTCCAGAGAGCTGAAGAACAGCAAAACAAAACATGTTGTTGGCAGTCCGATAATGTCCACTATTTTCCTCCCCCAGACCGAGGTAGTGGGGGAAGGGAAGGGGCCAGAACCAAGTTCATGGCTAGATGTGAAGCCTCCCAAAGCAGGTAGTTGAGATTCCTTTTCAGTTTGGATATGTCTATAGGAGAAAAACGGTCCAGTTCCTCAGATTCCCAGGGAAAGCTGGAAAACGATGAGTAGCTGTGATTTGGCCTGCTGAGCTGCCAAGCTGCAGGAAAAACCACTGCCGCAGCAGCTTTTCGGAAACTGCTGCACTGCTGCTGTAATATGTCATTCCATTTTCCGGGATCTACCATCATCACTGGGCAGGGGGTGGGGGCGGTTCTACACACAGACATCACACACAGACAGCCTGAACCCACCAATATGGAATACAAAGATGCATTCACCACATACATTACGATAACAACCTATGACATTTACTTACTTTAAAATTATGACTAGACTACCTCTAATTGTAAACAATGGCACTAAGTTCAATAACCAATGTGGTTTGCCACTGTTATATTTTGCTGCTTGCAGGATGACCTAGGGGGTTCTGTGGACTGAAGTTACCGAAAGATAGTCAGAGTGAGAACATAGTTTTGGTTGCTTCTGTCCCTTTGTTTCAGCTCTGTTTACTGTTCTAGTTCATGAAACATTCCTCCCAAAATCTGTGCTACTATGTATAGTCAAAAATCCTCTATGAAGAAGGAGACATCTTGAATCAGTACTGTGTCTACAAAACATAAAACTATAACCTTAGTTCTAATGCAATTTCCTTTTCAGAGCTCAAAGATTCAAATTCTATCAAATTAGAGATACTACTTCACCCTGAAAATCCTGAAGAAAACTCTCTGTAGAGGTTTAATATAGAGGTTTAGAAGATAGGTGAAGATCAGCAGGAAAATGCATACTTGTTGGTTTCAAAAATACCTAGGGCTGAAGACTTCAATACTCTAAAATATTTTTGAGCACACTTCCCAGCCTCATATTAAGAGCGGGTGGTTTTCCCAGCTCACAGTGTCATAGCTCAGTATCACAGCATCACAATATCACAGTATAGATAACGCTGGAAAGGACCTTGAAGGTCATCTAGTCCAACCTATAATCCAACTAACCTATCCTCTACATCTAGATCATGTCACTCAGCACCTCATCCAGCCTCCCCTTGAACACATCCACGGTTGGTGACTCAACCACCTCTGTGGGCAACCCATTCCACATCCGGATCACTCTTTCAGTAAAAAACCTTTTCCTAATATCAAGCCTAAACTTTTCCTGCTGAAGCTTAAGACGATGACCTCTCATCCTGTCCCCAGAGACAAAGGAGAAGAGACCAACCCCTGCCTGGCTACAACCTCCTTTTAGATTGTTAAAGACAGCAATAAGGTCACCCTTGAGCCTCCTCTTTTGTAGGCTAAACAGACCAAGCTCCTTCAACCTCTCCTCATAAGGCTTATCTTCAAGCCCCTTTACCATCCTAGTTGCCCTTCTCTGAACTTGTTCCAGCACCTCGACATCCTTCCTGAACTGA
>WEKX01019747.1:0-24386 GCA_013390025.1 Pitta sordida
GGTCAAAACAGAGCCGTATCAAAATAGAGGCACTAGACTGATCTAAGTTTATTCAGATGAAAGGTGTTTTTCAGCATGGTCAAAATTCTGTGCTCTTACTAGGTGTTTTTCCTGGAAATGGAAGAAACCTTTTTGGTAGCGCTTTAAAAATAAATCAGTCTGTCTGTCCTTTCCTATGTGCAGAAAGCTTCTCCCCAAATACATAACATTATACAAAATTATAAGCAATCGAGAACCGTGTTTTTAAAATGTCAAGTATGCATAACAATTACTAGAATGACATTACTTTTCCCTACAATTTAAATATATACATACCAGTGTAGGATAGAATAAACCACAGATTTTTAACATCACAGCTTAGCAAGACAATATTCCTTGAGTAAGAGTGTTCCCTTTACAGATATTACCCCATCTAGACACAAGCTGATGGGTTTTTGTGCTCCATGGAAGTATTTAGTGAGTGTTAAGGAAAAGTCATTGAACATTTTAGGAATTATTTTTTATCATTCCAAGACTTGAATCAGGGGAAGAATTGCTCCTAATATTCTAAAACTTAGAAATCCAGCAGTCTATAAAGCATGATATTTTGATGCTGGTCTCTAACAGTTTTCAGAACTTCTATGTTGTTCCAGATTTTGAATTTCCAGAACTCAACCACTTGATTTGTATTTGGCTCATATGCAAGTATGTCTTCAGCACATATATCAAAGGAGCATTTAAGTTTCAAACTCAAGTACTCAGATGTTAGAAGCTAATTGTCTATTTGACCTTATTACATGACATAGTGACATAATGATATATCAGTAATATAGTTGGCATTAATAAATATATAGGTATGTGCATTTGAACAAACTCAGTAAAGGCACAGAAGGTGCAGACTTTCATCCATTAGTCATTTTTTCGACATACCCATGTTTTCATGTCAACAGAGCAATGCTATGTAATTTCCGTCTCTTGTGTGTGATGATGAAATTTATAGCTGGTTAAAGAAAACAGTTTATTTTGTGGAATGCTGCAATAGTCTTGAAATGTCATCACAGAATGTAAATATCTGGATTCCTAATCCTGACCTCTCCTAATTGGTTGGAAGCTATTAGGAAGAAGTTTATAGAGCTGAGTTTTCTTGCACAGGCATCCTCAAATAAGGTAAATTATATATTTTCATTTTTTTTCTGTCATTTTCCTGTCTTGGTGTCTATTGTGCACATGTACTTTCTTAAAAAATAAAAAATTAAGATACTGTCCCACTCTGCAGTATGTTAGTTTATAACAATATTTTCAAATATAATTTGCCATGCATTATTGTTTATGTTTATATCATGATGCCTCCAGGAATGTATAAAGGTATTCCTGGTTGTTGTCTTAATCCCTGATTTTGAAGAAAATTATTTAAGCTCCATTTCCTGGCCCAAGAGGCTGAGTCCTCGCTATTTCTGTTTGATGGCATGCTCTTGGCATGGATAGTTGCCGGAGCCTGTTAAAGCACCTTTTCATTACCTTCCCTCTGAGCACATAAAAGCCACTGCTCACTTTAGTAAAATAGTTTTCTCAGTCAAAGACACCAAGACTCAGTCTGTAGCCTTCAGTACAGGAGTACTGTCCTACCAAATTAGAACCGCAGCTTATAGAACATAGTAAAGAAAAAGAGATTCTAAACAGTATATGATATTGTGCATATGCTATTTCCTCTCCAATATTTCTTTATGAAAAGCTGTACAAAATCTCATAAGATTGGAACTGCAAAAATTATTTTTGTGTCCATCTGTATAAGATGAATTCATAGCTTTCTGTTTCTTCCTTTTTATCTAGTGTCCTGTCTTAACTGTGATCACAGAGAGAAAGAGGAAGGATATTTTAAGTGGTAAGAGGCTATTTCATATAGATTAGTTATTTTCTGTGTTAAAGATTTGTATAGCAGTATCACAATTAAAATGACATAATCTAATTTACCAAACAATACGTTGAAGTACTTTGTTTACTATTCCATCACCTCATGGTGCAGCTATACCTCCATTCCCCCTTAAACTTTTTTTTTAATCTTTTTTGAGATTACTTTCTTGATCATGAAATTTTGTATGTATTTGGTCAGGGTTTTTCTGTAATAAGAGTTACTGGGAAAACTGCCTTCTTTTCACTTTGGAATATGCAGTTTCCATGGGGAAGGAATGGTTCTTTCATGGGTATCTGTTGTGATAGAACATTATTCCTTGTCAGCATCTGTTACATGTATAATTTCATGAGTCTTGAAGTATTTTTATACTTTATACTCATAGCAGTGATTACAGTGACAAGAGCCAAAAGGTAAACTGGGTTTGAAACCCTTTGAGTTTTTTCTATGTAAATTTTTTATTGAAACATGATGAAATTTTGAAGATCACCTGCTGCAAATGTGTAGTACATTTTTCATGTCTGTTTTTAATAAAATTGTAATGTACTTAGTTAATGAAATCGAGATTCACAGTAAATGTGAATACTACATTCTCTTTTAGTCTCTCACACCCTGCACTAAGGTCCGTGGAAATAGGAAATAGGTCCATGACAAGGTTAAGACTCTGAATGTTTCAACTCTTTTCCTGAAGCCATGCAGTACACAGCTGCTCTATTTTTTTGCTTAAGGACTTCATTGAAAAATTCAGATCTTTCATGGTTAAATTGTCATTTAGTGTTTTAGAATGTCCAAAAGTAAGGTCAGTCTCATTATGTTTCTAAGCCCATTTTAACACAGATCCTCTCTCTAAAACATTTCAAAATGCTTTTCATGTTAAAATCATCAAATGCAGCCCACATACAAGGTGAAATGTTGTTTGTGAAAGTCAATAAAATTCACCCAAAGGATTGAACTTGGGTGCCTCTTAAGAAATGGAAGTGCAAAAAGAGATGAAGGTTTTAATCCGTCTCTTTTTGTCTTCGTGTTTTCCTGGTTTTGTGAGTGTCCCCAGGGTAGTTAATATATTTGCAATTATACCTAACAGTTGGAGGTACACTTGACTAAAGTGACCCAAATCTTTTATAAGTAATTCTGATAATTACTTTGAAATAAAGCCCGAACTATAATTATTTATGGGAGGAACATTTCAAATGTTCTGTGTTAGAATAAGGCAGATCCTTAGCATGGATTTAATGTCTACCCTGAGCACTGTGTCCTTTAAGATTATCATTGATTTGTATGGAGGAGATAAATGCTTAACAGAAGACATACAAGATACACTTTTTGAAGTGATCAAATATTTGCTTTCAGCAAGTCCTTCATGTAGGAGGAGGCCAGCTGTATAGTAAGCGTTATTGAGGTCCCTCTGCAGGTTTGAGAGTTTTGAGGATGCCCCTGACTCTACAAAGATTCCAAAGAGATTAGTTGATATGCTGCATCTATAAAAACAATTTAAGTATCTCTAAATAAGTCTTTGTGCTGATTATGTTAATGAAGCAGCAAAAGGACTGCAAATTTAGAAGTCCTCTGAAGTCCAGTGCTGGTCCAGCCTTTAAATCAGGCTCTTTAATCTCTGTAATTGGTGCTTTTGAGTATAGAAGAAAACATGAACCCTGCTGAGTTCTAAAAGTGGTAGAACATCTTCACTAGCCAGTAATAGCCAGTGAAAATAGACTTCTCAGACTGCAAGTCTCCTGTACTAAATAATGATGTGGAAAAGTTTCGTATCACTGCTACATTGCAGTTTTGCTGTTGAACAGTGCTTGAACTGTGCTAGAGATGGATCAGCTCTTACCTCCTCGACTGTAAGGTTCCTTTCCTAGGCTAAGTATCCTATCCATGAGATGAAACCTGGGAGTACCCAGTGGAAGTTATTTCACTGAGGAAGTAGGGGTGTGGTACCATGACTCTGCTCAGGAGCCATCAAGCCTGTCCTCACATAATGAGACTTTTACAAACTGATGACTGGTTATTTAAACTCAGATACTAAAACTTAGAAAGCCTAGGTGTTAACTTAAAGATATTTGAACTTAGAATAACAAGTTTCTCTCACAAAAGTACAGTTCTTTTAAAATCATAAAGACCAGTTCATTTGCTTCACTAAATCTGTATGGTTTCACCATAATGCATTAGGATTTTGACAGCTAAGGAGTTACTATTAATTTTGTATTTCATTTAGAGAATATCTGTGACGTTGCTACTTTCTAGCTACAGATTTTATCCCAATCTCACTTCCAGCTGCTAAATGCATTCTCTCCACAGTGTGAGTTCTGCAGTGGTGGTAATACGTGTTTACATTAGGGTGACTCAGGCATATGCCATCACCCACCTTTTTGCCTTGCATGGAAAAGAGAGTTTTAGTATACTCTGTGAGTTCCAGCCTCACCTTGTCTCTGATCGCTTTTGCACTCAGCTTTGGGCTCAAGTTCTGAAGAAGTCTTCTACTTTATTTTTTTTCAGATGATTTACATTCTTCTGTAATTTTTTTATTGCCCATGGCTATTAGTTTTCTAGAACACGTTTACAGGGTGTCATCCTTATGACTTATATAAAGAACTCTAAGACAGTATAATGGGGCTTATGCTTCAAAGAGATAATTATATAATATAATTTAATTTTCCCTTAACATTCATCCTCACTACTGAAGGAAGAAAAAAGGCCACCTGCTGAGAGAAGAGAATGCAAAGCTAATGAATCCACTAGAGGAAGGCTCTAGTGTGTCCATCCTATGCTAAGCAGAATCTTGATCATGGAGTATCAAGAGATTTGCCCCATGTGTTATGTCATTTATGTATGTTGACTTTACATAATAGTCCCACTGGGAATAAAAAGTCTTGCTTTTTTCTACTGTTTCATCAAGGCCTTTATTTCAGTCATCTCTCACTGGCCCAAAGGTACACACTTTTTCTGTGACTCAATTTTTATTTTGTTTAGGAGAAGCTAAAAGGTCTGTATCTTTGTAAGGATATTTTTTGGAGGCATTAATTTCTTGGTGTAAATGAGTTTTTATTATTGTAAGTTGTATTTGTCACTCCTCTAAGTTGCAGTATGCAAATTTAAATTAATCATTCATAAGGATGGAAAATGGCACGGGACTGTATTTCAAGTATGAATGTTGCAACCATATTATCTTTTCACTTGAATTATTAACTTACATTTGATCACACCTACTTATGTGCATGTAAACACATACCCACTCATTTCACCCTCAGGACCATTTATCTTCCCTTACTAATATGTTCAAAACCAATCTTATATCTAATAGGAAATTTTTGGTAATGGGGGAGATTTAAAGGTTTAGTTCATGTAGAGGTCTAAATATTCTAGAGAAATTCCACTGATTTTCTTCAGACTTGCATTTTCTCGGAATTTTTTGTTGGCTCAGCAGGAATTTTATCGATGTTGTTTTTAGTTGTGTTATCTACTCAAAAAAGTAAAGAAAGTAATTTGGCTCTGTTTACTGAACTTTTGAGTTTTAAAAAATAATTTATTATGGTTACAGCCAAACAGGGACGAAGAATAAGAGAGAAATATCTTGCAAAAATAATTCTAAAATGTTCATATTTGGCTGTAGCCTAATGCTTTTTAATAAAGTTCTCAGATAAAGTACCATTGTAGTGCCTTGTGTGAAGGCTGTTCTTCTGAGAACATTCATTTTAGAAGGTCTTTCTATATTTCTGCACTTCATGAGAATACTTCTTGTGGAAGAAATACAATGTATTCTTGGGTATGTATACTTTATAGTTGGTTTTATGTAGGTATAGAAAAGTGGCATTAGATATTCTACTTACCCACAATCCTGTTATTTTGGGCAACAGGGATTTTGCACATATATGCAGCAGATATTTTGTATCTAGAAATCTGCACAATAATTTCTTATATGTTTTAACATCAGCCTGGAATTCCTGTAAATTTTTCCAAACACCTGAGTGTCAGATACTTCAGGAAGTATTTGAAAACTATTTTTCATTATCCTTCCATTTCACTCTGGCACTTCAGTCTAAAAATAACTATTTCATAAACTATTTAAGGAAAATCATATGTATAAATTCACATTAAAAAAACTTCACAAAATCCTTTTTTTGTAAAGTGCTTTTTTATTATGCATTGTCATCAGTTATATGATATGTTGCTTTTTCATGCAAGCTGGACTAGTACTAAGAAAACAAATGTTAATCTGTAAGCATAGTTTTTAAGGAGAAAGTTGCTAGGTCTGCATAGGTTTGTGCAGGTTTATATATGACACTGGAGAGCTGCTTTAGTTAAAATTACTTAGAATTAGTTATGAGACCAGCACTAGTCTTAATTGCCCAGTGTCCCCAAACCTTGTTCCAGTTCTGCCTGGGATGTTTGGTGTTAGCTGAGGTTAAAATTTACACACTCTTTGGGTTTTTTCTGTCATTCAGTATAACCCTGCTAGCAGTTGTAGGAATATAGCAAAATATTAGTGTTCACAAACCAGCTACTCTTACTATGCAATAATGAGTCCATTTCAAACTAAGTACTGCATGATACTGCAAAAAGAGAAACAAAAAATCACCAACTCCCTGAAAACCCAACCAAATTCAGATCTTCTAGTGTGAGCTAACACAATAAATGTACATAATATATGGTGGAGCAGCAGCTCAGTTACAATAATAATACATAAGAAAAAAACCTGATGAAATACTTTTACTTTTGTGCACACAGGGTGCTTCACATCTGAAATAATTACAAATGATAAATATTAAAATTGATTTGTTCTCCAAGACAGTCATGTAGTAAAATATTCCTTGCAATGTTCAGAAATATTCTAGAACAAGTGGGTTTTTGACTACAAATTGAAAAAAATCTATTATGCATCTTTATTTCTTTAAGTACAAACTAATTAGACAAAATCTGGGTAATTAGCAGTATAATTTTATAAATTTTTAATGAAATCTCTGGATATTGAATTCTTCGCGGAGGACTAAAATAACTGGACGGAAGAAATACCTATTTGGGGTACCCTTTATAATGAATGACAAACATAGCTGACCACTTAGCTCGTTTAATAATTTTCATCATAAAATCTATTTTTAAAAATTTGTTCTTCTACAGTGAGCTGTTTGAACTTGTCTTTCTTGCCTTGGAATACTGCTGTTCCATTGAACAGCAGTATGTCTTCAGCTCTAAATCTAAGGTTATGTTTGTCATTCTTTGCCACTTCTGTTATTTCACTTTCTTGACAGTCATTAATATAATTCAGTTCTTTATCATAATTCCCATGTTCTTTGAAGGCAGATTGCAGAAATTTTTACTTATGTCTACAGAGTCCATTAGACCAGTTTAAAATCAGGTTGCCTTTTTTAAGCAAAGATGTTCTCAGACAGTCAGATAAAATAGTATGTAATTTTTTGTCTTTTTTGTCATATTTTGATTCTTCTCCAATGCATACCAGCTCAGTATCAACAGGCAACGTTGTATTAGTTGCCTCTTTTAAAACTAATGTGCTGTTAATATGAGACTTCTGAAAAGTGGAATCGTTACTAAATTGAGGAAGACTCTCAGAGGTAACAGCATCTTCATCTTTTGAGTAGAAAACATCCTGTGAAACCGTTGCAGTATCGCTAGAATAGCTCTCATGAGGTTCATACATCCTAATTGTTTCTTCATTTCCCAGCTGATTGTCCAGCTTTGCAAAGGCATGCTGTGATCCAGTGCAAATGTCATGGCTCAGTGTTGTCTCAGATGTAGCTGAGAGACTTGTTTCCTGTCTACACGTGTTCAGATGTGAAAAAGTAGCATAATTGTTGTTGTTGTTGTCATTTAAGAATTCTTTGTGATTCTGTTGTAATGTTACATCATCAATGTTAGTAACCTGTACAACTTCTGAATCAACAGTTTCATTATGTTTTTTCTCTTGCTCCTTCCCAATACTATCCACAATCACATTGTCACCTTCATTTTTACCCTTTCCACTTTCCTCCTTGTTGTGGGATGCTTCTGGTTTATTCAGCTTATCTTGCATGTTCCCAGCTTTTTCATCATTTCCCTTATTGCCTGCTTCATTTTTCTTTGCTTCTTTTTCAGACAGAGAGCTGAAGGGTGTGTGTTGATTTTGTTGTGCATTTGCAGTGTTATTTTTATTTTGCTCCATTACAATGTGTTTTTTCTGAGATTCCTTTCTGTTACCCAGAGTTTTATTTGTATATAAACTAGAATCTTCTTGAGCAAAACCTTCTGGGGGCCACTTTGACTTATTTACTTTAGCTACTTCTTCAATAGAAAATGTTTTCTTAATTGTTATATCATCTGTTGAAGGAGGCCATGTCATTCTTAGTTTACGTCTTTCTGTGGATTTTTTCAAGTTGTTGTCCAAAATATCAGGATGAGGTCCTTCAGTACCTGAGGACAAGTCTTTTTCAGCTTCTGTAATCGGTTTAGGATCGACAGGTATGCTATTAATGGGATTTGTTTCTTCAGTATTAGTACTGTCAACTGAACTAGACTTATCTTTAGATTTCCATAATTCTTTATGCTGCTTGTGTCCAAAACCTTCATCATAATTTCCTTTGGATTTGAAAAGTTGCTTGAAATGGGGTTTACAATATATTTTTCCATGGAGAGATGCATAATTTCCCAAGCTGCCAAATGGAAGAAAATTTGTTTTATACAATAAACTACCATGAACTTTACATTTTATTTGCTATTTCAAGTAGCATATCAGTACATATAAAGAAAGGAATAGCAAATAGAGAGAAAATCCAATGTATTGGCGGTGGTGGAGTCGCCATCCCTGGAGGTGTTTAAGACTGGATGAGGAACTCAGTAACATGGCCTAGATGATGGGAGGCTTGGATGGAGGGAGCGTGGTGCCCATGGCTCCAGGGTTGTGGGTTCAATCCCTGGGTGGGCGTTTGCTTGGGAGTTGGGCTAGATGATCCTGTGGGTCCCTTCCAACTCAGAGTAACCTGTGAACCTGTTATTGGCCAATTCTGACCACACACCTCCCCCTTTTTTACTTGCAAAGTTCCATAAAATTTCAAAGTAAAAATGGAGGAGAAGAGTCATGCTTGGTGATTTAAAGGAGAACATAAACTCATTCAGTTGTTGCACAGCATAATCTTCAAATAGAAATTTCAACAGCACTTCAGGGATGTATGGACTATTTGCCTTCATCTTGTTAAAGACTGAATCCTCCATTTTTCTACAAAATAGCTGGAGAAAATACAGTGCCAATTTTTTTTAGACTTCATGCAAATTACAGAAATTTGTGTTTAATTATGTTTGGCTTCTACTCCCAAATGAAATAAAGGAAATGTGTGTAACCCTCAGTGTGTTAAAATCAAAACTGTTGGCCTTTGCAGTGTGATAGAGCAATAAATTCTGCTTTTCATATAAAGGTTACAGAGTGGTTTGCTGATTCAGAGAACCATTATAATTCGTTTTATGGATGAGGAAAATGATGAAAAAATTTGGTGTGTGTTCAGGTGTCTTAAATTCCAATTTTCTGTGTCTACTGCTTCCTGAGGGTCTATAACAGTCAGTAGGAAGTAATATGCAGAAGAATTTGGGAAGTACTGGTTCTTTAGAGAATTTAAAGGACTTATTCTGTGTCACAGGGCAGACGTAAGGAACAGCGAAAAAAAGGGGAAGTCAGGATAGTTTCCTATCAACCCAACATCCAATGGGCTGAACAGCCCAGTTGAAAATACTGTCAGCGTGTGTATTTTTATTCAAAAGCAGAGTTCTGTGAGTAAACATGCAGTTACTACTTACCTTAATTGACTGCCACAGTGGTGACATCGGAAACACGATTTATGAAAATTCTGCCTGTCAGCAACTAGACATTCCATGGCGTAAACTCTCTGTTGGCAGAGTTTGCATATTTCATTTTCCTGAATCTGCAGTTTCTAGAACCACATGTTAAAAAGTTACAAGTTAGTTTAAGCCACATGTTATGATTTGATTTTAACAAATCCAATATATGAAATAAAAGTCCACGTATTTTGTTAGAACATTATCCATTTTCCATTAATTTGTATCTCAGGTGTTAATTATAGAGCTTCATTGTTATTGTTCAGTAAAGCCTAGAAAGTGAAAAACTACTTACTATAGTAAACGACTATATAAAATTGTTTCTCCTATGAAGCATAGTTAATTATAAAGAAAACTGTTTCTCTGTCAAGTACAAAACATGAATAGCAAGTTTATTAAATACCAGTAAGGGGCAAAAGGAAATAATGGATAATCTGTTGAGCTTGGAAAAATGCCTGCTGCTCTTCTGTCTTGATCTCTGAATTGCTATGAAAATGGCACTAGCAGACAAATACAAATATGGTGGACCAAATAATTGCTGTATAAATATGTCTCCACTGATGATAATAATGCCCCTTAACATCAGCAGAAAATCTGCCCCCTTTCAGTATGCTGTCTCTGTTTGATTTGCCTGCTGGTATTAATTTTATAGCAATTCATGAATCAAGATAGAAAGCAGTGTAGATTTTATAATTACAGCTTTAGTTGTCGTGAATCTCTGGTGTCCAGAATGAGAGCTGTGAAAAATGCTGAAGATTAAGTCTCTTCATGATAATGTAGGACTTGCAAAAAGTATAAACCACCAATAAAAAAAAAGTCTCCCAAAGAATTGTTAGTCATGAAATATAAAGTCTCAAATAGAAACTCCACCTAGACTCAGAGGAGGTGAAAGAGAGGCCAGGCAAACATGAGTTCCTCACATGTCTCCCACTTGCTCAGCATTAACTGCTTGTAGAAAGCAGTGTGAGCCAAACCCAAGGACTCAGCTAAGTACATAAGTATTCTGGATGTAAAGAGGGAGGAGAGGAAGGGGATAAGGTGATTGGGAGGGGAAAAAAGGGTGACGTCTCCTGGAAAACTGTCCCATTGAATGATTGTATTTCAACATATTTGGATAGTTGATAATGAGTGTGCCTAGGAAAGCAAGTCAAGAGAAGAGAAAAACGAAGGGAATTTTATCCTAAAACAACTTCCAGGACTGAATAGTGGAGTCAATATTCACCTTCACAAAAATTAATTGCGTACTGTTTTTCAGTGGCATGGTTTTGGTGGCTGTGGGCCTGGACTGGGAAAAAAGTGTAAGAGACAGCCCTGGGAACACCAAGCTCAGAGAAGAACGAGGTGAGGAGGTGCATCAGCAGAGATTCCCCTGCAGTCTGTGGAGAGGACCACACCAGAGCAGACATCGACACAGCAGCCTCTGGAGGACATCACACTGGAACAGGTGGGTATTCCCAGAAGGAACAATGGCCTATGGAGAGCCCTTGCTGAAGCAAGGGATAGGTGTGAGGAGGAAGGAGCAGCAGAGAGGAACTGGTATAGACTGATGTCAGCACTCCATTTCCCACTCCCTCTGTGCTGCTTGGGGTGGGAGGAGGAGGTGGAAATCACACATAAAACTGAGACTGTGAAAAAGAGGGCAGGAGGGGAGGTGTAGTGTTTCTCACAATCGAAATTTATTGTATTTATTGTTTTTTATTTTTATTTTTTAAATTTATATTATTTTTTAATTAGCAACAAATTAATATTTCCAATCTATTTTTTCTGTGAAAGTAATTGATAAATATCTTTATATTGTCCCCTGTCTTTATTGTCCCATGAACTTTTTAATCCTGTTTTCTCTTCCTTTGTCTCTGAGGAAGAGGAATGGGAGAGTAGCTGGTGGAGTAGTGGCCTGGTAGGTCAACCCACCATATGTGAATGGTGTGACAAATGCTAGTCTGGTATTTGAAGTCATCAATATGTACTGGCTAGAAGAGATTAAAAAAAAATCAAGAGCCTTGACTACACAGAGAACTCTCTATTCTACTGGTATTGAGTATTTGTACTAATTTCTACTTTTAACGTGCTTACTGAGGCTGAGACTCTCTAGAATTCAGTCCATTTTCTTCACAGCAGCAGCCCATGTGATGCTGTGTTTGGGATTTGTGACTGAAGTGTTGATAAGATACTTGCTGAACTGTACTTTGCACAGTGTCAAGGGCTTCTCTTCCTCCCACTCTGCTCCCCCTCCCTGTCCCAGGCAAGTAGGCTGGGGATGATACACAAGAAGTTGAGAGAGGACATAACCAAGCCAGCTGACCCCAGCTGACCAGAGGGATATTTGATAGCAGATGACATCATGCTCAGCAATAAAAGCTGGGGGAAAGGAGGAGGAAGAGGAGACGTTCAGGGCTATGGTGTTTGTCTTTCCACATCCATGTTGTGCATGTTGAGGCCTTGCTTTCCATGAAGTGGATAGACATCTGCCTGTGATGTGAAGTAGTGAATCAATTCCCTCTTTTGCTTTACTTGGGCCTCAGCTGTGCTTTATCTTTTAAATTGTCTCTACTTTCGCCCACAGGTTTTCTTGTTTTTGCTCCTCTGATTCCTTCTCCCATCCCACTGTGGGGGAGTGGGGGAGTGGGCGTGGACTTAGCTGTCAGCCAGAGCCAGCCCTCCACATGAAGTGTTTTGTTGGACCACCACAGGCTGTGCCTCATTTTATAGGCTCACAAGCTATTCCTGTTTAATTCTACTCCTAATGTGAACAAAGACAGCACCCTTTGCTTCTTAGTGCACAGTGTTTGGAATCACAAAGCAGAGCTTTCTGTTTAGGAGTTACACTGGTACAGAAGTGTTTAGCTTTTTCTGCTGTTTTCTTTACTGCCCAAGCACAAGCATTCTCTTCATGTATTTCAAACAGCTAAAGCTATGGCAACATCTGGTCTTCCTGAAGGATCCCATCCATATTCACTGCCCAAAATAGATGCAAAAAAGGAGAAGACTGAATTTCATAATGCAAAAGCATATGTAACATTTTCAAATGCATAACTGTGCAATATAAATGCTATTTTAATAGAATTTTTAAGTAACATGCACAGAATGCTTGCTTTATTTTCAATGTTTACTTCATATTCAAATATAAATACATATATTCGCATCATATATTTTACAAGTTTACTTCAATATGAATTGAATAATGGACTTCAGCTCTTGGAGGGACGCTGAGAAGCCCCACTCCTTAGTGATGTCTAACCTGGCCCCTGACATCAGGTTTTGCTGCCTGAATTCTTACTAGGACTTCATGAAGTGGTAAAATCACCCGGCAGGAAGTAACATATTTTTTGAAAACATTTTATGGTAATTTGTAAACCATTTCAGTAATTTTACTCTAAGAGAAAACCCACTGAAACATAGTTCACTTAGTCTGAAGACGGATCTTGTATTTTAATAAACTAAGATTGAATGTGCAAAAAACATGAACATTATTTTATCTCTACAGCTCTTTTGTACAGGCAACATTTTACCTCAGTTTAGAGGATGTTGCATTAATTCTAAGCATGAAAAGTGATGGGTTGTTTTGTGTCTGTTTAAAGAAATTGAGTTCTCTGAAAGAAGATAACAGAATGTTGTTAAAGACTTAAAAGCACTCTTTTCCAGAGTCTTGGGTGGAAGGGAGATGAAAGAGTTTAGAATTGTAAAAACACAGCCTGGTGGTGAATTCACCTGTGCATCAGGCCTTTGATATGTAAGGCAAAACCCAGACTGAACTGGCACTTTTTGCCACTGGTAAGTTTTGACTTTGCAGTGTGTCCCTGCAATGATGGGATGGTAAATCTATTCTCACTTCAGCTGTGAGTCATGGCTGTCTTGGTTAACCTGCATCTGTGAACTCCCACAAATGGTTCCCTGGTCTGCAGTACTTATAGCTTTGTCTAGGTTTGGAGGATCATCTCTAAGTGGAAGGCGAAGCTGGTTGTCAGAGACCCATTTACAGAGATGACCTCTCCTCTATTCATCTCATGTCACTCCAAACATTGTTTTTCTTGTCTTGTGAACATTTGAATGATGAAGCCAAAACTATTTCTAGCCTGATGTACATCTGAAAGCATATCCATGTTTCAGATTCACCAGTTAAAATACTTGAAAACATTGCTCTAAATGTTTTCTTAATTGTGTGTGTAAACATTTACATAAACATACAGATCTGTGGAGACAGTGAGATTCCTTGGAGACTGGGCTCAGAATTACTGACATTTCCTTTGGAGCTTTCTCATAAGTGATGAAAAACTTTCCTGTGCTTCCATATTCAAGGTATCTGGAGCAAATAATTGCGGAGGTAGAAATTCCATCCTGTTTTTAACTTGGCATAGAAATTTCCTGTAGTCTGCTTGCTGAAGTTGTAGCAGTAGATGAACTAACTGTTGAAGGCAATGTAATTTCCTAGTGTATATTTTCCATCTTCAGGGAACAAAAGTGTTACGGGTTTTGCGATTTTGATTTGGATTTTTTTCTGTTTTTCTTCCCTCTCTCTTTTTTTTTTTTTTTAAGTACAGAAACATAGGAAACAATTTTTCTATTCTTCAAAAAATTTAGTTCTGCAAGAATCCAAGCAATAGGATTATAATAAGATCTGGAAAGACACAATCTATCAGCTGTTGCTCAGAATTCATAAAACCAATCCTATGGCAATAGCCATACTATTTGCACCACAGAATATATGTGAAAAGAAATGCAGAAATTGTGCTAAATGATGATTGAACAGTCTCGGAGTTTTTGCTGCTACAAATGCGACTTTGCATTGTGAGCATAATGTGAACTTTAGCTGTAGCTTATGCTCATTTTAATTTCTTCTGAAAGTGCTATTTTCTATGCTTCTGAGAATCTGTGGTGACAAATTATACATATTTACAGGTTTAAAACAAGCAAAGAAGAAACTATTGAGCAGAGGAGGACAGGAATGCAGAAGTTTTTACTTTTGTGTTTGTCACATACTGTAAGTACTTCCTGAACCTTCTCTTGTACTTCATATTATGTTATGTGCGCTTAATTCCTAAAGTCCATGTATTCCCACCACTTTCATGTGTTACATTTTATATCATAGTTATTCAAAATCGAAATTCAGACTGCATGATGGACCAGTGTCTTAACTTCTAATATGCGTAAAGAAAGATGCCTCTTGTTAAAAACACAGACCTTTACTTCTTTTGCAGATGTTGTAATCTCTCTGTCAGAGTGGCCAGCCTTTTCCTGAGCTGCCTTTTCAATCTGCTGTTTTAAAATCTGTGTTACAGTCTTTGGGAGCTCTTCATTCTGAGCTGAATTGATTGCTGTAATGGAAAGAAGAACAAAAAAAGATTGGTTTTCTTCCAACCTGCATTTTATGAAATTGATTTTATCACTGAATTTTATCACTGAATCAACTTTATTGTCTTAGAAAAATTCTGCTTAGTCTTGTAAAAGTCAAGAGTCACTTGGTTGGCTTAGAAATTCTTAGAGAAACCAACAGAATAATTGCTGAAGGATGTGATATATGTAACCTGCTGTTTTGCCATGCCTGTGTGATGTTGCAGGGCTAAAGGTTGACTGAGGTTTGTGAGAGAATATGATGCACGAATTCAAGTACAAGGACTAAACTGCAGCAGCAAAAGTGTCTTAACACTGTTGTCGCATTTGGTGAGGTTATTCAGTTCAGCTACAAACTGAACCTTTCTCATCCACAGCTGTGTACATAAATGGATTAGTGTTTGCCTGTGTTTTCAGAAAATTCATTGTCTTTCAAGCACCTGAGAACATATTTAAAATCTCATCCTTATTCATACTGAATTCTAAACTCAAGTCCTGTTGAAGACAAGGAATGTCCTTTGCTGAGAATTTGGAGTAATATATGTTTTCATGTTTATATGCTAAGAACAGTACACTTGTGTGAGTAATGACAACTGCTCATTTGTGAACCCTTTTTCTCGTGCCACCTCTTACCTGTGTCATGCTGAGTGAATGTAGAAGCCATTTTTGTTTCATGAGGATCTTGGTCATGATGAGAAACCTGCACACATAACCTTCACTTTACTTCAGGATTTATTGCAATACATAAGAATTTTCCATACTTCTGAAACTCTATTTAAAATGTTACATCAATTTAAAATATGAATGTAAATGTAATAATTATAATTTAAAACCAATAATAAATTAAAAACACTTAATAAAACACCTTTAAAATGATTATGCATTGCCTAATGAGGGGATGTCTCAGCAGAGCATCCAGATCTTGCCATACTAAGTGGTGAAGGAGGAAGAAGCAAAGCAGATATGTGTCAGCATCTGTATAATTGTCCAGTGAGATTATTGTTAATTGATAAGGTTACCTCTTGTGTTGGAGAGGCTTGACTTTCTTTGGAGGTCATTTCATTGCACTCAGCTTCCCTGGTGCCTCTTGATACTGTGTGTTGCCTGCTGTTTGACGTTTCCTCAAGACAAACAAAAATAATTTCACATTAACAGCATATAGCAAATTTTTTAATCTATTTTTTTCTATGAAGGGCTACCACAAATAAATTCTAATGTAAGTGGTGTAACTAGAACAGCCATTTTGCAGCAGAGTACTGTTGTTACCATCTTTGACATTTGTTGCCATAAACATTGGGAAAGACCTTTTTATAACACAGCAGATGTCAAGTCATTTTTGTTACTGCAGCCAGACACTGGCCAGTAGATATGGCAAGCTGCATGTATATTTGGATGAGAAGGGGACAAAGGTGACTAGGAAAACTGGTTCTGGCTTTATTACCCTGTGCCATCAACTTGTTGCCTGTCAGCAGGCACGAGGTTAATGCAACGTTGTAAAAGGAAGTATAATAACACCACTATATAAGGGGTAATCACTTCCTTCATCTGCTTTGTACAGCTCTTCCAATGCAAAAATCATGCTGAGTTGCAGTTATGAAAAATATGACCCATAGGCTAACCAGAAGATCCTACAAAATATACAGCTTAGCATGCTACAAGTCTGACAACTGCAGTGTAATAAACAGAGGGTATTGTTGGGAGTTTAATGCACTGTCCAAGATGTCTGTGCAAACTGATTTCTGAGGTTATCTATGTTTAGTTTGACTTCAGATTCTGGCAATGTTTTTTTTTTCTTACTTGAAGCCTGCCACAAAACCTGTGTTACATCACATTACCTGTGTCCATGGGGTACTTTGAGGTTTAGTGATTAGAAGAAATAAGTCCGAAGAGTTGATATTATTAAGGCAGCAGTCCTATTCTTCTGCTCTCATGCACACAGAGTCATCTAACAAATAATTTCACTCATGTCAAATTATATTTTCTTCTTCCTTTGTGAGAAGGAAGCTTGCCCATTAGTTTCTACTGATAATGACTTTCAAATTAAAGGGGCTTCTGACCCCTCAAGCAAGGGCTTCCCAAGTGTTCTATGTTACTTGGATGTGAATGGAGGCAGCACTGTATTTTTGAGATTGCCTCTATATATCTAGTGCAACAGAGACCTGTAAACTTCCTGCATCTCAAGCCCTGGCACTTCCCTGAAATCTAGGTAATTGTAGGGCAAGAAATTATCTCTTTTTGTTAGTCATCCCTGAAAAAGCATATATTTATGGTATTTATTCCACCATCTAACTAAGGAATCCTTGCACTGTTTATATCTCCTTTAATATTTCTGCTGAGTCAATATAGGGGCTGTCTACTGCCTGGCCCATAATTTCTGCTATACAGTAAGCAGCAAGGGATTTTATATTCTATGACAGCAAGACAACCTACATTCCTTCATAGGCTTTAGGAATTCTTTTCCACCTTTGTGCTGCCAAATACTTTGTTTCAACTATAAGATGAATTAAAATCATATGAACAAAAGCTGGAATTAATTTTCTTGTTACTGACCCAGTAAATGATTTAGTGCATCACCAGTATCAAAATCAATCCTATCTGAACTGTCAAAGTGAGCTGAGCTTGAGGAGAGCAGATCACAGCATGGTTTGAACTTGCAGGTTCTGTATACATAACAGTTGTGAGGGAGCTGCACAACATATGGGGAGACATAGAGCTAACCCCATAACAAGTTGAAAAGAGGCAGTTCAAAGAAAATGAAGTGCAAATTTTTCCATCTAGTCTCTGTTTAATGACTGTGTAGGTGTATGTATAATATGACTTTTCGTTTTATATGGATATGCTTTTAATATATTTATGCATATATATCCTTTTTTCATTTAAGATATGCTTTCTGTTCTGTGTATGTTTTAGATATGTAAGTCAAGCTCTCGTTACTGGAAAAGCTCGTTCATGAGACATGAAATATATTCACAGTAGTCATTATGTGTCCTTTGAATGGTGTGGGGTATTAAAAAGAAATATAATTAGGCTTAATGTAGTCAGGAAGCAAATCTAATCTGAATGTCACTACTGCTTTATTGCTGTAACTTTGGTACTGCTTATGAAATAGTTGTCATATTGCAAAAGATTATAATCGTTTAATGCGATAGCTGTGGATGTCTGAAATGCAGCCTAAACATTATAAGCCAGATTTTGACAAGATAATTACACAGCCTTGCTCTGGGCGTGCAGGGAGGAAGAGGGACATGGAGGATCTCATATTGTGTGTGTCAGTAAAGATGGCTAATTGAAATTCCAGTAACAGAGTGTTAAATGCTGCTTATTATTCCAAACCAGTGGAGCTCTGGAAAAGCTATGGTTTCATCTCGTCTCTGTAATTGCCAACTGTTGGATATAGAATTACTGTAGGTAGGGTTAATTTAGTGTACCCCATTATGTTTATGGCATGTTTTGTACATCTCGTAGATTTTGGATGATGTTCTATAGAAATATTTGATGGTCAATTGCTTTTTGTTCATCCTATGACTTGTTATATGACCTTCAGAAAATACTGTGAGCTGGATGATTGTCAGCATGCTCATGAATGACTTCTTATGGTAATTTTATTTTTGTTCCAGACTTTCCTCATCTTCTGGTCTCTCATATTTGTTTCACATCACCCTTAATGCAGGCTTCTGTCCTCCCTGTACATTTCTGTATAGTACTTAATACAGAGGACTGTAGTGTCCTTTGTGTCTCTGGATACTACGTCGTTCTAACCTAAAACAACACTAATTTAAAAAATAAAAATGTAAATCTGAGAACCCGTCAGTGAAAGTTTTGTTAGAGGAGTGGGGTTTTTTATGTAGGCATTCACATTCAGTTACTGAAGAGAACTGTAATTGCTACACACATTTTATATGTTAGTGGCACATACATCAATTTTAGTGCCTCTGTGCTGCAATAATTTAGATAGAATTCTTATTGCAAAATGTGCCAAGATTTGAATTTTCAGTGAGTGTTCTGTGTAATTTAGACCAAAGTTTGCTTTTTTTGTGTTTGTATTTATAGTTTCCTTCTGTTCTGGTAACAGACAAAATATACTTTCATCCAAGCGCAAGAAAGCCTTTTGCTGGCTCACATTTGAAGCATACTGCATTTAGCTGAACTGTACATTGTGGTCATCTTATAATCTCTCTGGGAAGTTGGTTAATGTAATATTGTTTATATATTGTTATATTTAGAACTTTGTGTTCTAAATGAACCATATGTACAAACTTGTAGGCAGTAGTGAAAGTAAATTATGAGCCTAGATCTTCAATTAAAAAGTTAGTAACAACAGAATGACTGCTTGCGGTGGATCTTCACTTCTTCCTCAAAGCTATGCTTTTTTACCTTTTTGTGTTCTTAGCACAGTATCATCTATGCATCAGTACTGTGAGAGTCCTGTAGAAATTTCTTATGAAACTTAGCTTATCTGCACTTCATCCCTATGATTGTCAGCCTTGCTTTGTTGTATGTATATACTTAAGGTGTCTTGGGCACTGTATGAAAGATTTTCATTCCAATGTAAGGTTTTCACCCTTTGATAACATTGTCTCGTTATTCAACCTTTTTCTCTGCAGCTGCTAGAAAATTGGGAATTACTACACTAGCAATCTTAGGATTTGTCTGGACTGACCCTCCGTGATGGAGGGGCAGCTATACCTGTGTCATTCCTGACATACAATACTGTATGGTTGAGGGAATACCAGGTGCTTCAGTTATATTTCACTCCTATTTGCTACATAGGAGGTTCCACTTACTTGCCAGAAATGGCTTGTTTCTGATACTCAGACTTGGCTTGAGCAGATACCCAGCTGAGCTGGGGCAGCAAAGCACTCCAGGCTGGCATCGGCACAACCGTAACACCAAAGCTCATGAGCTTTTCTCAGCTTGGTGGATGATGGCAAAAGGTGCTCATAATACCAGTGGTCAAATTAAAGACCAGGTAGCTAATCAAACTCTGATTGAGTTTGTGAACACATGACAAGTCTGTGATCAGTTTTCATTGCTGCTCACCATTCTGGACAAGATTTTAGTTCATTAGGTAATATGGTACCTATCACAAGGAGTAAATCTGCCTCATATTTTAGAGAGCTGTGAGTATGGCTGGTGCCTGAGAAAATCAGAAGGGTAAATAGTTATTAATTGCACATTTGATGACAGTATCTTGGATGAAAAGCCATGAACTCCTTAGGCAACGATTTAATATGTAGTACAGTGCTCAAGTGTTTGGATTACTGTTAAAAAATAGAAAAAACAAAAATTTAAAAATAAATAAATTGCTTTCTTATTTTAGCTTGGATTAATATTTTTAATTTATCCAGATTTGGAGATCTGTCTTCAAACATGTTTTCTCTGTTTTGCCTGAGGATGGATTCAGTGACCTTGAATAATCTTTCTACTGCCTAAGTGTGTAATCCCATTTTCCATGAAAGTGCAGTTATGTTAGCTAGAAATGGAATTTTATGGGCTTGCAGTAAGTTTTTTAACCTGAATTTGAAGATGATTCCATATAGGCTGAGGGATTTTATTTTCTGTGAATGTGGCTATTTCTGCTGATGATTTGAAAGAGCCTCCTCAACTAGCCACAGAGGACAAATACATGGAGAAGCATGCTTTGAGGTCACATCTTTGTTGAAAACATGGAACCATCATAGTGGATTTGTGGAGAGCTAGATCCCCAGGGAAAATGCATCTGCACATCACAGAAATGAAATTACTGGGTTCTGAGTAAAAGAAAAAGTCACATAATTTCTGTACACAGTTCTGCATTTCTTCTTCCAGAAAACTGGCAGCTAGGTTGGGCCACACCATCAGAAAAGCACGTGCATAAAACGTCCTATCACCACGGATTATGCAACGTATGTTTATGTCCCAATATAAGATTTTTCTACTTTGATAAAAATGCCTTAGTACCTCTACAGCAACCTGTGTCCTCTCCGCTACAAACTGGAGTTTTACTTGTTGTCTGTGCAAATTGCTGATGTAGGTATTAATGTATAAGCAAAGAGAGATGACCGGTAGATATGATAATACTTACTTAAGATTAAAATGAACCTATGGCAGAATGTTGATGTGTCTTTTTCTACGATGTTAGGAAAACAATATTGCTTAAAAATAGCTCCAAGAGGTGTAGAATGATAAAGAAATTTATTGTACCATTACTGTTTTTCAGAGTGCACAGGACAGATTGTACAGTGTGTTTTATTATAGGGGATTTCACATAATCCAAAGTCATTATCTTCTACAGCAATTTTTCATGGTATATGGTAATGAAGTAATAAAATGTAAAGGCCTTTTATCTAAAATAACACTTAGCTGCTGCTTTGTTCTACTTTTATGCAGCATCTGGGTTCTTCTGTGCAATTTTTGATCTGTTTAGGGGAATTTATTAGACTTGATTCAATGGAAGCAGGAAACTTCTTTTGAAAGGGAATGACTTAGTATCTGATCAAGTGCAAAATATCACCATAATACGTACTTGATAATATATAAATTACATTCTTACAGACAAGTTTAGTATAAAATGCTGCTGTGGTAGTAATCTGCTTTACTCAATCTAAGTCTAGTTGAGTCTAGTCTATATTGAGCGTTCATCTGCATAAAATGTATTATTACTATGGTACATCTCAAAGATAGAATTCTATGAGTATGAGCATTAGAGAAATGTTGTCTTGGTCATAATAAAAGCTCTTCAGTAAAGTAAGCAATCATATGTTTTCCTCAAGTTATCTAGCTGGGTGTTCCTAATTTGTTAGTATTAAGATGCTGTTGTTACCTGTACAGATCTGTGCTGGTACTGAGCATAAGTCTTTTGTGGAGAGGTCCTCTGCACTTTCTCAAATTGTTTCCTCACTGCTGCCAGGCCACCAGGCACATTACAGAACTTGGTTTTCTGTGAACTCTAGAGAAATATAATTAGGCCGGTTGTTTTCTATTTGCACTAAGAACATACTTTTATGAGTTTATTTTTAAAAAAAATTAGTTAACATCAGTATGGTATAATGCTTACAAATTTCAAAAGGAAAATTTGGAAAACCTTGGTTATGTCTGTAGTCTGTTTATATATTCCACCAATGTAATCTGTAAACCCTACTTTTTTCAACATTACACATGAAGATAACATTAGCATTCGAAACGGATACAGTAATGAGACAATTATTTTTCAGGTGTTGTCATGAAGATACAAAACATACATGTACTGTTAATGTTAACTATTGAATCTTATTGGCCCATTTTAGGAATTGTCTACCAAAAAATAGGACCTGCAAATTATGAAGCTCTTTTGCAGTCTGAATTTTTCAATCTTGAACTTAGCCTAGTTAATAGTGAAGTATTTCTATTTAGAGTTGCCACCTTGTCCTCTCTGTATGCTTTCAATAACTATTGTTGAAAATCATGCCGAGAGCTCCAAGCAACCCTTTGTGAGATGATCTGTCTTCAGCAATAATGGCACCAATGATCACAGGAATGCCCTTACCCTCAGGCTTCCTGTTCTAGTCCATCCCTTATGTACTAGATGAAGCTTTCAGCATTTAAACTTATTAATCAATCTACAGAAAATAAACCACCCAATAATTAGGAATAGCCTTGTAATGAAGGCTATTGAGTAACATTTGGTTTAGTACTTACACCTGATGAGTAAGTAAGCAGATCATAAACCCCTAGACTTTTATTTTTTTCCCTGTGATCAAACTGGCAGGATTATATATATATATGAATGTGTGAACGTGAAAAGTAATTATTTTAGAGAACAATTGTTTCAGGCATACAGAATCGCAGAATCACAGAATGTTCTGAGTTGGAAGGGACCCACAAGAATCATCAAGTCCTACTCTCATACCTACCACTGTCTCCCTGGTGGGAATTGAACCCCCAGTCTCCCACGTGAGAGGCAGGGACACTCACCACTATGCTAAAGCACCTTAGCAGTTATTTGGAGATACTTCGAGGGGGTAAGTGCAGTTATGGGTCCTTTAAGGAAATGTATTAATTCCCTTTAATGGAACCTGATATACAATTCTTTTTCCAGGCAATTATCCATTTCAGCAAGAAACTGAGAGGAGTTCCTGAGTGAAAAGGAAGTAGTTTCCGTGTGCTCAGTACAGTTAGGTTGGGTGAAGCTTCACGCAGTTCTTTTCTTTGTGAGAGAATACTAAGTTAAGCAATGTTTCCGATGCATGACTAGGGATTTGGGACCCTCTCAGTCAGGTGAACTGGAGGAATCTGCTTCAAATACAAACCAAGCAGTTGGGAAATAAGGAGGTCAGAAGATGGTAATTTGGTGGTTGGAAAACACTTGGACTCTGGTGACTGTTTTCACTATGTGGTTTCTGGGCTGTCTAGGCAACCAGAAGGTCCCTTCAGGTGAAACAGATCATTTTTCTCAGGACCAAAGTGCAGGTAAGACTGGCAATCCTACAGCTCTACTTGCATATGGAGAAAGGGCTGTCTGGAAAGAGCTGAATTGCAATCCTTTTGCCAGATACCATCTCTGATTTACAGAAGTTACTCAGGCCTTGTTTACAGTGAGGGTAAGGTGCCAAAAGTTTAGTGTAAACAAAGGCAGTTGTCATTCTCACATTAAAACAAGTCATCATGTCTTCCATTTCCATATACAGGGGATCAGGGCTACTACCTCTAGGTAGGATTTTAGGATACAATAAAAATACACTTTTTAACTCTTAGTATTTCTGCTTAACTGAGGCAGATTTTCCTGGCTGAGATCTGAAGATCCAATTTTCAGATATTCCTGACTGATAATTGAATGTGTGGTGGTCTATTGTAATAGATTATAAATTCTCTTATACATTATGTGCTACTTGGTATCAACATTTTAAACTTTGTGATGAAATACCTAATCCCTACTGATAGCCGTGTAGAGAGATGAGTAAAACCATATTAAGAAGTCATTTTTCTGTATATTCCTTATATAAAGCCTATTTTTAATAAATTCATTACAAAACAATATTTTTTCATACACCTTGGCTCATAGAAATACTATCTTAAAATACAGCAACTTCAAATTCTTTAGTTTGAACAGCAAGAGGTCTAAACTGAATGTGTTTTTGAATATGAATTTATTATTTAGTAGTATTTTTGGGAATGCAAAAACTTCTGGGGTTTGCCATTGGGAGCTGAAAGAATAACTATGTTGGTAATCTGTCACAAACCTTAGGCTCTAATAAGTGCAGTTCATGCAACAGTAGAAAAAAACAATAACAGTTCTTCCAGTGAGTTAAAGGCAATTGTCCAAGTGGCCAAAGGTTTATAGCATGAAAAATCTCATTCAGCAGAGACAGAGACAGATGCATCAATATGTTTGCTA